>CP092866.1:88023815-88155110 GCA_030710605.1 Cordylochernes scorpioides | reverse complement strand
GTCTCCCATAATTCAACGCGCCTTCAACATGGCTGCTTCGTTTACAAATAGAATGATTCCAAAGTTTGGAATTTTATGATACACGGTATGAAATAAAGTTTAAAACACACATATTAAATCTATTCAAAATGATCATATTTTATATAATCGAAATTATATTTAATACAATCAAAATATGTCATTAGTAATATATATATTCAAATAAGTAAACAATCCCTTTTTAAAATTGTTTATATAAGATCAATTATTTTTAAAGTATTTCTTAGTTTTTCTTTGGATACCGCTTTTGTAAGAAAGTCTGAGAAATTAGCAGATGAAGGTGTGAATGAAATAGTATAATTATTAACAATCAGATTTTCATGTAAAAAATTAACAGTTCTAATTATATGATTACTTTTAAGAGAAGTAACTCCAGTTTGGCAAAGGGTAATTTCTGATTGGTTATCACAATTAATTTTTATATTAAAATTAACATTTTTATGATATACTCTTGCAAAAAGTTCCTCAATTAAGTATTTCAAATATACACATATTTTGTAGCAGGTCAATAAAGTATTCATTTCTGAATCACAGGTTGATAAAGCAGTATTGTCTTGTGACTTTGACATCCATGATATGAGACATGAGCCTAAATGAGTAGTAATGCCAGTAATAATTTTTCTTTATTTTTTCCATCTCTCCAACCTGCATCACAAAATGCTTTAATGAATGTACCATTTTCATTTATATAACATAAGCCTAGACTTTTAGTTCCTTTTAGATATCTGATAATTCTTTTTAAGGAAGAAATATGAATTTCTCTGGGGTCATTTGAATATTTAGATAGAAGCGTTAAAGGTAAAGCTATATCTGGCCTAGTTCTTACACTCAAATACATTAATGAGCCCAAAATTTCCTGATATTTTTAATGTCACATTTAGGTGAATTTTCAAATATAGCTAAATTAGTGTTTAAATCAAGTGGTGTTAAAGCATGTTTACACTCCTGCATATTGAAATTTATTAAAATTTCATTAACAAATCTCTCTCGATTGATGAAAATATTATTATTATTTTTATCCCTAAAGATATCCATACCAAGGAAATGGATGTCTCCAATATTTTCCTTAACAGTAAATTTATTTTTTATTTTAGAGATTGCATTAGACAATATTTTCTCATCTGAATAAATTGCAATTATGTCATCTACATAGATTCCAAGAATTAAAAGTGAATTGTTATTTTGGTAACAAAATACACATTTATCAGCAGAAAATATTCTAAAGCCATTATTTAAAAGATATTGGGTAAAAGTGTTATACCATATTTTACCTGATTGCTTCAGGCCATATATAGCTTGGTTTAATTTACAAACTAAGCTATTATCACTTACTTCAAATCCTTCAGGTTGTTTCATGTAGATGGTCTCTTCAAGGTTCCCATAGAGGTATGCAGTAACAATGTCAAAACATTTGATGTCATATTGCATTATGGCTGCAAATGTTAGTATGACTCTAAGTGAGTCATTCTTGATGACTGGTGAGAAAATTTCTTCATTGTCTTGGCCATAGCTCTGTTGGTAGCCTGTTGCAACTAGTCTAGCTTTGTATTTTCTATCTAGTGTTGTTGTATCTTTCTTGATGGTGTAAATCCATTTACTTTTGATTACTTTTGAGCCTTTGGGAAGAGGTTGAAGTGTCCAAACTTTATGTTCCCTTAGAGAGTCAAGCTCCTTTTCCATAGCTCCTATCCACTTTTCAGATTCCGGTAAATTCATAGCTTCTTTGTAGCAGTTGGGTATGGAATATTCTTGATGAGATGTCTTTAAAACAGTATCACCAGTTTGGTAACTTGAATCAGGTGAGTCATTATCCTTTTCTTCAACATCACTTAAGGAAGGTTCATAATAGAATCCAGGTCCAGGATGATGAGTTCTCAGATCATAATGGTGTTGTTGAGTTAGAGATGAAGCATTTTATTGTAAGATTGCTTCTGTTATAGATGGATGTTAATTTTCCTCAGAATCTTCATCATCCAAGTTATTAGGGTATAATTTTGGGTCATCTTATCTTTTTCTTGATTTAAAAGTACTGATCCTTTTATTGTTTAAAGAATTTTACATCTCTGGTTTCAGTAATAGAGAAATCTTGGGGATTACAAATTCTATAGGCTTTTCTATTGTTGGAGTATCCCACAAAAATTGCAGTTTTGGTGATTTTTTCAAATTTTGATCTTTTGTGTTTGGGGGTCCACATTTCTGCTAAACACCCAAATATTTTCAAATATCCAATTGTTGGCTTTCTTCCTGTAATAAGCTCTTCTGGAGTGCACCTTTTGTTGTGTCTTGATGGGGTTCTATTTTTAATGTATGTGATTGCATCCATGGCTTCAGCCCAAAAAATTGTTAGGAGTTCTGCTTCTATCAAGAGTGCTCTGGTGCCTTCTGTAAGTGATCTGTTTGCTCTCTCTGATCTTCCATTTTGTTCTGGAGTAAAGAAAGTTGTCTTCTGGTGTTCAATACCCTTGGTTGTAAAATATGATTCTAGATAGGAATTGACAAATTCCAGGCCATTATCACTTCTTATTGATTTTACTTTTCTTTCTATAGAATTTTCAATTCTTTCTATGAAATTATTGATGGCATCTGGAGTGTCAGATTTAGATTTAAGAAAGTTTGTAAATATTTTTCTTGAATAATCATCCACTATTGTTATAATGTATTTTGCTTTGCCAATTGACATTGGTTGTATAGGGCCAATGAGATCAACATGTAGGAGATCAAGAGATTGGGATGATTGATCAAATTTGACTTCTTTAAAAGGTTTTCTGGAGATTTTGCCTGGGTGCATGTTACACAATTCAGATCTTTTCTTGTATTGCAGTTTAATTTGTATACTAGTGCATTGTTTTGCATCATTTTCATGTATTCTTCGTTGACGTGACCAAGTATTTTGTGCTATATATCCCATGATGTGTCACTGAATTTTAAAGTTTTTGGAGTTGTGGTGGGAGACATGTATCAGTACCTTCATTGATTATGTAGAAGTCTTCAATCTTTGATGCTGTTAATAAAGTGTCTACTTCTTCATTCTGAATGTGTCCACCCTTATTGTCAAAAATAATCTGTTTTTTGTCTTGAATGAGCTTGCTTACAGATATTAAATTGTCACTTAATTTTGGTACATAGAGTACATCTTTCAGAATGATAGATTATTCATCACTGTTCTTTATTTCTACATCTCCAATTGATTCTGATGTGATATAGCTATCATCAGCTGAGGTAATTTTCTTATTCATGGCTTGGATATTCTTCAGATGGTCAAGGTGAAAAGTCATGTGACTGGAAGCTACACTGTTAAGAATCCATTGTTGTTTCAGATTGTATTTCTGCTTCACAAGTTTAGCAAAGTCATTTCTATTTTTCATCTTTGGCAAATCTAGCCTTTAAATATTTATTGGGTATATTTGCTTTGTAGCCACTTGATCCGTGTGATGCAAATGTTTCCTTTACATTTGTATTTTTCTTGTTTTCAGGGTTGTGCCAGCATTCAGCTGTCTTGTGTCCTGGTTTGTGGCATATGAAGCATTTGTATGTCTTTGTTGTTTTCATTTCTTTGTAATGTTTATATTTGTCCTTGCTGTAGACTTTAAAAGCTGAGGAATTTTCTTCCTTTGTGTCATTAGAAAATCTTTCGAGGTAGAGTTTTAATGAGTTTCTTAAGTCAAAAATTGTTAATTTTTCTTGGTTGCTGAGTTGAAGTACGATGAGATTGTATTTGTGGGGTAAACCTCTTATAACTGAAGCGATAAACTCTTCGTCTTCACTATCAGCGCCTAGATTTCTGGCTTGTTCCAAAGGTCTTTCTGCTCTATAGAGATAATCTTCCCATTTTTCTTCCTTCTCATTACTAATCTAGAAACGTCATTTATAGCTTCATTTATTATATTCCTTTTATCGCCCTGATATCTGGCATGTAGAGCATTCCAAATTACCTTGCTAGTTTTACATGTTAAAATCAAGGCAACTAAGGGATCAGTCTTCGAACAGGTAAGAATACCTTTGGCTTGTGCATTTTTCCATTCTTTAAACTTTTCTTCTTCTTTGGGTGGATCAGCTTCCAAAATGGCGTCCAATTCTTTTTCTTCCAGAATTGAAATAATTCGAAATTTCCAAGAGGCGAAATTTTTGCCATCAAATTTTGGTATTTGCACATTACTCTCCATTTTCTGAAGATATTCCTATACCTTTTCGGTAATCAACTTTCCCTTGAATTCCATAGAAGTTAGTCTTTTGGTATTAGCGACGCGAGGCCTTTTTTAGGCGCAATGGAAGCGTGGTTGGGTCCATAACCATTGTTGGTTTTTTTTGGGTGTTTAAATGGGAAGAGAGGAATCACGTCAATAATATATTCATTAAAATATTTATTAACATATAAAATTTAAAAAAAGGATATATAAGAGCCATGTAAAGTATCTGTTCTTGCCTGTTTTATTTTCTTTTTTCGCTTTCCGTTGTTTATCTTCTTTCATAGAATATTATTTATAATTGTAAATTTTAATCATACTTAAAATTTAAAAACAATAAGGAATATTTTTAAATATTAGATAAAAATGTTACACAAAATTATAGGCAACATATTTGCAACACATACATCGAAATATTTCGCAAAACGTTTCTTTTATATACATATCACAGCACAAACACACTTTCTTTCTTCAAATCTTTGTAATATTTATAAAATAATATTTTTTGTATTGTGTAAATATGTTATATATATATATATATATATATATAAACGCTACTCTCATATATATTGGTCACTCTTTGTTAAATATTTTTAAAATACGTAAATACCAAAATCTTTATCCAAATATCCCACATTGTAAAACTTAATAACATGTGGTAAGAATATAGAGGAGTAAATATGTACAGCTGTTTATACAAAATATATTCGCGTTGTCAAAAGCATATTGAATTCGTTTTCGAATTCGTCATCGTCAAAATCGGCATTTTTCCGAATTTTATTGTGACTTATTTAGCGATGTCAAAAACCTTTATATTGCTAATTGTTTCTTTATTAAAAACGAATTTCCTCGAATCAAAAACGGAGTTTGAAAAATATATAAATTACCCTTTATGTCTATTATATATATCTTGAACCATATACTCAATATATTGTTCCTTCTTCGTTAAATCTTCGGCTCGTTAAGGACCAAAGGTATATCTTATAATTGAATTATCAGCAATTATCGACGATAGAAATATAGGCAGTATAATGTTGAAATTTGGTGTTCTCTTGGCAGTAGAGAACAATCAACGCTAAATCAAACTTGTTCAATCACTGGACATGTTCAAATATCTTATTATATTTGCGGGAGGTGATATTCTTGTACCGAAAATGAGAGCTATCCACTTTTTAAAATGTACAAAAATAATGAAACCTGTATACAATGGTTTCGGGCTTTGGCGCTCATCAATACTGGGAGTTGATTTGACCAAAAAGATGTAATGATGAGGGACAAATCCGAAACTATGGTTAACAGATTGTCTTTTGTTCAATTTGCCGGAACTGATGTTGTAGCTAATTCGTTATCACCACCTCTACGTTTTGCACTGTGGTGATAACCCAATATCCATTAAAAAATCGACGCACCAAGAAGGAGTTGTCCGATTGGGATAAAATATGGTGTATATGAAGAACATCTATAGAGGAAAACGATCAAAATTTTATAAAAAAATAATTGTTTTATTCCAGAGATTGATCGTCACAAACTTTAAGGAAGTCAAAATATCGTTGGACTCCCACTGGTATGGATGCAGGCTGCCAACCGGCGTGTCTTGGACTGATAAATATTCCGGATAATGTTCTGCGGGATTTCTTGCCAAATTGTCTCAAACTATCCGGCTAAAAAGCTAACATTACGGAATGGTGGCAATCGCCTTCCCATCATGGAGGAGTTCGGCAAGGTTGAAGACACTCCATAGTAACACGTGCCGTGTGTGGCCGGGTATTATCTTGTTGAAAAGTAAGCCCGGTGTGATGTGAGAGGAACGGCAACAAAACAGGCCATAGAATGTCATCTTCATACGGTTGTCCTGTCAGGATTTCAGGGACGACTAACAATGCGAACCTACTATCAAATGAAATAGCACTCCAGACCATAACGCCCTTTTGTTGACCTGTGTGGTGTTCGAAAGTAAGGCCAAGATCCACACCTTGCCCAAGACGTATTCAGTCAAGTTTGCGGCGGTCGCCAGGACACAGTAAGAAACGAAACTTGTTACTAATAACTAAAGGTCCCCAGTCAGCAAAGTTCCACGTTAATCGCTCTCAACACCACTGTAGTCTGACTTGGTGCACGGGTTTGAAGAGTAGGCATCGTAACAGTCGGCGAACTCTTAGATTCCGCTCTCTCCGCAATCTGTTGATGGTCATTTTGGAGATTTGTATGTCAGTCACACTTTGGATGGTAGATGACGTCGAATCCCCGGTACTTCGACAGCCGTTCTGAAAATCGAAATGTCCTTTCGTTCTATTGTAACCTTTGGTCGACCGCCGGTGTCCTGAAGTTGCATTCTTTCATTGTTGAACATCGTCTAATATAGGCGCATTACTTCGACACAGATGTCGTGGGTTAGTCTATTTCACCAACCAGCCTCTTCAAATTCAATGGAACGACCTCTTTCTAACTCGGACATAGGTTCGTAATGAGCGCGAATCTTCCAGCGAGGCATTGATACAGTAGAAAGAGGCTTACTGTAAAATATTTAAACGAAATATTTGAAAATAAGCTTGTATCGCGCCGAATATTGAGTCTAGAATTCTTGTGATGTATGCGCGGTTCAATGGGGTAGAGCTCTTGCTTTGCATAAATAGGCCACCAAATTTCAATCATTTGCATATTTGGTCAAAACGTTTTTGTATACGTATTTTCATATAAATTAGACACGAATTCGTGGTGCGTCGAATTTTTGGTATATAGCATATATGCGTGTGATAAAAAGAAATTGGGAATCACTATATTAACGCCACCTATTTAAATAAATTTATTCGAATATCAAGGCATATAAAAAATAACACATTTTATGTATTTTTCAAAAATGAAAGCAAGTATTTTTAATCAAAATTGCAAAATTTTAATAATTGACTGTATTTATTTAATTGAGAAATGTGGAATCCACCAAAAACTTGTTATACATAGTAAATATTAATATTACTTCACCTCGTTAATTGATATGTAAATATAAATTAAATGTTTTCTAAATTATTTACCTTTCTTAAACTAAAAATAGAAACGGTATAAGGATTCTTGCAATTTAGATGAGAAAACAGAAATGTGTTTATTTAACGTGTTTTTTTTTTTGGGGGTGGGGAGTTGATAAATTGTGCTCTAGGTGTTACTTGTGTTCTTGGGTAACTGAAAAATAATGATAATCAAGCTTAATTTATATATCGTAGAGTTTATATAATGCTAATTATGAGTTATGAAATATGGCTTCATTTTGCCTATGTTATTATATGACATCTTTAGATTGATGTCCATTGAATTGCGATGCATCGTGTTGGTTCAAAAACAGAAGAAACCGTGAGAATCTTCCATCAGTATAGATATTCGCTTTGTTTCAACACATGTTCAAAAAAGGACCGTGAAGCCGATTTAGATTTTTAAAATTTAGTATGTTATCCTATAATCTAAAAATGGTTACAATTCAAGTGTTGCATTGCATTTGAATCGAGAGATTTTTATAAAATACATTTGAATTAAAATACGTATTTAAAAAAACTTTTATTTCTTGGCGGTGTTGTAAATTATCCAAAGTCTACATCCTACAGGCAGTTATGGTAATCAGGCGACTGAGTTTGCGACTGGTTTTACTGTAAGTGCATTACATGGCTATACGCGGAGAAGCACGCAATATGACCTTTGGCTTAGTGAAATCGTGAGGCGAGAGGTTTCTTTTAAAAAATTATTATTTTGCCGAGCTTTCGTGTATTTCTGCCCTTCCGCAGGAGTGAAATTGGAAATGTATACCAAGATAAATTGTTTATATATCTGCATATTTACATATAAAGAACACATTTAAAGAAAACGGTACGTTTGGTTACTTGCATTCACTGACGGGATTTGATATTGGCGAAACTGTTAGTTAGAAACTTTTAAAAAGCATGTCTTGGAATTGAATAATTCCCCTCTGTGGATTTATATCATGGATCGTATTCACAAATTGACAGCTACTAACAATGAGAACGCACACCAGAAACTTCTATTATGATTTCTCGGTCTTTGTTAGCTGAGGAGAGAGATAAAAATACGAAATCTGCCCAGATAATATTGATGGACTAAAGAGCTGATTTAAAAGTTACAATACTCTGAGATGGAAATCAAGTGAAGAAACCATCACATGTATGCTGACGTTTCAGTGACCGCCATAGTACAGTATAGTGCTTGTGTAGTTTGCAGCTTTTAAATATCGTGCATATATATGAGTATTATTCAAGTATAGAACGAAATATTTATGCAAATATTGGATGAGGTAATAATTCAGGCAATAATGACAAACTATAAAAACTTTTATACTATACCTTTTTAAGTTTATTTACAGAGTAAAGAGAGAGCATCTACCAAGTGAGAGCATCAAAATAGCCTTCTTGTCTCTTTTCAAGTTGGCTAATTATTAGGAATTGATTAGACCAGGGAAAGTATTCCTGATTTTACTAATTTAGTCTATCATCAGATAGTTTTCACATTGTAACTTCATATGATAAGGCTTTATAGGAGATAGCTTCGTATGATATAGTAAATAAATGTTAAGCTTATTGATCTCAATTTATAATATTGGTAAATCTACCGATTTATACGATTTTTTATTGTGGTTTTTTCAGGCTTGACTTTAAACCCTAATCAACAGTTAAAGAAAATATAAGGCAAAAGATTCATGAGAATATATACAAGCATGATCTGAAATATTTACTAATCCATTGTTAACGGCGAAAGTCAGAATAATTCAACTTCGGCAACTCTTCGGCAAGCTATGGTTATTGCAACAACAGCTGCCAGTAGTGATAGTGATCGGATACTCAACTGGGTGAAGGCCATGGAGCACCAGGAATCGGCTGGCGACCGTTTCCCTTCACGATGGTCAAAAGGAAGAGGCGGAGGACCTCAGCTTCTTCGTGTCCACCAACGGCACACTCCAGCTACGCCGGCAGATAGAAAAGTGCCAACAACTTCCTCAACAAGCCTTTTGCCAAGAGTCAACCGTTTGTCCAGGAGAACAAAGAGGAACGACAAAGAACTGAGGATTCGAAAGCAGTTTACATTGAGCGATTCCCCGACTCCCGCCAGCTTTAGTATCTGCAAGCACTGGAAAATCTGGTCGGAGGGAGAAGCATTTTCCATCTTGTCAAGATGAACGGGTGCATCCTAATCGGTCTCGACAAGGTCTTCATGAAGCGCCTCGTTGTAGAAATCCTCGTTATTGAGAAGAGCCTGTTTATGGCCCTCATCTTTCCGTGAGAAAAAATCGTCAGCAACCTGATATCCTGTGTCGAAGACGTAGATATTATCCTTGCTCTCAGGCTTTATGAGCGAATTACATTAATCGCTCTGAAGGGGGGGGGGGCTTTACCTTTATGCACAGATGCCGATATGTTGGACAAGAGATTAGATCTGGAGAAACTGCTAACGTGCCTCGTGGTAAGACCCTGCCAGCCTTCGTATCACATGGATTGAAATGATTACGCTGTCACGTCAACTTTCCCTTGTATGCCAAGAAACCTACTAGGCAGGCTTCCTCCAACACCGGCGCAGCTACGTTTACCAGTGCGCTCGCTGGACCCGCGATCTCCCTCGCAATTGCGTCTCCAACTGTGACTGCTGCCCCACTTCCCATGATCCTCACTCCTTCGGTTGCTTGGGCGCCATTCGTGCAGATGGAAGATGAGGAGATCCGGGCTTCGACCCCTCTCAGGTAGTGACTTCAAGAACCGAAAACAAATTGACTCTCTGCTAGAGAGGATACCTAGCTCCTTCTTCTAGACCTGAACAGAGGAGAAATTATAGAGGCTCTAGTCTTGGTCCCAGGTCTTCAGACACTTCTAAAATATATGGGGAATGGGCTTTGGTTCATATTAGTACAAGGGCGGCTTCGATTCTATAATATCCTATAAGAGGAGAAAGGGAGTCGGGGAGGGTGTTGAATCGGTTGAATTGGACAAAAAGGTGTTTAAGCGGGTGAATTGCTAAGGCAAAATTTCAGGCTAGAATATACATTAAGTTGCGAGAGGTTGACATTCATGTACAAAATGTGGCACCTCTACCTTTGAAAATGCATAAAAGGAATGCATTTTGGGTTACCAAACCAATACAAAACGTAAAATTGGAGATAACGAATGAACCACACCAGTTTTAGCAAGTTCAGAAGAAAAGCAAACCTGTAAACCATGGTTTTGGTCTTCATCATTTTGAAGGGAAAGGTGCTACACGAATACCATCCTCCGGCTACTTTATGTTGTATTTTAGCCTGATAATCGGCCTTACCACTTCCCCATTTAAACACTTTATTGGCTATTTCGATCGATTTTACAACTCCTCCCGTAAGATTTTATGAAATCGAGACTTCCTTGACTGATGAGGGTCAAAGCACAAAACCATGGGATACAGATTGCGTTTTTGTTCTGAATTTGCTAAAAATGGCGTTGAGGCCCTTTAGTTATTACTATATTTACATTTTGTATTGGGGCGATGTTGCATTTTTTTTTTAAATTTACTTTCAAAGGAAGATGCGTGCCACATTTGGTATATTCCGAAATTATATATTCTGACCAGGAGCACATGTGATTTTTAGATGGAAGAGCGCCATCTAGTTGAACAGAAATCACCTAAACATTTATTTAGCCTGTTCCCTGATATTTGGCTAACCCATTTTTTTTTTTGATAAATCAAGAAATGTGTATTTAAGGCCAAACTTGCGCAAATACGCTTAACATGTGAAAGCATAATAGGAAAAATAAAATAAAATAAAAAGTTCAGGTGTTGATATTAAAAATAAAGAAGGCATATCCTGACCAGGAGCACATGTTCTTTTTTTCTATTAATATTTCCACATGTTAAACGCATTTACGCAAGTTTGGCCTTAAATACCCATTTCTTGGTTTCTCGAGAAGCCTCGGGGACCAAAATGAATTTTGATCGCAATGGTACAGCCTGTCCCACGCTGACGATCGCCAACAGCGCGAAACGCGTTCATGGATGGCTTTTCTTGGTTTATCAAGAAAATGTGTTGGCCAAATATCAAGAAACAGGCTAAATAAATGTTTAGTTGATTTCTGTTCCACTAGATGGCGCTCTGCTATGAGCATTGCTAATACCAAATATTGGAATACTTTGAAATAAACTTTGATTTGAATTTATTACAGAGAATATTGACAATCATATATTTGATTAATAAAGCCATACAAGCCTTACCGGGTAACAAGAAATGAATTTGACCAAAAATGGTATAATATTAAATCAACATTTATTCATTTCGATACAACATGGCGCTTGCCATCTGCAATCTTCATTTGAGAGCTCACATGCCTATCTAACTTACTAATCTTTTCTTCTCTCTCTTCCTCTAATATCTCTCTCTCTAGTTATAGTCTCTTCCTTTTAACAAATCTGTAATCCAGAAAGGGTTTTCATATGAAATCGCTTAATTTTATCAGAACAGATGACTATATTTTAATAACCATTTCGTTAAAAATAATTGCCAACTATTCTTGTACACCAAAAAAAGAAATTAATAAATTTTGGCGACAAAAGCTATCCATCACTGAAAAGTCTCTCGAGAAGAAAGAAAGAAAAGAATAAAATCCGCTGGAGAAAACCTGATTTGAGAGACAGGATTTGAAGCGATTATGTGTAAAAAATAATATGAAATTTCGGCTCTTGTAACGTTCTTTTATTAAATTTGAAATGGTTTAGAGGATTTGAACTCTTAAAGTCTTTTCCTATTATGTTTTATTACAACATCCATCGATTTATTAACATGGATTAATACGACATCTTTCTTTTATTTTATACTTTATAATTCTATATAGCGTGTGTAAATGTATTATGTTGCTCCCGTGAATGACTGCTCTACTGGTTTTAAGTTGATCTGTTATGATATATTCCCGTATATAACGATTCATTATTATAATTACAACTAGCGGACGTACCCGGCTTTGCCCGGGTTTTACCCGAGTAAAGGTTTGTCTAACGAATCTCTCGATAAAGTGAACATTTTTTCCCGGTCCCTTGAAAAATACTCGATAAGTTGAATAAAATCAATATTAATTGGTTCCCTCGGTAATTGGAAGTTAAAGGAATAGTATCTTGCCTTGGAATTGTATCATTATTCTTGTATGGATGTACCCGGCTTCGCCCGGGTTTTACCCGAGTAAAGGTTTGTTTAACGAATCTCTCGATAGAGTGAACATTTTTCCCGGTCTCTTGAAAAATACTCGATAAGTTGAATAAAATCAATATTAATTGGTTCCCTCGGTAATTGGAAGTTAAAGGAATAGTATCTTGCCTTGGAATTGTATCATTATTCTTGTCTCAAATAAATTGCCGTGTCATCCTCAATTTTGTCTTTCCTAATTTTCTACATTACAAAATCATCGTATCATCATGATAATATTTAGAGCATTTTGTTGAATTATAACAGATAAATTAGAATATTTATCTTGATTATTTTTAGGCGAAAAGTTATTTCAAAAATTTTATTTGCTAGAAACCTTCCCAGTACTATACTAAATAACTTCCCAAAGTTTCATGGCGTTCCAATGAGTGGTTTGGTCAGGCATAAAGGACACACACACACATACATTCATTTTTATATATATAGATAGAAAATATATTTTTCGAGCAAACATATCCACTCACTCTACTGAATAGAATTTTAATAAGATATATATAAATGAAAATATCTAGAGATATACTACATGATATTAGCCAAAAGGTCGAGAAACGATATTTTATATGTAGAGATGACCCGGCTTCGTGTGCCTTCTGCTCGAGTGAATGTTTCGCGGTAGAATTTTGTTCCTGCCTACTAAAAATTATTATCTGGCTCCGCCCGTGGACTGCTTTAGTGAATATTCCCCCAAAAGAATTTTTTTTGTGTCGATCAAGCATGATACTGCAATATTGTCATTATCATCTCTGACTATAAAAATATTGTTGCTCAGTACTATAATTTTTCTTGGTTAAAGTGCGACAAAAAAAAAAAAAAACTCTTCCAGATTTAAATCTGTCCTTTTCAAATTTCAGCGAGATTAGTTACATATTGAGGGCGTGCATAGCCGACAAACATATATATATGTTCCCGGCTTCACCTGATTTTTACCCAAGTAAAAGTTTGCCTAACAAACGATTCTAGCAAACATCCAATCCCTACTGAATCTATACTTGTCATACTCTCGATAATTTGATAATTTTCCCGGTCCCTTGAAAATATACTCGATAAGTTGAAAAAAAATCAGTATTAATTGGTCCACTCGGTAATTTTAAGTTGAAGGAATAGTATCTTGCCGCAAACGAAAATTTGTAAATAACTGTATTTAGGGAATGTACCCGGCTTCGCCCGGATTTTATCCGAGTAAAAGTTTGCCTAACGAACATTTGTTAAAACGATTCTAGAAAACATCCAATCCACCTATATATTGATTTATAAACGTATATAAATATAATAATTTTTATACGCGTTTAAATATAATTTTGAAACACATAATATTTTGAAAACATCTATTATATTTTAAATAAGATATTGTCACTTTTGTGAATTTGATAATTAATTATTTCCTTTTTTTCACAATGAATTATATATATTAATTTGAAAATTCATTTTTGTTATCATCATCACATACAATGTAAGTTTTTTTATATACACAAACGATAATAAACAACAACAATGTAATTTGCATCTTCACTATTATAAAACAACAAAAAATTGAATTAACAATGTAAAATATATTTTAACATTACATTTTAACATTTAAAACAAAAACGTTACAATATTTTCTTTAAATATATATTAATATTGAAATTTCAAGTTTTTTTTACGTCATTGGAATATTATATTACTAAATTCTCAAATGAAATTTATTATACTTGGAACACATTTTATGCATTGTTACAATTTATAAATATAATTTCACCAGATACCGCTAGAGGCGCTGCTTGCGAGTGAAAGTAGAAAATTTGCAAATAAAATTGCAAAGAATATTTATTTCAAACCAGAAACCTTCCCAGTAGTATAGTAAATATATAACTTCTTAAAGTTTCACGGCGATTGGACAATCTTACCTTTTAAAAACATTCATCATGTGAACAAAATAACATTCATCGTGTAAACAAACCATGCGTAAATTATTAACCAATCAAATTCATTTATGGTCGCGACCCGTGCTGCGCCCAAGCGGTAAAAGGCTGGAACTAACGCTTTTTTGTTTTATATTTTAAAAAAAGCACATTAACCTTTTTAGTTTTTTGAATAGCCTATATGTTAAACGAAATCTTCAGCTACCTACATACAAAATTTCATAATGATTTATTCTGTAGATTTTGCGCAACGCGAAAACAAACATCGATTTTGGAATCCATTTATATATATATATATAAGGATATACTATTAAACGAATGTCCTCGTATTCGCTTGAGTAGTAATGTTGTCCAGCTATATTAACAAGATTATTATTAGTAGTAGTAATAGGAATGGTAGTCCGATAGAGAAATTATTGGCTATTAATATGTCAAAATCCTTTTACGCCCCGTGAGTCTAAAAATTAAGCAGTTATAGGACAATCTACTTATAGGTATAGTTTAGTTTCTGATATCAGCGACTCATTCGCATAAGTCAATTTATTTATTGGAAATTTAATCCGGATAGATCAAATATTGTGGAAACATATGCAGAAAACAAACAAACGATATCAATCATTTATTTTGAATACATATAACATTATACTCATGCAAATACCGAATCAGAATATATTCAAACTAAGTACTAGACTTGCAAATATGCTTAATATCAACTTTACAATAGATTCCCGAAAAGTGTAGTTTAGATTATGATATTGTGATGATAATTTAAACATTACAAGGGTTGGCCAGAGAGTTCGTACAGCAGTGTAGAGTTTGCGTATACGTCATGTCTACCAACTATCACCAGCAGGGGTACCATACCGTCAGCGGCACATTTGTATGATTCCCCATCCGATTGCTAGAAGAGACCGTGGCAGAATATGAAATAAACTTGCTGAGTCACCCAAATGGCTCTGGAAGACTAAAAATAGGAAATTCCTGGTGGAATGAACTATATAAAGAAATTAATATGGCTCATTATTTTTGACACAGAAAACCTTTTATTAAATGAAGCAGTCTAACACTTTTTAAAATATAGATATAAGACATTTTTAGAAAACACTGCTTCAACCTTTTAGATAGTAACCTTGCACCAACATACAGACAATGTATGTACAACTTATTTATAAAGATAGAGAGGAGATAATCAAACAAATATTCGGATAGAATTACCCATGCAATTTCAGTAATTTGACGTTCAACTATTGGTCGAATAAGCATTTACCCTTGAGAATTTTCAAACAAACATATTATAATACTAGACCTCATAGAGTTATAGCACATTTGATGAAACCTTACAATAATATTTAAACCTAGAAATAGGTGTTGATCTAATAAACCCGAACTATTTTAACGTCGCTAAAATTTACCATTCCAGAATGAGGATATTCTCAGAGGATGTGCATGAGGATGTTCTAAGACATGAAGGTGAAAAGCCTACACTCATGGACAAAATACAAGGCAGTTGAAAGTTTTGAGATATCGCGGTTTATCTATTTTTCTTTTAAGAGACAGAGGCCATTTTTTCACACTTGGTTATCTCGTGTGTCTTCAATAAAGGTCACTGTGTATCGAATATATTTTCAGAGTTATTGTCTGAATCCCGATATATATGCTAAAAAGTCGGATTTCTTAAGTTTTTTGTTCATGAGTGTGTAACTTAAATATGAATTATAAATACAACCCTGAATCATATTTGTTTTTGAAAAGTATATTTGAATTTAAATATATACAGTAACTATACAAAAGAGCAATTCCGAGAAAATGAAGTCTACGATATTACTAAGTACTTGGTTTATCTCTCTCTCTCTCTCAATGCAGCCACTTAGCAAATAAACACCGCATGCATATTAGCTAATGAAATCAACGATCATTGGCTGATTAAAGTCACATGATAGTAGTAACTAATCATCGCGCGAATAAAACGATCTCACCATATATAAGGTGTGTTTTATATTAGACTATAATTCGGGATATATATAGCATCAACAGGTATTTGAGTTTGAGTCGAGCACGCAGAAAACAAATTTTAACGTAATTATATATATATATGGTAATTTAAACCAACAACCCCATATTGTATATAACTTATAACAAGATTTTCATGTTGTATCATAGAAACACATCTGTAAATGATTATACGCATTATTGACATGTGTCATTACATCATCATATGTAATGTACTATGTACAAACTGAGGATAAATAAATAAAACTCTGTAATAGATCAAGAGTTGAGCTAAAGAGATAGAAGTCAAAAACGTCTACATTCGAGATAGATGGAAGTCACAAACAACATCTAAAGATAGATTGGAAGCTGTCAGGACGGCGCCAGTTTAGAATGTCACTAGACGATCCACACTCTTCACATCTGGCGAAATGCAAAACTCCCTTTCTCAGAAAAGGTATATAAAGCGTCCGTTTTAAACTAAAAATACAGTCACTTAACCACCTGCGTGAGCCCTCGTCGGTTGTACCCCAGGTCCATCTCATCCATCATGTAGACCAGTAAAAAATTTTCTATCTCTCCATCTTTCGCTGCTAGTTCAACTTTTATCTGTTCACGGAACTTTCTTAGTGCAAATGTGTCTTCGTTTTTTGTGTATGGATATTCCCAAGCTTTCCACTCTGCCTCGACCACGACTGCCTGTACTCTGTGAGAACTCTTGAAGGTCTTACAAGGTGCAGAGAGGTACTGGAAAATTCCCCATCCTGACTGTTCCTCTCGGTCAACACAGTATAGCGAGAGTTACAAGAACTCACACCATAGTTTAAGTCGACTGGATACCTTCACCACCTTTCTAGTCGACAGAATTCTACAAGAGGCACCAGACCTCATCACAAAGTTAGTCGACAGGATTCTACAAGAGGCTACCGGACCTCACCACATATACATTTATAAAAATTCTTTCAAAAAAGTATATATTTTATAACTGTCAAATTGGTTCATCTCAAAAATATTCATTTAGATATTTTCAGGCCACTTCGACCAGAAAAGGCTTTATTTCTCGACGTTTCGACAAAAATCTTTTGTCTTCGACAGAAAAATAAAGCATTGGAAAGGACATTATAAATGGTTTAGAGAAACATTTATAACACCTTGACAAATTACTTCTTTTTATTTTTCCTAACGAGGACAAAAGATTTTTGTCGAAACGTCGATAAAAAAAAACTTTTCTGGCCGAAGTGTCTCCTATTTAAAGAAATATGAATGCCGTCCAGGCGCAACTTTTATCTTCAATACATATTTACCTGGTATGCTCACACTTTCCCTACTGAGGAATCTTAATATTTTCGCTAAAATTGATATTTCAGGCCTAAATGACTCAAATTTTGGAACTTTTCAGTATATATTTGAAATTACACAAATCTGTGTAACCTGAGTAATGCGCGGGTTTTACCATTGTGCAATTTTCTTCTAGTGTATATAGAATAAAAGGGTACCTTAATTTCATAATAAAATCATATTTCATATAGAAATAAATGTCAATAAAACTTTCTCAGGTCTACCTTTCTAAATACCGATATATATAGGATTACACTCTTATAGAAATCAATAGATATAATGGTCAACTCTTCATTGGAAAATGGGTGCCGTTGTCACTTAGTCACCTTGGAAACGAACCAGAATTTGGTCGAATATTCCAAGAGTTCAGGGGGACCGCAGGAAAGTGTGGTCGGATTTACCCCCCCAGCTGCAGCTTTACACACCCAAGATAGTGGATATTGCGACTGCTATGATAGAGAGAGATGTACGGGGACATTTGTGGCTCTTCATTGGACACGACAACAACAATGGGCAACTTTGATAGATTTCGATTAAATTTGGATATTTTTAGAGCCTTCAATAAACCTTTGGCGTCAAATTTATAAATGAGTACTCCTACCTCTCCTAGAGTTTAACCAAGTGAAATATAATTTCAACATAAGGCAATAACATGCCACCTATATACAAGTGATTAAAGAATTTTAGCACGATTTATTCGTTTTTAAGAAAATAGCATCTCCTAATCGTGTAACCGAGTGTTGTTGATGGCTTGCGCCATCTGTCGGAATCAATATAACTAATCGTTGATTTTTGAATATTTCAGAATTAACCAAAATCAAGAAAGGCTAGCCACGAACGAGTTTCGGGATTTTGGCCCTCATTAGCTTGATGCAAGATAGACCAACTTATTTGGTCGTTGAGTTACAGCTTGCACCACGCTGATGAGGGCTAACGCCCGAAAGTCGCAGCTTTTCTTGATCAATCAAAAAATGGTATATTCGGCCAAATATAAGATAATTAGAAATCAACGATTAGTTTATATTTATTCAGACAGATGGTGCAAGTTATCATCAACCTTTAGTTGCACGATAAGGAGATACCTTTTCTTAATTTATCCAACTGATATCAGTTCAATTTCACTTTTGTACTATTTTAACAATATTATTTTTTTATTTTTAATAATAAAATAGTATCCTGCTATCCTTACTGCGATTAATTTATTGTTCTCCGGAATAAGCAGAATATTCCTATGTAATAATACAGCGGCCTGGTGAAATATTGGTGAAACCGTTGGAAGGGTTTACCACTGATGAGCCAGGCCCTCCCAATATTTATCCATCGCAGTAAACACACACACAGTAGGAAGCTATTTCAATTCTGAATTTAAAACATCGCGCAAAAATAATTTCATTTCTTGGGGGAATGAAGAAGCACTTGATGCCTTAGACCAAGTCACGCTTCATCTTTCACCATTCTCTCCAAAGATCCTCAGGAGGAAGGTCTCTCTCCGATCTTCAGCGATGCTTCACCAAGAAACATCTAGGCTCTTTCAACGACTGACGCTGATCGAAAAACCGCGGAGAAGGATGGCGCAGATGGTGAAGGGAGATCCCCCATGTGGAGAAGAATCGCACGGTGATCCGAACCATGGTACTAGGGGTCCAGTAGCGAGTGACGCTTCGAAGAGCCCTGATGGTTTAATGATTTGACCCAAATGAACATCATCAACCCGTTTTCCTTAACAGAAAAACCTGGTAGGCAGGTCGGCAGCATCGAAGATGGTGGCGGTTTCGACGAGGGAGGTCCGGTCCAGGAGTTCTGGGAAAGCTTCCACGGCTCCAGACCCGATGTCGCTCGAAAACTCCTCGGAGATGCTGAAGTCGCCGAGAACCCACGCATCTTTTCTGATGACTTATTTTGCGATGACCTGCAGTTGCAGATTCCTTTCTTCTTGAGTGTGTAACAGGAGGACTTTGATGACGCCATTCTCGAGACCACGGATATCGGAACTGACAATGTCGATCTTGCCTGGCTACAGGACACGGATAGTGACTTCCTGCGCCACGACGACGGCAAGTCGGGATTCTCTGGGAGTTCAAACTAACGCGAAGAAGGCGATGTGGTCGAATAAGAGGATCCGAACGCTGTTAAGTCCAGAATGGTCGTCTCCTGGACAAATTCGACCTCAATTTCATTTCTTCTTCAAATTTAAGCACAGTTCAACACTACCTTTGTCAGTATATAAAATGGTTAAATGCCTTGATTCTCCATCCAGACAGAAAAACGCGGGCTCGCGCGCCTAGTGGCCACACGGCAGAGAGAACATTTTGAATATTCTATCGACTCAACAAAGTCACAATGGTAGATAAATATAAAATCGATACCATGTTATCGGAACAAGTATATGATCCAATGAAAGTAGGATTAAATGATATTGATATACAAAAATATGAACAGTCTTAGTATTTCCTAGTATCTATCTCGTTTGAACGACTATGGGGGCAATTGATTTATTCTTTAAAAAATGATTCAAATTTTAAACAGAAAAATTAATTTATATAGCCACGTTAGCAGACGGGTTCCATTTTCTATTTGTGTACCTCAAATATCAAGGCGAACATAAAAAAATGCAGAAAACACACATCAAAGTTCAAAGATTAAAATATTTCACGCATATATATTGTATATGCAAATAGAAAAACTACCATATTTTTGCATATAAAAGATGTCACACAAAAGGCCGAAGTAGGTTTCCATTAAACTTAGACGGAAAAACCCCAAGAACTTAGAAATATAGAGTGTATAGTAGAAAAAATGTTTTCTATTTATAAATGTATGGAATTCCCTAGCTAAAATTCCATTAGGAATTTCAAATAATAGGCTAAAAATAGATTTTCATTTTAAAGGTTACATAACTATATGGATTGCAAAAGTATAATTAAACTATTAATTTTAAATTAGGGAGAAAATTCTATTATTCATAAAATATATAATGAGAAAACTAAATTAGTATGCGAAAATTGTTTAAAAGTATTTCGTTAGTCAAAGCCCTTTTAAAGAATATCTTATAAAAACAAGATTAAAGAAGATTCAGTTTGAACTCAATGAAAATATTTATTACATTTTGACTTGGCTCTTCGAGTTTGATTAATAAAATTACAAAACAACTTCAAATCTATATATGTTTGACATTTCTATATTATATTTACTAAAGCTATATATACTTTGATATATAATATATACAAATTATTATTGAATATTTTTCTGTGTAAATATTGTAGTTATGGAAGTTATATTGCTTTGCCTGATGCAGATGCCACTATTGATGATAAAGTAAACAGACATTGATTTCATCTCACTTCACTATATATTATATTATAAACATTCTGTTATCTAAGGTGCCTCACGTCGGTTGGTCTTCTCCTGTCTTCACCACAATCTCTCTATCGTTGACAAGCAGGCTCTCTGTTTACTTCAAGTTAGTTCAACATTATCTTCACTGTGCAATAAATTGATAAAGAGGGAGCAATCTCTCGAAATATTTTGAGAAAAATTGTTTTTTTTTCTTTCTTTACAGATCCAGGCACGCCCTTTTATATAAACATTATCTTCAATGTGAAAAATAGTACAAATGTAATATTGTACTGGGATAAGGTGCATAAATTAAGAAAAAGGCTTCTTCTTATCGAGCAACTGAAAGTCGCTGATGGCTTGCGCCATCTATCGGAATAAATATCAACTATTCTCGTTGATTTTTAATTATTCCAGAAATGGCCAAATACTCATTCTTGATTAATCAAGAAAAGCTAACCACGGACGCGTTTCGGGCTGTTGGCCCTCATCAGCGTGGTGCAAGCTGTACATCAACGACCAAAAAATTGGTCATTAAGGCATCCTGAAAAATCATGAAACGGGTAATTAAGGCCAGAATTGCGTGAGAACGCTACACAATGTGAAAAAATAGTACAAATGTAATATTGCACTGGGATAAGGTGCATAAATTAGGAAAAAGGCTTCTTCTTATCGAGCAACTGAAAGTTGCTGATGGCTTGCGCCATCTATCGGAATAAATATCAACTATTCTCTTTGATTTTTAATTATTCCAGAAATGGCCAAATACCCATTCTTGATTAATCAAGAAAAGCGAACCAGGGACGCGTTTCGGGCTGTTGGCCCTCATCAGCGTGATGCAAGCTGTACCTCAACGACCAAAAAATTGGTCATTAAGGCATCCTGAAAAATCATGAAACGGGTAATTAAGGCCAGAATTGCGTGAAAACGCTACACAATGTGAAAAAAATAGTACAAATGTAATATTGTACTGGGATAAGGTGCATACATTAAGAAAAAGGCTTCTTCTTATCGAGCAACTGAAAGTTGCTGATGGCTTGCGCCATCTATCGGAATAAATATCAACTATTCTCGTTGATTTTTAATTATTCCAGAAATGGCCAAATACCCATTCTTTATTTTGGTCGTTGAGGTACAGCTTGCACCACGCTGATGAGGGCCAACAGCCCGAAACGCGTCCGTGGTTAGCTTTTCTTGATTAATCAAGAATGGGTATTTGGCCATTTCTGGAATAATTAAAAATCAACGAGAATAGTTGATATTTATTCCGATCGATGGCGCAAGCCATCAGCAACTTTCAGTTGCTCGATAAGAAGAAGCCTTTTTCTTAAATTATCTTCAATGTCAATCTTTTACCTGGTTAGGTCCTTCTAGCTGCTCTATAGAATATTTTTCATCAGAACTATATGTCTCTTGGTTTTATAGTTAATAAAAAACTACAAGTAATACAATAGAAGTAATATAATACAAGTAATAAAACGTATAACTACTTGTAATATCTTCTCGTAATGGTAAAAAAATGAACATACTTACACTTTTTGAGTATTTTAAAAATTTGATACCTACCCCGAAAAATTATATCTGTCCATAATGCCTTAGAAATAAAATACTGCGTCTAACTAGACTTTTATGTTTGTCACTATGTAAATATAGAGTATCGATTTCATTTTCTTTTTGAATTAGTATAGTGCCCTAACGTCATCTGATTTTATCGGCGGTAGTCAATCATCATGGCTCATGCGCCAGTCTACTACATTTTAAATTATCAAGGACGAAAAGCACAAAGAACGAACTATACAAACCTCGGCTGTTTTCCTCATTTCTGTCATTAAGAGTTATTATGAAATTTATAATAAATATTACTAAAATTTTAAATAGCAATTTTACAAACAAGGGAATATTTCAGTTTAGATATCCACTAACTTCTCTTTCGCATTTTCTGAAGCTTTACTTCTATTAGAATCACAAGGTAATAAGACCAAATCCAAATAAATAAATAGTGTGTGACGATTCGGTAACAGTGTTGTTACCATCTTCAGATAAAAGTGCTGAATGAAGATGGTAACAACGCTGTTACCGAAACCTCACACACTATTTATTTATTTGGATTTGGTCTTATTACCTTGTGTTTATAATTTATAATCCAAATTGTGCCTTATCATCCTCTTAGAATATATATATGAGATGTATAAATAAATATTTGGGAGCAACGTGAATAGACTTCCGTATTTTATTGTCTGGTTCTTTAAGCGGAATATGTTTGTTCGAAGCACACACACAACTACTTGTGAACATTCAACAATTACAGAAGCCTTACTCCCCTCATTTTTTCCTATATACTAACTCCCAGAATAAACCGTTGATTGTCTAATTTAAATGCAAAATTAAAAATACAATAGTTGTAGAGATATAATAGATAACATTGTTGAACACGCTGGGAGTGTTCACCATTGATGTGCCATACCTCCTTAAATCTTTATTGTATATTCAAATTTTATTATCTCGTCTTTTGAGAATATGTATATTCAAAATGAGAGAGGTATATCAGGGAATGTTTTAACTCTCAACACATACATCTATGTTTATTGTTCTTCAAATTAAAGATAATTCGGCCAGTAAATCTTTTTATTTTAGAGTTGATATAAATATTTCTGGCCGAAGTATCTTTAATTTGAAGAACTATGAATGCCGGCCAGGCAGCATCATCTTTACTATAATCTATGTTTATATAAAAAAGGGTGTGCTTGGATCTGTAAGGAAAAAATAATTCTTTTTTTTCTTTACATATCCAGGTACGCCCTTTTTTATATAAAACTTTTTAATGGATCCCTTTTTGACTCAAACTTATCTATGCCAATAAAAACAAAAATATATAATTTGTTAGCACGTTTTCTTTGAAGTTTATTCTAGAAAGAACGAGCTGACTCAATTCGATTCAATTCGATTTATTTCACACAACAAAAGAGAATTACACTACGATTTAATGCGATTTAGTTGTATTTATATCACAAAAGAAAACAGAAGAAGAAAAAAATCAAAAAGAATGATGATAAGTAGTAATAAAATTCTATGAATAGGAATTATAATTAATTAATAAAATACAATAATAATAATAATAATAATAAAACCTAACATACTCCACCCCGGTGGACTAACTTAGTCCTCAGCAAAAGGTAATGGTACTATTTTAGAAACAGTTCTAGTAAGGCGTTCTAGGTGCTGGGTCTTCACCTCGACGACTCGAACTTTTCCGTCTGCTCCCGGAAAGACTTTGGTGATGCGACCAAGGCTCCAATACATTGCTGGTGGTGATATGGTATCCTTGAGCAAGATCAGGTCACCTTCCTGAATGTTGGGTGAGGATTTTTGCCATTTTAGGCGATGTTGCAAATTGTTGAGGTATTCTCGATTCCAACGTTTCCAAAATACATTTTTAATTTTTTGATTTAGGCTCCAACGGTCGAGGTAGTTTATCGGAACATCATCATCATTAGATTCTGGAAGGGCAGTTAAGGGTCTCCCGATTAAGAAATGTCCTGGTGTAAGAGGTTTAAAATCGTCTGAATCTGAACTTAGAGGACAAATAGGTCGCGAATTTAAACAAGCTTCTATTTGAGTTGTCAGAGTACTCAGCTCTTCAAATGTGAGTATCTGAGACTTTAAGCATCTGAGAAGATGAAATTTGAAGGATTTTATTCCAGCCTCCCAGATACCTCCGAAATTTGGGGCGGAAGGAGGTATAAAATGCCAGTTGATTCGTTCATTAGATATGAATTTTTGAATTGTTGAAGCTTCCAATATATCAAACTGCTCTCGGAGAATGTTGTTAGCTCCCCTAAAGTTTGTCCCGTTATCACTAAATATATCAGAAGGTTTTCCTCGACGAGAAATAAACTGCTTGAGAGCTGCGAGGAAAGCCGCTGAAGATAGGTCTGATACAATTTCTATATGAATTGCTTTTGTGCAGAAACATACAAATAAAGCGAAATATGATTTTAATTTTACTTTGGATCTTTTGATGTTTGGTTTCATCAAAAACGGTCCTGCAAAGTCGATTCCAGTTTTAGTGAACGGATTTGATTTCACAATTCGGTGCATAGGCAGATCTCCCATGATTTTCTTGGTAACTTGGCGTTTAGCCCTGAAACACACCATGCATTGGTGGATTATTTTCTTGACCAAACTTCTGCCTGCAGGAATCCAATATCGTAATCGTAGTGCTGACATGGTCAGTTGAAGACCAGAATGTAAATGATCCAGATGACACTGTCGCACTATTAATTCCGTGATAAAGTGATCTCTTGACAATATTATTGGATGCTTTTCATCCAATTGCAGATTTGAATGACGTAATCTTCCTCCAACCCGTAATAGTCCAGATTCATCAATGAAAGGATTCAAAAATAAAATTCTTGAGTTAGTTGGTAAAGATTTATTTTGTTTGCAACAGGTTATTTCTGATTGAAATTCAGAACTTTGAATGAAACGAATGATATTGTGAATTGAACTTGTGTAGGCGACATCCCGACCAGAGAGCCGCAGACAAACGGAATATAATAAACAGAATATGGAAGCCGAGCTCCCCAGAAAAAAGGGGATACACCGACGCTGACATCACGCCACCACTACGCTGCGGACTTTGTTTTTTGTTGTTCCCCCCACTCGCTTGTTTCTTTTGTAACTATTGTGTTGGAGCGGGTCGCTCCTTAAATAAATGCATGTATTAGTTTATAATTAAATGGAATCCCTTCTTTCTTTTTCCCAGTAAGAGACGCCTACGGAAGCCAACACTTGTTAATTCGCTTGAAGATAGATGTCCTTTCTTTCTTTCATTGAAAGAACATTGGACATTGAATACATATCCATGCTGTAATTCTAACAAGTTCGTTGATATTTGAGTATTTGAAAATGAAGTCTGGGAAAAGAATATTAATTGAATGAAAAACAGAGAAAGTTGTTCGTCTTTCACCTGAAATTTCTTTCGGAAAATCATATTGAGTTTGAATTGGATCTTCAAAGTTCACACCCAAGAGCCAAGTTGGTCCTCGCCACCAAAGAGAGTGATCCACCAGCTCCGAAGGAGTTATACCTCTGGAAGCGCAGTCTGCAGGATTATCTTTCGAAATGACATAATGCCAGGAAGAATGTAAAGTCAATCTTTGAACTTCAGCAATCCTATTTCCGACAAATGGTTTCCAATGTCTAGATTCAGATTTAATCCAGCTGAGAACAATTTTGGAATCAGTCCATAAAAATACTCTATCGATTTGTAAGCATAAATAATTGCGAATAGTATCATATAAAGTTGCGAGAAGAAGAGCAGCGCACAGCTCCAGCCGTGGTATGGAAATCATTTTCAGAGGAGCTACCCTCGTCTTGGAAGCAATCAGAGAAACTTTCACTTGGCCCGATTTGAAATGAGATTTTATATAAAATACTGCCGCATATGCAACTTCTGAAGAGTCACAAAAACTATGAAGTTCAACAGAAAGTAAAGCTCCCCTGCACGAGAAGTCTCTAGGAATTTGAATTTTATTTAATACGGATAATTCCTTTTCGATTTTCTTCCATTGAGAGCACAAAGTATCAGGCAAGGGATCATCCCAATTCAACTTCTGTTTCCAAAATGATTGAAGCAAAGTTTTAAGACGAATAATAACTGGTGACAGCCAGCCTATATAATCAAAGATTCTGGAGATGTGGGACAACAAATGTCTTTTAGAATTCGTTTGTTCTGAAATGTCATTAACAAGAATCTGAAAAATGTCCAAGGAAGGATTCCAACAAATACCAAGTATTTTGACACATGGGAGGAGTAGTACGCACTATTAATGAAGGACTTTGTATATATCGGGAAGGTCTATTTTACGGTTGATACTGTTGGTTTGTGAGGAAATAATGGATTCTAAGCAAAGGCTGTTGTATTTATGGTTTATATGCCTGTATTTAATATGTGGATGTTCAAGGTCAAAACTGTGGCCTGTTTGTGCAATATGGGTGTAGATTAGGGATTTGGTATCTTTGTTGTGAATATTGCGGTTATGCTCTGAAATTCTGATGCGTGTGGTTCTGCCTGTTTCCCCGACATATGATGCTGGGCAATTATTGCAATGTAAGGAATAGATGGCGCCAGTAGAGTCAACAGGGAGGGTAGGTCTATCTGATTTGGTAATGCTATTTCTGAAGATGGTGGATAGGCTGGGGGGACAGTTGTATAGAACCTTGATACCGTATGGGCGTAATATGCGGGATATTGAAACGGCTTTAGGGGAATATGGAAGCCAACATGTGGATCTATGGATTGTAGTAGTTGTAGGGACACTTGGATCAAACATGTGCTTGTCTATAAAGGGTAAGGGGTAACCTGCCGATATGAGAGTCAATCGGATTCTAGATTTTTCGATAGTTTTAAATATAGGCAACGAACAATGAGTGTGGAAACCATAAAACGCCGTAGCAATATACTTATTCTGGATCATATTGTCAATTATTAAATTTGAATAATAATTGTTTCCGTATTTAAAATTTTCTGATAGAGTAATTACATTTATATTATCATAAAACAGATATAAAAAGGTATTTTTTCACAGAAATAGCTAACTTTATTAAATCCAATCCCGTTTAATAGGAAATTAACTGAAACTCTTATTTTAGTGTAAAATAGTACAAAGGTGAATTTGAAAAGTTGCTGATGGCTCACGCCATCTATCGGTCACGAAATTCCCTTTTTCTCATCTTATTTGAAGAGTTTATATAAATTGGTGTTGTAACAAAAATCCTTTGATGTGTGTGTGATTTTCAACATTGTTTTTATAGAAAAAAGGCAGCATCAATATATAAACATTTACGTAGACCTATAAACATGAATTATTAACAAAATGAGAAAGGAGAGGATCTAATAATGTGCTAGGACATATTGAAAGCAGAATTGCTACACGATGCTTTATGAGGGTTAAAATACAAATAATTGACTTGATATCACCAAAGGTCGTCCATATCACCTAATCAAACAACTGGCCAATAGCTGAACAGAATAGAGAGATCACTGTCTACTAGAGCTACAGAACACTGGAAAAAGAGGAAGGAAGATAATACAAATAATTGACATGATATCACCAAAGTTCCTTCATATCACCAAATATAACAACTGACCAATAGCTGAACAGAATAAAGAGAGAGAGAGTTGTCATATATTATATAATATATAGAGAGCGAATTATACAGTGAATTAAACATATCTAACTTAAATTTTAAAAGTTAAAATTTCCTATATTTTGAAACAATACTAAATTTAACTTGATAGAATAAAATACCGTTTAAATTTAGCACTTAAAAAACATGTAAATATTGGTCTTAAAGGTTTGTTACCTGAATAAATTTAACATCAAACATCATATTGAAGGAGTGTAAAGTTTTGCTTATTTTCACGTTATTTTCTTGAAGTTGAAAAATCAATATTGGATGAAACCAGCTGTTACCAAACGAAATTAACAAGGAGCGGGTTATCCAATTTCAATAATTTGCCCATCTTAAATTACTACTCCACGGGTAATTCTTTCTGAATCCCTGGCTGTGATTAAACTTTTTATCTTCTCTACTTTAAAAATCGATGTTTTTTTATAATTTTTTTTTACGAAACTATTTTTGTGTATAAAAAATGTTTGTTGTTATTAAAGTTTTTGCTAAGGAAGTTTAAGATTAAACTGTTTTGATTAAATGTTTACTTTTAAAATTGTTATTTTTTTTTTCAAACAGAGTTTTGTGAAATAGATTTATTATAGGAAATATTAATAAAATTGTTTTTAAAATCTATATTTAACTTATTCACATATACAAGTTAAATTTTATAGGTGTAAAATTTCTTCGTATATTTGAATGAACGATAAAGAGATGAATATATTAGTAGTTTTTATAAAGTAACTAGACGAATGACCCGGCTTCGCCCGGGAATTCAGGAGTACATAAAAACGAATAAACACCGTTAAGATGCTAATAATATGTACATTTAAATATTAGGAGAGAATTTGAATATTGCTTGATATTAGAATATTTTATTAAGTTAGTTTGTATTTTTTGCATATTGACTATTGTTTGTTTAATTTTAAGAATTATATCCTATTGACTGTAACTTTTATTTATTATATAAAAAAAAACAAAGGCCTGAACTAAAATTAATAAAAAATACGAAAGCCATTGTTTACATACAGTAACGCTAATTTTGTAAAGTTTTTTTTAAATTGCATTGTGTGCACTTACCGTAACTTATTAATATAAATTTCTCTCTCAATACTTTTGTAAAAAAAAAGTGACACTCGTATAAAAAGGTATTTAAAAAAAAGTACGCAAGCAACTTGAAAAGAAATTCAGAACGCTCATTGGTCGCTTAATTGGCCTCGTGTTGTTACTTCGCCTCCTATTTACTCCGCGTAAAAAAGTTCTTCAAATGAAAAAAAGAAATAGCCAAAAATACTAATCAAAATGTAGCCGAAAGTTTTCCTCAGGTTTATAAAAAGCGACATGCAAAATTTGGTATCAATTGGTTCAGTAGTTTTTGAGTTTATCGCGAAACAGACAGACATTGACTTTTATATATCTAGAGATATGTAAAATAATTTAAATGATTTTAACGCTACTTATAATTATTATTATATATTTGGTTAAAGCACCGATTATTGCTCAGAACAATATCAATATGATGCATATTAGCGTGTCATCAGTTATAAGAAATTTAAACGCTTATGATTCTTTTACAATATATATATATAATATAATATCATTGCAGTAAGGGTATTAGAGAATAGTTTTATTTTTAGAAGCGGTCTGATAGATTAAATTGGCGAAACTGTTGGGGGGGGTTCACCACTGGTGAGCCAAGCCCTCCCAATATTTTTTCATCACAGTAAGGACAGTGGAAATTTGTTTTATAGAAAAAAAAGAAGCATCCGTTCTTTAATGCTTCATTTCTTATATATAGATGGCGCGTTTTCGCTTTATAATTAATTATGCCTAACTGGCCTTGTACTTAATGTTTGTGGAAGAGCGTTGTTCGATGCAAATATGTATATTTAATCTTACTGTCCTGAACACTTATATCCATAGTTTGTTGACAACCATTTATAAAATTCCACCTCTAATTGTAGCATATATAAGCCAGAATCGGACAATACGGTATTAGAGCTCTAAGAGAAGCGGTCTTGTAGATTGAATTAACGGAACCGCTGGGAGGGTTCACCACTGATGAGCCAAGCCCTCCTAATATTTTTCATCCCAGTAAGGACAGTGGGAATTTGTTTTATATTAAAACAACATATATATTATAAAACTATTTTAGAGGCGTGACATTCTTTTTAAAATAAAACAATTTCTACTGTCCTTACTGCGATGGAAAAATTAAAGGGAGGGCCTGGCTCATCAGTGGTGAACCCTCCCAGCGGTTTCGCCAGTTTAATCTACCAATATAACAGCGGTATGGTAGATTAAACTGGCGAAACCGCTGGGAGGGTTCACCACTGATGAGCCAGGCCCTCCCTTTAATTTTTCCATCGCAGTAAGGACAGTAGAAATTGTTTTATTTTAAAAAGAATGTCACGCCTCTAAAATAGTTTTATAATTTGATAACAGATGGCGCTCTAGTACATTGTAACATTATTGTTCTAATAAAAGACACAATTTGATATTTGCGGAAAAGCGATTGCTCGAAGCATATTATATATTTATAATTATATTTAATTCTGCTGTCCTAAAAGCTTATGTCCATAGTTCTTCTAAAATACCCATTCCAAGAGTCTTACAACAGTCACCTATAAAAGGAAGTTCCAAAAATGCAATATAACAGCGGTATGGTAGATTAAACTGGCGAAACCGCTGGGAGGGTTCACCACTGATGAGCCAGGCCCTCCCTTTAATTTTTCCATCGCAGTAAGGACAGTAGAAATTGTTTTATTTTAAAAAGAATGTCACGCCTCTAAAATAGTTTTATAATTTGATAACAGATGGCGCTCTAGTACATTGTAACAACATATATATATATTCGTGCTGTGTGTGTATTAAAAGCGTGCAATATTTGTCGTGCTTTTATAACGAAAAATAATTTGCAATATCTCTAGTGCAAGAGCGGCACAGCAGGGTGTAGAGGCGAGTATAAGATCTCTAGTTAATTACTCAGTGTATAGAGTTATATTTAATCTAATCAATATACCTTCAACAACAAAAAACAAGTCAATCGCAAAATTATAGACTTGACCTCCTCAAAAAAAAGTCAGAATATATTTTCAAAATCATTAAATTTATTGTATCTACAAATTTAGAGAATTCTTCGATGTGAATAAATTCTTGTTCTCAGTAATTCCTGAAAATTGGGCGCTCTAACAGCTGATTTTTCGAATATTGTGTTTCTTTACGGTTTCCGCTTGTCTGATTGAGATGCCAAACATTTTTCAAAATTAAAGTGAGTAATAAATTTAAATTAATAAATGAGAGATTTATTACTATTTTGAACTAATATACTGAATGAGCATTATGTATTATTTTATATTATTACAATTCACGTTTTACGCTGTTAATATATTTCTTTCGTATTCCCCAAATCATTAGCTTTTTTCCGCATATTTTATCTGCTACCGTTACTAGTGAAATGAAGGGGAATAGGGTTCTGTTTCCGGCGACGGCTCACAGCCAGGTATCCTTTCTGCTGCTAATCCGTTGGTCAATCGTATGTGCAGTCTTGCCGTCCCTATACATGTTACATATTTATACGGACCTGAAGAGCCCCGAATAAAGCCCTTTTTTATTGGTAAAATTGAAAAAAAAAATAAATAAAAAACAAATATAAAACCTCTATATTATGAAAAATCAAGGGGGGTCGGTGGAAGGCTGGTAAACCGTTTGGTTTTCGACCACTATGACCCGGGTTCGATTCCCGCATTGGACACTTTTTTCTGTTTAAAAAAAAAAATGCTCCAATGGCCCCCGATTCTTGCAAAAGTCCAACCCCACCAGCGAGTGCAAGTAACCAAACGGGGCTCTGGCATATTTGTAAGTGCAAAGTCGAACTGCTTTACACATGTGTAGACATGTGGTGCGCTTACAGTAAAAAGCAGTAGCTAACTACCCACCATGATTATCATGGCCTGTACCACGTGTACTAGGGATAAGCAAAAAAAAAAGGATATAAACTATACTAATATAAATTTATTGTTAAATATCGAACAAGTTTATATCACACATACACAGAGATACAAATAATTATTATTATTATATTTATTATAATAATAATTATTATTATATCAATAAGCTAAATATAAATATTTTACTAAGTTTATAGCGCAATATCAAACTAGATATACTCAAATATTTCCTCGCAAGTAAGACTATGGGCAAATGTTCTGGTGTCAATATATTTTGAAAGAAAATAATACATACCTATAAAAATAATCATATACATAAGAAATACATAAATATAAAAAAAATGAAATTAAAATATTAAATAAATCGATATATTATAGAAACTTAGAAAGAGTCCTATCCGTGAATTACAAGGCTTTAGTAATATTAAAATGAAAGAGATGACTAAAGAGAAACTTTTCCTTTTTAAAATAAGCAGCTTTCGTGCAATCCCATCCTCAATTAAATGTAAAATTTCATCAAAATAAAAAAATAAAGATTTTATCTGACGCATTTTCTAGGAAGAATTTTGTAGGTGGCATTTGCTTTAAATCGACCTATTCAAAACATTTGAAGAAATTTCGATATCTATTTGTAACTATTTATCCATACAGTCACACACTGTGATAATTACCATTTGAACCATCTCTAAAAAATAAGAAACCTCGTTTTTCAGGTTGATTAATTTTTCACGCGTATCATTCTCTTCGCGTAAACACGCAAAATCAAAACATTTGATTATTAATTATGCTCCAGTAGTACAGTGAGGCGAGGAAGGGTTTGTTCACAAAATTCCTTCTATCAATAAAATTGGGGTTTTTGATCGTTTTCCTTTGATACATTATATATATATATCATATAGTGATATACTTGTACCTAAAAAGGCAGCTCTTTCCCTTTAATTATGCATTGTTATGATGGCAATGAAAGGAAGAGATGCCTTTTTTTGTTACAAATATGTATGTCGTATTTTATATTATGTGTATATACGATATTGTACGAAGAATCACCAAGACTGATGTAACTTAAAAATAGCTTTAAATAAAATTTACCAACGGAAAAGAAGGGCGGCACCCAGAAAGGTGGTATAACAGGTCGTTGCAATTGTCCAACTAACCAAGGGAGGCTATAAACATATCGGCCATACAAGTCCTTGATTGGACGCAGACGTCCGCCATCTCACCATCAGCATATAAGCTGGGTTTTACTGAGCACAGCAGAGAGGATAGGGAGAAAACAGGTAGAGGACAGGAGAGTAGGAAACAATACAGTAACAGCATGGCATAATAGTCGTAAGAAAGAGTCAGGTGTAGTTAGATCACTATGCTGCTCAATAAACAGAGGACTCTCCCTTAGCCCATCTCACCTTCCCGGGTACCACTCCTAAATCGAGGTAAACAGCTACTATGCGTTTGAATTTCAATTACCTTCTGGCTAGTGCGCTTTCTATCCGGCACATGACTGAAAGTTGAATGAAGATTATACAACGACGATGTTGACTCCACATTTTACACTATATATTTAATTTCCTTTAAGTCAAATTCTTTTTTTTTTTTATTCAAAAACGAAATAAAAACTATATAACTGATTGAAGCGCCCTATAAATGCCCTATAAATCGATTTGAAAATAGATCAAACCATATTTATATCTCTTTGGGTAAAGAAATATACACTGAGTGACATTGAAAATGGAACACCAAGAAATAGTGGCCAGAAAATTATGCAAATTTCAGGGTAGACGCGCCTAACCGAGTTATGCAAATGATGTAAAATGCGCAGCTCTCGTGCGCACATGGAGTAAGATATAAGGGAAGGAACTTGCAGAAAGGACAGTAATCGTGTCGTTATTTCTTCAAGGAAAATCATTGTAGAAATGTTGTTCTTGTGTCAAAAGACGTGTAATAACAGAGAATGCCAGGTCATCGTAAACGGAGGCAGTTCAAGCAGACAGACGCTTTTACGAGGGGCATGGTGATCGGACTGAAAAGGGCAGGTTGGTCCATACGTCAAATCGCAGCTGATACACACCTTGGTGCGTCCACGGTGCACCGACTGTGGAGAAGATGGTTGGAACAAGGAAATGTGGCAATTTATAGGAATGTCGGTGCAATCAGAGTGACGTCAGCACGTGTGGATCGGCGTATCCTTCGACAAGCAGTGGCGGCCCCACAAGCCACTTGTACCGCCATCCTGCAACATGTGCAAGACACCCTAGATCATTCCATCTCGACCAGAACCATTTCCCGTCGATTGGTTGCTAATGGCTTGCACTCTTGCCGTCCGCTAAGAAGACTGCCATTGACCCCACCGAATAGGCGCCAACGTTTGGAATGGTGCCGGGCTAGATCGACGTGGATGACGGAATGGCACAGGGTCGTGATGAGTCGCGTTTCTGCTTGTCCACTGATAGTCGCCGTGTACGCGTGTGGCGTGGACGTGGAGAAAGGTCCAATCCGGCAGCAATTGTGGAACGCCCCACCGTGCGACAACGTGGAATCATGGTTTGGGGCGCAATCGCGTATGATTCCAGGTCACCTTTACTTCGTATTCAGGGCACTATGACGGCCCAACGATACGTTGATGATGTGCTGCGACCAGTGACACTCCCCTACCTTCAGGGGATACCCAATGCCCTTTATCAGCAGGATAACGCCCGACCGCACACTGCTCGCATTAGCCAACAAGCTCTGCAAGATGTACAGATTCTTCCTTGGCTACCGTACTCTCCTGATCTCTCACCAATCGAGCACGTCTGGGACATCATTGGACGCCGTTTGCATGCCTTGCCACAGCCGCGTTCAGAAGACGAACTGTGGCAAATGGTTGAGAGGGAATGGAGAGCCATCCCTCAGGACGCCATCCGTACTCTGATTGACTCTCTACCTAGACGTGTTACTGCGTGCATCGCCGTCCGCGGTGGTCCTTCTTGCTACTAAGCCGACGCCGTTCTCGCTCTGTATTATGACTATCATTTTGAAATAAAGATCACTTATTGTTCGTCCTTGTCTCTCTCTGTCTGCCGAGTTTCATCACTTTCTGGCCACTATTTCTTGGTGTTCCATTTTCAATGTCACGCAGTGTATATACATTTATGTTTTGAAAATAGAGTAATCCATAAATAAAAAATACATATATGTGTGTGTGAATGAATAATATCGTTTTTTGTTTTAGAATTATTGCCTCTAAAAAATGAAAATAGGAATACTATTCTTGTGTAAAGAAAAACATACCTTTAAAAAAAATAAATACACAGAAGAAAGCGGTTCTCTACTTGCACATGGATATCAGACTCTTGCAGCTCTTTCCCAAAAATCTTTCAGCCAAATTTATTTCAAACCATAAAAAACAATGTTTACCAGCAATAAAATTAGATAGTAAAACATTTTCATTATTCACTCTCCCAATATATTATTTACCAGAGTCCATTCAATTATTTAAATTGAAATTTGCTAATTAAAAATATTTTCTAATTATATTCGACAAAAATGATCTAATAAAATCGCCAAAATGTTTTTATTTATAGACTGACGATGTTGATGAATAATTTGTTAACTTTTATTCAAAATAAATGATTCTATAATTATATTTATATCAAAATCTAATTAAAAATATAACGAACCATGAATATTAATATATAATAAATATTTTAGTAGAATCTTATTTAGTAATTAGCTAAAACACTTTTTACGTGAACAATATTTACAGATATAAGAATAAATAAATAGTTAGGATGGTTTCTTTTTAAATCAACTTGGTTTGAAGTGAGGTAAATTTAGAAGTTTATTAAGATAAAAAAATCGGTTTCAATGCGTTTCCTTTAATATATTGCGATAATATAAAAGAACAAAAAGGGGCTTCTTGTGTATAACACGTTTATTCCGCTAGCTTTCGAACGACATCGTTCTTCAACGGGCGTGAAGATAAAGCATAATGTAAGACAATATATAGAAGTAAAATGAGAGACAAGTGATATGAAAATTTGTAACTAACATGATGGCAGATAGAATTACGAAGTGAGAAATTAAATAGGGTGCGACTGAAATAAAATATTGTAATACCTGACTACTGCAATAATAAATGGTAAATTTCTGGGATTTCAAATTTCTTATTGATGCTATTCTTTTGGATAGAGATGCAGACTTCCAAAAAACCATAAAATAGAGCTATCGAGGCCAACGCTCTTTCTTCGTCCATAGAGTCCAAATATTTTTAGAGGGATTGCTCCTTCTTTTTTCCAGGTTTCTATAGCATCGATTTTATTTTTATAGGTATTTCTATTATAGCCGCGTTCTAGGTTGAAATTCAATTGGGAAGAACGTTTATAGAAATTTTGTATATCAACTCAAAGTTTTCTCAGAGGCTATGGAACTTGTAGGAAAAATGGTTGTTTTAAAAATGGATTTTGTTAATTCAAGGATGAATATTTTTCATCCGACCTTTGAAGCGAGTGTTGTTAATTTTGGTTCTTGGTAGAAATTCTAAGTTGATAATTCTGTTAACGTACGCACAGCGTTCAAAATGAATTCAGATATTCTTGAAAGTTTGATATTGTCGATGGTAATCCTAGAGATAAAGTTGAATTGTATATTCTCCCCTTGTGTAAAATATAAATGAAACCTCCTCTATATAAGAAATAAAACTATTCATTGCGATTAATTGTTTTATCAAATAACATCCTACTGTCCTTATTGCGAGGGGAAAGGAGTAAGAGGGCCTGGCTCCTCAATTGTAAACCCTTCCAGCGTTTTGTTAGTTTAACCCACAGTGATCGATGCAAATATTTATTACTATTTCATCTTTTCTCAAAGAATTTGCCAATAGTTTTCTTATATGCAAATACCAAGAATATAATTACATATATATAAGCAAAAAACTACAAAATTAGAAGTGTATATATCTACCAACTAGATGTGGCGCTACTTTTATTTTAACATATTTTCAAAGACAGAAGCAAGTTGTTTTTATCTAAAATGAAACGCGCTTAATAGTTGTCAATTCGTATATATAGATAGCGCTCTGATATATTTGGTTCAAAGGATAATTCTGTTCAGTAGAATTGAGTTTATTTTTAAAATTGCGATTGTCTTCAATCCTGCTGTTTACAAGCTTGAATCTAGAGACTGGAATTTGTTGGTATTTATCAGATCCAGCCTCTAGAGTCGAGGATTCAGCCCGAACTGTTCGACATTCGTAGCTCTCGAATTAGTTAGAAAGTTCAATGTGAAAAATAATGTTTTATATTTTCTATTAGTGTTGATATCAACCTAACTTATATCGACGCTTTTAGCTCAATTAGCACAAAGTTTCTGTCCGTAAAGTTGACATAGAAAATTTGACTTGGTGGGAACATTACTCTGTGAATTTACTCTTTTTGTATCAAGATACGGTGAGAAACGATTGAACTTAACGTTGGAAATAATTGTGAACCAAATGCTCCATAAAGCGGTCTATTAGTCCAAAATGCTTCTAGCCATATTCATATAAAATATCTGAAATTTATAGATTAGTATTATATTCCAATGTCAATTATCAATAAATACAGGGGTATCAATCAATAGATGGCACTCTGCTATCTAAAATCGCTCATGTAAGCGGTCAGAATATGACATTTTTTTTCAATAAGAATTCATGTGCTCTAAATTAATTCCAAAATATAAAAATATTAAAACTTTATATAAAAAAGTGTACTATATGAAAATTTAATAAATCATGACATAATTGGCTGACAAAGTGATGATTCACAATTTTAATCTAACCAAAGTAGAATATTCTACAGAAATATATAATTAGTCAATACCAGGCCTACCCCATTTGTATTAAGCTGCCGTGGATAGTGAGGGGACACATTCACCTACAGTATTGGTTTCTCCTTTTTCGGCTTCGACATGTTCTAATTTGGATTCTTGAATCCTTTCTTCTTTGAACTCTGTGTGCTGCAACATTTCGGTGACAACGACTGCCTACCTAATATCATATATATGTATCTATCAAAAGAAAGGCTACCTCTCCCTTAAAAATAGACATAAAACCGTCAACGAACAAAAAGGTCGTTGAGTGTGGTGTTGTCTAAAAGGACTATGAGAACAATCTCTTTCAAATGAAAATGCTTTTAATTAAGCATATGTTTAAAATACAAAATATAATAAAAGAGAGAGGTAAACTTACTGGGTGTTGACACCGCGATAGTATCATTCTGTAATCATAAGGCATTACGTAGGCTTCCTGCCAAAACCGAAACCTATCCCCACCGCCTGTTTGTTCCCCAATCCTTTAATCGCCGGCAAATACCGGCTGATTCTCGGCGACAAAACCTCTGCGACAGCTATTACTGTCTTGCAAACTAGTAGAATCAGATAGGCGCCACATCGCATTCTTTTCATTAATTTATATCTTTCTGGCAAAAATATCCATCTAAATTTAATATTTGAATACATATTTCATAAATAATTGATCCTTTTATCTACTGATGATTAAAATTTATTAATAAGCAATCATTCGATTTGTCTAATTGCCTGTCTTTTATGTAAATAAGGATTGTCTATTCAAAATAAATTGTCTCTTCTCCTGGCGTTTGTCCTTCCTGTTTTACTTCCTGACAATTTATAAGAAAATCTAAAAACCAATTTATAACAACTAAGAAAACTAAAATATATAGGCTACCAACATATTAAAAGCTATTTTTATATAATATCTCTATATATTCACATATATATTATATAAATTTCAAAAAACTAAACACCTTCTATGATTGAAACAAATAAACAATACAGTGAATTGAAAGGTAATGTATAAATACAAAAATTTTTATAAATAAAATTGTTCTATTGTTTTTATCTAGGTCTCGATTTATTGAGGGTGTCTTTAATTGTTCTTTTCAAACAATAAAAAAACAACAATTTTAACCTTTCACGATTGTTTCTTCGCAACTTAGAACAATTCTTTGCGCCTTTCTTTTAAATCAATTAATTTGATTGTTCAACACATTTATTTATTTCTCTTATATTGGCTAAAGGATATATTTTTTGTGACTTTTTCCGCCATTTTTTTAATCCAATTTTTTTTTTTTTATTTAAAAAAATAAAATAATCCTAGATTTTCAGATAATGAGAATACGTACCAAAATTCATATCTATTTTCGCTATTTAATTCTCTACCATTTCGAAAATAAGTCGGAATGTAGCACAGTCATTTTGCGATCTCAACGAAATTTTCAGCAAAGAACAATAAACAAAGGTCAAGTTGAAAAGTTCGGAGAAAATTGGAAGCTTCAAAGGGTGATGAGGCGGAAGTTTCCCAAAGGAAGCGACATTGTCGACGTTCTGACAGTATCAGGACGCCAGACTCTATAAGCCATGTCCAAGCTGCCATCGATGGGAACCCTAGGGATCGAAGAGGGCACTCGCTAGAGAGCTGCAGGTTGATGAGGCTACCATTCAAAGTGTGGTTCATGAGAATCTCGATTACAAAGGATGCGGAGAGGACAATTCATGTCCGAAAGAACCAAGGTGAACCGCTTGACCAAAGACAAGCTACTTCTGAACAAACTTAAACATCCCGAGAACCCATGAATGATCTGGTTTGTTCAGAACCAGAAGGTGAACCGCAAAAATGATCGGTGACTGTGTAAAAGCCCTGATGAGGTACCTACGGTCATACATACAAAATTTTGAGCATCATTGATGGTTCTTGCTGTTGTTAGTAGTGAAGGTGATGTGTTGCCTACAATATTTTTTACTCCAGTTGCCAGAGTCAATGCCGTTGTTTACACCGAGGTGTTAGACAAAGTTGTCAAGCCTTGGATATCTACTGTAGCACATGGGAGGCCATATGTTTTCAAAAAGACTCAGTACCATCTCATACAGGCAGAAAAACTGAAGAATAGATGGCCGTGAATCTTCACGACCTTGTCACACCTAACGTTTGCCCCCCACCCAGCTCACCAGATGTCATTCCGCTGGACTATTACGCGTGGGGCGTAGTTGAGAGGGACTCCAATAGTCTTTTCTTCAACACTGTTGCAGCTCTCAAAGCTACTATAGCGCATGCAATGACAAACATTCCCAAGATCGATCTCATTACTGCTTGCAGTCGGTTTCGACAGCGTATATAGAAACCGCAATTGCCGCTGATGGCGGGTTAATTGAATGATGTCGTCCTTTAGGTGTGTATGTGTTAATCTAAATAAAACTTTAATATGTAATAAATGCTCATTTTTCTTCGTCTGTTCATTTATGGACCGAATGGTCTGGGTGGCCACTGATCCAAAGATGTCTGTTCATTTTTTCCCAAAGGACATAATGTGGAAAGTTGGGGAAAGAATGCCCACCCTCCACTCACCCTAGAGGATAGGGGAGTGGAGAGGCGACTCTGCGTGTTCGTCCGCGTCGGAGTGCCACTGGCTGACGGCCAGTGAAGCTGTAAGCTGGCCGTCTGCCCTTGGTTGGCTGACGCTAGGCGCACGTGTCTTGAAACTCTTGGGTCTTCGCTCTGTGTGTGCGCCATTGGGAACGTCCTTGCCGTGCGCGCCATGAAAAACCAAGGGGTGCACACAGTAGTAACACCCTCCCGCTTTCGCGTTGGTTCCCTGTGTAAACCTCAGAACCTCAGAGGTCCTTGATTCGTCGGCAGATTCAGGGAGTACTGTGAACAAAGGGTTCGAGGGCCAAAGGGGGGGAGTCCTATTGGAGCGTAGGACGGGTTTAACTAAGTCCGAACGAGAGGGCTCGTTCAGCAACCTTGCCATGAACTCTCGGAGACGCCTGTGGGTTTGAATGGTCGACCCCATGGAGCCAGACTATAATGGCGGGCGCGAGGGGGCAAACAATGGCTGCTCGGTGCATGGAGAATGCATCATTCCTTTTGGTTAGGTGAGCTAGATACAGCAATGGGTATGCTATCGCATGCCGGTTTATGGACCGAAAGGTCTGGGTGGCCACTGCTCCAAGGATGTCTGTTCATTTTTTCCCAAGGGCATAATTTTGTTTGTAATTGTCTGTATTTTGTGTGTAATTTGTTAGGTAATAAAAATGTAATTCTACTGTCCTAAAACTCATGTCCAGAGTTTGCTTAAATACCATTTCTAACATTCTATCCTTTAGTGTAGCATGTAAAAGCAGAATGATCCAATACAGTATTAGAGCTCTAAAGAAGCGGTTTGGTAGATTAAATTGACGAAAGCGCTGGAGGGTTCACCACTGATGAGCCAAGCCCTCTTAATATTTTTTTTTTTATCGTAAGGACAGTAGAAGTTCGAATTATTTGTGAAAATAAACATTCGCGTGTTATGTTTTCATTTGTTATATATAGACTACTGGTTGCGTTGGATATGGCGATGGATATGAATTTTTTCTTCTCAAAATAAATTAATTCTTATTATTCCTTTCCACCCGAACTAAGGAAAAAGCAATGGAACTTTTTGCATATAAGTAGTTGAATAAAGGGTTTAACATACAAACCATTCAAAGTAAATAATAGTACAAAAGTGAATTTGTACTTTGACAAGGTGGATAAATTAAGAAAAAAGGCATTTCCTGATCGTGCAACTAAAATTTGATGATGGCGTGCACCATCTATCTGAATAAATATCGACTAATCGTTGATTTCAATTATTCCAGAATTTACCTTTCCATACGTCATCCAAAAGTTAGAAATATTGAATTATTTCTCTTTGAAATTAAAAATGATTTTTCATAAATAAAAAGAAACTTATGCGGTTAAACTGGTTGTATAGCTTTATAATTATACGCCGCAGTCATTTATAAATACTGTTTTTGTTTAATCAAGAAAAGCTAACCACGTACGCGTTTCGGGCTGTTGGCCCTCATCAGCGTGGCGCAAGCTGTACTTCAACGACCAAAAAAGGCTGGTCTTTGGGACATCTTGAAAAATCATGAAGCGGTATTTGGCCAATTCTGAAATAGTTAAAATCAACGATTAGTTGATATTTATTCCGATAGATTGCGCAAGCCATCAGCAACTTTTAGTTGCACGATCAAGAAATGGCTTTTTTCTTAAACCATTCAAAGCCTAATATTAAACAAATTACAAACTATTTTACCTATTTTGGTATTTTAAAAATAAGCACAATATTTATATACTGATTGATTGACCCAACTTTCCCTGCTTCTCCCCGAGTGAATGTTTGCCAGACAAAATTCTTATAATAAATATAATTAATAAGGTTATGTCATTATCCCTAATAAGCGGTCTTAATGTGCATTCCAATATTACAGTCATAGACAAAACTGAAGGAAGTTGTACCTTTTAGAATGTATATCGGGATTCAGACAATAACTCTGAAATATATTTGATACACAGTGACCTCTATTGAAGACATACGAGATAACCAAGTGTGAATAACATTACCTCTTTCTTCTTGAAAAAACAAAAACAACAACAAAAATAAAATAAAACAGAAGACTGGCGACATCCAAATATGATGAAATGTTTTAAAGTTTTGTCCATGAGTGTATTCATATTTTTAAAATAATTTATAGTTATAAATTTTAATATACGTACTTAAACTACTCTATATGCACAAATTGATATGGTAAATTATTTACATTTATGAAATGTAAACCATATATGTCGTAGCTGTCGTGGTCCAATGGAAGGGCGCGACCGTTGTGCATGTATGCGTCAAAAAATAACTTGTTCGACACTCGTGGGCCGCGCGCGCGCTGGCTCCCAGATTTATACATGGATGAATTTGTATTTACAATTTAACATAATAATTATGGTGAAAATACGTAAATTATACATTTTGGGCATTATATAAATTATGACAGATGGAAACTGTGTGGGATAAATAAATTTGAAATGATTTAAAAATTATTTAGTTGAGATGGGGAGGCAATTTTATAAATTGAATTCTGATTCTATGGTACAAAAATTTAAAAATATATACAATTATAGATGAAAACAACAATAAATATTATATATTCGAAACTATATTAAAGGCGTAAGATTCTTTTTGAAAATAAACAATTTCCATTGCAGTAAGGTCAGTAGAAATTGTTTATTTTCAAAAAAAATCTTACGCCTTTAAAATAGTTTCGAATTTTGATAACAGATGGCGCGCTAGTACATCAAAATATGATATACTAGCCGAATGACCCGGGCAACGCCCGTGTTTTACCCGATTGAATGTTTTTATTCAAATACTATTTGTTACAATTATAAATTGGCGCCTTAAATAAATGCATATATTAGTTAATAACTATAGCCTATGTGCTTTATCTGCCTATGTACTGTTGGCTTCCGTAGGAAAGACGCTCGTAACTGTATATAGAATAAATATAGCCTACCGCCCGCCATGCGCGCGCACAGGGAAGCCACGTGCTCGCCGGCAGCCAACGGGCGCGCGCCGCCGGCAGGGGGGGGGGGGGGGCAAAGGTGGCGTGACCCTAGCCAACCAATAAAAGCAAACGGTGACAGAGAAGGATGACGGATTAGGAAAGACGCTCGTAACTGTATATAGAATAATACATAAGATAGTAAAGTTTTAAATGTAACAGGATACGAACCTGTGTGATGTGGCTACGACTGTGTATCTGTTTGTGAGAATGTTCTGTGTGTGAGAGGATCTCCTGCGCTGGAGTGTTGGTGGATTGGTGATGGGCTGAGCATTCTCCTCTGTACCGTACTTTCCATAAGAAATGTAAGAAAAGGGGTGTTAAAAAGGTGCTCAGGGATGTAAATGAATGAAGACTTGGGTCGTGGCGAACAATTCGGCAGGATGATCCAAATTGGGACACTGGAGTCCTCGGGTGGGTTTCTCGTTTGGGATGGAGAGAAAAGGGGACGGTTGCCATGTCAATGAAGTAGCGCAAGGAGAATATCTCTTGATGTTGGTATGTGAACATAATGGTTTATTGCAAATGGTCAGAGGGCAACGTACTGAAATCTGTGATGTACATCCTGAACGGATCGTTTCAAGACGGGTCTGTGACTATCAGTAATCCTGCTGACACCTCAAAAGGAAATGAATTTGGGAAAAACTATCAGTTCGGGGTGGTAAATGGGCAACACAGGTGGTGGTATTCTAATTAAAAATAGATTTCGCCATGCTATATAAGAAGTCTCTGACGGCAGGATCTTATGGGGGGTCATCAATCTTAATGTCATGGTCACCATCTTTTTCTGGGTGATTAAGGGGTAGCACCCTTTTTATTACTTGAATATATGTGGTCGTACTGGTGAAACGAGATGGAAATGTCCATGCGAATCGAGTCGCGTGGTCTACTTCTACATGCAGGTAATTTTTTGCACTTCCATTTTTTGCTCTTCAAGACATTGAATCAAGATAGATTGTATTTGTCCTAATCGGGACGACGGCAATAAATAAATCAGCAAATGTATAATCGTCATGGAGACGTTTGGGTTATTACACGCCATTGTAAGGAGGGATAGAAAAAAATATTAGGAATTGTTTAATCTTATTAAAATATTTAATTATGGGCAACGGCACTAACGTATTTTTGCTTATAACTGACCTATTTTCTAATTTCGCATTGTCACAGTTAATAAGGAGAGTATTTAATTGAGGACTAATTTGCGGAGTATGATTACGTGTTGGTGAAGATGGGAGCATTATCTTCGTTGTAGGGGATGGTTCTAATTGGATATCAATCTTTGGGATGGTGTCAGGAGTAGAAAGGTATCTGTCTGTTAATGTTGGTTCGTCATTATCTAAGAAAATATCGGGGTTCATGTGATTAAATGGGTAACTTGATGTAGATGCATAATTCTTATAATCATCATGAAATATTTCAGGTGGGAAATGATGGTAAATAAAATATGATTTTGGCAGGCTATTGTTGTTCGTTGAGTAAGGCGCGAAGATGTACTTAGTGTATTCGGAATAGTGTTTCAATTTGTTTACGTGGATAATTTCCGTGTCTAAGTTTTGAGCTTTTTTAGGTCTATTGATTCTAACTGTGTAGGGGTATATCACCTCAATTATCTCATATGGTCCACTGAAGTAAGGCACTAATTTTCCCGTATTGGGGTGTTAGTAAATTTTGGTAAGGACTAGATCACCTACCTCAAAGTCGGGGGACCTGTGATTTTTATCAAATATGATCTTATCTAGCTTATGACGTTCTTTCGTTCTTTGTAACGCTAGGCGTCTGGATTCAGTGATGGATGGATAAAGATCTAGATGTTGTGACAGTTCTTTCGGCAGGGAGCCGTTCATAAGGTATGATGGTGGAAATCCCGTGACGGAATGAGGGGTATCGTTATACGCCTTAACTACTTTGGATTGGAGCATATTCTAACTAGCTCTAGGATGTTGAAGATGGAGGAGCTTAAGTTTTCCTGTCAGGGTTGCGTTCAAACGTTCGGATAAACCGTTTGCTTGTGGATGGTTGTTGGTAGTGAGCATTGGTTGGATGTTATGGGAGATTAAAAATCTCCTAAACCTTGGTGATGTAAAGGCAGGGCCCTATCTGTAAGGAGACGCCTCAGACAACCACTTTGTAGCACCCTTTTTATTACTTGAATATATGTTGTCGTATTGGTGGAACGAGATGGAAATGTCCATGCGAATCGAGTCGCGTGGTCTACTACTACATGCAGGTAATTTTTTGCACTTCCATATCTTGCAAACCCGGCTATAGTGTTCATAGAGACCAGATCGAATGGGAGTGGGGATTCTGGCAATTCGCCCAACTCTCCATAGTTCGGTCCTTTTGGGGTTTTGCTCATTTGACAGATGTTACAATTCTTAACGAAGACACGAATTTCTATCGACATTCCGCTCCAAAAGTGTTGGGCGGAGATGATCCTAGTTAATTGAGAAATTCCTGGGTGGTTGAATTTCTGGTGGGCTTCTCTAAGTATGGTGGGTCGTAAGGAAGGTGGAACGACTATTTTGCTCACACCACGTCTGGTGACGGTAGTCAGGCCTGAGGTTTGGTGAACATACTTGGAATTATCCCGAAGCTCACTTTGGTATAATTTTAATTGTGTGGCGTCAAAAAGGCCACAAAACGGATTTCGGGATAACAGGTCAGCCTCTAGTTGTTTTGTGCCTTTAATGTACTTAACCTGATAGTCGTAAACTGACAATTTCAAACTCCATCGAAAGAGTCTCCCTGTCGGATTTTTGATGTTCCTCAGCCACTGTAAGGCGCAATGATCAGTGAAAATGGTAAAACAATTTCCCGCCAGATAGACCTTGAAACGATCTACTGTTTCAATTATGGCCAGACACTCTAATTCGGTGATGGTATAATTGCGCTCGTATTTGCGCAGAGTGCGGCTAAAATATTGTACTGGATATGAGTTTCCATCTGGAGAGAGAGAGAGATGGAGCTGTTTCAGTACTCCTCCTATTCCTTGCAAAGATGCATCAGAGTACACTTGACAGGGCAAATCTGATTTATAAAGAAGTAGAATGGGACCTGATGAAAGTAGTTGTTTGAGTTTGTCAAACGCCTCTTGACATTCTGACGTCCATTCCCATTTAACGTTCTTTTTCAAAAGTTGATATAGAGAATTTCTAATGCGCGCATAATCTTGAATGAATTTGTTGTAAACATCAATGGCGCCTAGGAATGATTGCAAAGTTTTTACGTTAGTAGGGGGTTTTATGGCATTAATTACATCTATATTCTTAACAAGTGGAGTGCAAGTACCTGAACTAATCCTATATCCCAGGTAGTCAATAGATGTCCTGAAAAACTGGCATTTATTAAGATTTAATTTCATATTTTCTAATTTACAAAAGTGAAAAAAATCCTGTAAGTGTCCTATGTGTTCCTCTAAACTGTTAGAATTGATTATGAAGTCATCAAAATAATTATTCGTAAATGTTAATTTGTGTTTCTGTATCAATTGATTTAACTGTCTTTCAAATATTTGGGGACTTAATTTGAGACCAAATGGTAGTCTATTAAAATGGTATTGCCCCAAGGTGGGTTACAAATGAAAGTAGAGGCCTAGATTCGGGGATGGATAGGAATAGGCCAGAAGGCGGAGGTTATATCTATTGTGGAAAAATATTTGGAATTAGATAATTGATCTAGTACGGTTTCTATTAGTGGTATGGGATAATCATCTACAGACATTAATTCGTTAAGTTTTCTAAAATCTACACAAAAACGTTTCGAGCCATCCCTTTTTCTAGCAAGTGTTACGGGAGCGGAATATGGGCTATTCGATGGTTCTATTATTTCATTTTCTAACATTTTTTCTATTTGATATTTTATTTCAGGGTAATCGCTATATGGTATTCTATATGGTCTTAGTGTTATAATCTTATCGCTGTTAGGTATAATTTTAACCGGGTCGATATTTAAAGCGGGTACTGAAAACTTGTCGATAGGAAACAAACCAATATTTTCTCTAATAATATTTTAACATTCATTTATTAGATGAGAATGTGCAGCTATATAATTTTCTACATTTGTTGTATTATTAAGGCTGTCATGAAGAAAGGATTGAGTAGTGTGGGGTATGATATGTTTATTAGGGTCGGGTTGAATTGTAAAGTTTTTTAATGATGGCGTAAAATAATCTTTAAAACAATATTGTGACTGTGCTCTAATATGATATTATCCTGATATATTATTTTTGAAAAAAAAATCAATAGTTAATCGAAATATCCCCAATGAATTTAAAGATAAAATGCCAAATGGTAGATCATTATCTATTATATAAAATAACAAGTGTTCCTTAATGGATGCTACAGTAACCAAAATAAATGCAAATCCCACAGGCTGGATATTAAGAGACAAAGTCTTAATAGTAACATCATTATTTAAAAGTGACATTTTAGTTCTTAATTTTTTGAATTGTTTTGAACAAATAATATTAATGTTAGCGCCAGTTTCTATCAGAAATGAAAACAAATGGTTGTCTAGTAGCAACTTGAGAGTCAGGGTACTTACGCCGTTAATGGCGTGTGGGTTGTACTTCTGGTTACTTGGTAGTGCTGTCTCTTGGATCACGAAAATACCGCGGCGGTGTCGCTAGTCGAGGGTGATCGGCAGACGACCCAGGCAAGGTGGACCGTTGTGGGCACTGATTGTTCCAGTGGGACCCTTGGCAGTGCATGCATGGTGTAGGCGGGGTGGAGGGAGATCCTCCTGGTCGCTTCTAGGATGAGCGCCCTAATGAATTGTTTGCTTGTATACCTGATTGGCGCGGAGATGGGCGTTCCGTGGGAGAGGAAATGCCGGGACTACTCGAGGCTCCGCCGATCCCATAGATTCTCCTGGCCAGAGTGAACCATTCCGACAGGCTGCTGGGTGTTGCAATCAGCAGGAGATTGCGACTGTAGGAGGGCATTCCTTGAGTGAGAGCATTGACCATTTACTTGCGGTCGATGTTGAGCTGCGTACCCATGCGTACCTTCTGTAAATAGTATGCTTGTAAGCCTTGAGGCCCGCACCGTAGTTGATAGAACTCCTGGTGGGTCGGTGTCTCGGGTGGGGGGTATAGATCCTCAAGGACCTGTTTGATCCTCCAGTAGGGTTCATGGAGGTAGTCCATGGATTGGAGTGTTCTCCGGGGCTCTCCTTCTAGCGCTGCCACTAACATGCGGCCTTGTTCATCACAGCTGCTGCTTTGGAATACCGGGGACCTCTCCAGCTCCCTTAAGAACGACGCCGCGGAACTTGATCCGTCAAATTTGGCTGCAGCGGTGGGAGCGTCCCGCCCTAGGCTTCTAACCATCGCCGTTATTGCGTCTATCACCGACTTATTCTTTTGAGCTAACTCGGCCTCTTTCTGGCCTACTTGTCTCTTTGCCTTGCCCATTCTCTTGAGGTTCTTAATCCTGTCGACTCTTACTTGTCGTTGCTGTCGTGGTCGAATGGAAGGGCGCGACCGTTGTGCATGTATGCGTCAAAAAATAACTTGTTCGACACTCGTGAGTCGCGCGCGCGTTGGCTCCTAGATTTATTTTGTACAGATTTATACATGGATAAATTTATATTTACAATTTAACATAATAATTATGGTGAAAATAAATTATACATTTTGGGCATTATATAAATTATGACATATATGTGATGATTTAAGACCATGGAATTGTAAATAGTCTAGATATCTACTACCACATGTTCCACCACGTGACTGTATATAACTTCTTCATCACTGTTTGTTTATTTCACCTTTGGCCCAGTTGTGTCGCCTTCCACCACGACTGCTCGGTAGAGTTGACATCGAGGTTCTTTAGTATCAGGTAACACTGGTCCCAGAGGTCCAAAGATATCACAGACTCCTTCGTCCGAAGAGTCAACAGGATTGTGGACGCCAAGGTAAGCAAGTAGACCACTGTCTGTACAGAAAGATGGAACAGGGAAGAGAGGAGGATTCAAAGGAGTCCATGGAGTCCGATCCCGACTACGAAAGTGGCGAAAACACCACTTCGCCAAGGATGGAAAACACCCTGGGTAGCATGCAGGAAGTCGCCCCCAGCCAGGAGGACGCCACGCCCTCGCCGGCGGTATCAGATGTCCTGGTTGACCAGGACGCTACATCAGCTGTTCGCGGCGACCGGACTATCGCGAGATGTGGAACTACCGCGCTACGATGGTTCGTACGAAGCGCAGAGCTTCTTCACCAACTACGACGACCAAGCAGATCGGGCCCAACTACAATACTGTACAAGACTGAGAAAGCCACCAAACCTCCTGCAAGCACCCCTCCGAGTTACCAACACGCGAACGTATGTAACTTGCTCCCCCGACCATCTCTAAACCACCAGCCCAGCGCAAACAATGAACTCTGACTGTCCCAAAGATCCTCCAACCACGGCACAAGACCAAGCCTGTTCCGATATACAAGACAGCACAGCAGTAGGTTCCTCCATACATAATCTTTGTTGAACAATTGCTCGTTCGAGCTGAACTGCCCAATAATGTAAAACTACCTCTACTACTTGATACAGGAGCATCTATCGACATAATTAGTCGGAATACTTTTAAAATAATAGAAACCAGTTTGCAAAAGAAAATACCTGTCCACCCATCCAACTTAACTAGTAACGCCATAGCTAACAATATTTTCATCATAGGTTATATATTTTTAAACGTAAAAATAGGCTATATAACGCAGAACCTTAAATTACATATCATCGATACACCCTTGCCTTTTGGCATTTTATCCCTCAATTCCATAAAAAGATTTCTACTATATATAAACTGTCCTCAGCTACTCCTGTATCAAGATAATGTACCCTACCAACTACATTGTACACATTCACCTCGTGCAAGCAACACGTGTCCCATGGACAGGTTAATACAACTGTCCCATTTACTAAATCTTCCCCTCCTGGAACGGGTTGCTCACACGTGGTGAACTCCAACACTCTTATTCGACCTCATTGTAATGTTCCTGATCATATTTAACGCCTCTATGTCCTCCTCTTGCATATCCTTGGGCACAAGTAACCTAGGTCACTGTCCCTATAATTTACACAAGGTACTGCATCAATTTGCACCCGTTTTCACCGCCAATAAATACGACGTCCCTAGGTTTAAAATACCTCCCGTAAAAATCAATACTACTTCGGACAAGGTAATTGCCTTACGTCCTTATCGAGTACCCCTAAATGACCAACTTGAAATACAAACACAAATCGAACAAATGCTTGAACATGGTATAATTACAACCTCTGTATCTCCCTATGCCAGTCCCATCACGCTTGTCACCAAGCGTGACAAATCAAAACGCTTTTGTGTTGACTATCGTAGGATTAATAAAATCATTGCACCAGACGTCCATCCTCTCCCTTTGACATATCTTCTCCCTACTGGTAGGTCGAAATAGATCCCAGTTCCCGTCACCTTTTAGCTTTCGTGACATTAGACGGGCAATACGAATTTTGTAGGCTTCCTTTTGGGATGCGCAACTCACCACAGATTTTCGAACGCGCAATAAACCAAATATTCCAAAAATATAAATCAAACATCATAGCCCACTATTTCGATGATTTCATTATCTTTTCGGATACCTTAGAAGAGCATATTCAACACTTAGAACAATTCCTGGGGATCTGCCAACAGGAAAATATTAAACTAAACTATAAAAATGTGAATTTTTGAAGACATCAATAGAATTTCTAGGATACACCGTTAAGAACGGAACCTACACACCGCAGACTCGTAACCTCGATATTATTAACGCTATCAAACCACCCTTCAACCAAAAAACGTTACAGTCCTTTTTAGGAGCCGTCAACGTGTATTACAAGTTTATACCAGATTATGCCCGTCTCAGAGCACCACTCAACAAATTACTTTAAAAAGACACTAAATGTCAATGGGACGAAAAATGTCAACAGGCATTCACGGCTCTCAAGGAGAGCTTAACACGTAAGCCCGTATTACATCTGTATCAGGATGGCTTACCCTGCCGCTTGTACTGTGACGCCTCCACCCAGGGAATCGCAGGAATTCTCAAACAAGTCCATCTGGACGGAAAAATTCATCCCACACAGTATTACAGTAGAGCACTGCGCCCTCACGAACGCAACTATACCATTTCAGAGTTAGAATGTTTAGCGATCGTAGAAAGCATCGAAAAATTCCGCATCTATCTATCCGGTACCAAATTCACTGTCTACTCCGACCACCAAGCCCTACAATGGTTTTAAACTATTAAAAACACCTCAGGACGACTTTTTAGGTGGAGTTTAAGACTATCCACGTACGACTATGAAATACAGTACCTCAAGGGTACCCAACAACTCGAGGCCGACTTACTTTTTCGCAATCCATTTTGTGGATTCCTCAGTGCTCGTACTATTAAGAAACACCAACCGAATCTCACGGCGTAAAGGTGTAAATCGAATAATAATACCCGAAGCTCTTCAACACTCGCTTATGAACCAGGTTCACAGCGAATACAGCCATCCCGGTATCTCACAAATGGCTCGCCTAATCTCTACTCAGTATTACTGGAAAGGTATGGCCAAATCCATACAAAAATTTGTAAATTCCTGTCATACCTGACAAATCATCTAAATACCCAAAGGTAAGCCTTATGGCACCTTAGGACAAATCCCCCCCACCACAACAACCATTCGATTTAATATCAATAGATACAATCACCGGATTTTCGAAATACAGACACTCCAAGACGTATCTCCATGTTATAGTGGATCACTTGACCAGATACGCTTGGGCATTCCCATCGAAGTCTACCAGTACCTTAACGTATATCCAAACCCTAAAAAAGGTACTACAACAAGGTTCTCCAAAACGCCTACTTTCGGATAGAGCGCCCGCATTCACCTCCGAAAAATTCCGCAAATTTCTGCTATCTCGAGGTATACAACCACTACTTACCACCAGTAACAATCCGCAAGCTAACGGATTGATAGAACGATTGAACGCCACCATCACTGGGAAGCTAAGGTTACTATATCTCGAAAACCCGAGGACATCCTGGACCAAATTAATTAAACAAGCTGTCCAATTTTATAATCAATCCCCGCACACCGTCATAGGTTTCCCACCGATCTTTTTGATGTTTAATAGCGTCCTACCAGAATTAAAAACCCATTACAACCCGTTCCCCGACGTACAAAAAGCTAGGCAACTTGCCTTCAGCAGAACACAGCTTAAGCATGAAAGGGACAAACAAAGGTATGATAAAGGTCATCAAACCCCGCATTTCGAGATTGGTGACCTAGTCCTCGTAAAAAATTATAAACATCCCAATACGGGAAAACTGGCACCATACTTCACAGGTCCGTTTACAATTTTAGAAATAATATCTCCGAACGTAGTTCGAATTAACAGACCCAATCGACCCCTAAATAAAGGAGATGATACAGTTCATGTGAACAAACTTAAATACTATACAAAAAATGTCTTATTCCTCGCGCCCCAGCCTCTAATTCAAACACCTCGCGTATCACCTGATGTACACTTAGTAGAATTTAACCATTTATGTCCCACGATATTTGACGCATAGAAATCCCGTCCTATACCTCCGACGTGTTCAGCCCCTTTTCTACACCTTACTGCAGAGATCTTCCAATAAATTGGAGGGAAGCAAGCTGCCCCCGAAAGGAGCCTCTGATCCAAATAAATATACCCGCCACCGCTGGAACTCGCTAATAATAAATTCATGGGGAGATGGACAAACAAACAGCTGACATTTTCTTGTTACGGCCATTCGCCACCCCGTATTTTCTAATGTACTTTCGCCAGCTATTAAATTAAATATTAGTGCGTGCCTTTTACTATATACCGTTCTAATCACTAATGAAATAAAATATATATTCTTTCATTAATAAACCAAAACCAAGTCACCAGGTCTAGATTATCTCGCCCACAATTAACTTGTCCACTCAACATCGACACTTAGATCCAATGACAACATTTTACCTACAAAAATCACACACACCCACACATGTTAAAGGAAAAAACAACCCTTGACCGGTTAGAACAGATCGCCGTGTTTCCTGCACACACAATATAAATGCGCTTTAGGAAGAATCACGTTTTCACCTAAACGTGGCGCAGGGAACAAAAAATCGACAACATTAGGACTCAGTAAGTTTCACAGTTGGAAACAATGTGATCCACGAGTCGCGTCAAACATAAAACAAATTCGATAAGTTTGAAAAACTTAGGCCAACAAGACCAAAGATATCGCAATCGAGGACAATTTAAAGCTCTCTCCACCCATCCTAAAAAACAGGAACATACATTTGGCCTACTACTTTCCATTCTTTCCCGATATATAATTTCTATGTATGATCTTACATGCTCTTCTTTCTCGATGAACATTTTTTTTAATTTTTCATTTTAATATATATCCTTTATTAAAACAATAATAAACAATAAGAGGAGCTTCTTGTGTAGATTTCTTTATTACCGCAAGCTTTCGAACAGAACGTTCTTCAACGGGCGTGGATAGTAAAACGTGCTAACATGCTATTAGAGGAGAAAAACTAATATATACACCAATAAATTTACATATTGAAGAGAAAATAGCGTAAAAAGAGAATAAAACATAAATATTTAAAATGAAATTTACATAATACAAGCGTGACGACTAAAAAATAAGCAATAAACTTAAAAAGACTAAAAACTAAGGTAAAATTATTATTAAAACGGCGACATCCCTACACCAAAAGAACAAAGAATAAAACAGTATATGGAAGTTAAAATCTACCAGACCAAGGAGGGTCCCACCCAGTGCTGCAACCATCTTTGAGATATAAGAGGGGGGGGGGGGGGGTGAAAGACAAGCTATTTATAAAGTATCTGGTAAATGTCTGGGAGGTCTATTTTGCGGTTACAACTATTGTTTTGTGTGGAAATAATAGATTCTAGGCAGAGTCGGTGATATTTGTTATGTATATGCCGGTATTTAACTTGAGGATGGTCGAGATCAAAACTATGGCCTGTTTGTGCTATATGCGTGAAAATTAAGGATTTGGGATCTTTATTGCGGATGTTACGTCTGTGCTCTGAAATACGGATGCCAGTAGTTCTTCCTGTTTCTCCAACATAAGAAGTTGGGCAATCCAGGCACTGTATGGAATAAACTGCGCCGGTAGAGTTTATAGGTAGGGTGGGTTTGTCAGATTTGGTGATGTGATGTCTAAGGATGGTGGCTAAGCTGGGGGGACTATTGCAGAGAACTTTTATGCCGTATGGTCGTTATGTTTCCACACAAAACAATAGTTGTAACCGCAAAATAGACCTCCCAGACATTTACCAGATACTTTATAAATAGCTTGTCTTTCACCCCCCCCCCCCCCCCCTCTTATATCTCAAAGATGGTTGCAGCACTGGGTGGGACCCTCCTTGGTCTGGTAGATTTTAACTTCCATATACTGTTTTATTCTTTGTTCTTTTGGTGTAGGGATGTCGCCGTTTTAATAATAATTTTACCTTAGTTTTTAGTCTTTTTAAGTTTATTGCTTATTTTTTAGTCGTCACGCTTGTATTATGTAAATTTCATTTTAAATATTTATGTTTTATTCTCTTTTTACGCTATTTTCTCTTCAATATGTAAATTTATTGGTGTATATATTAGTTTTTCTCCTCTAATAGCATGTTAGCACGTTTTACTATCCACGCCCGTTGAAGAACGTTCTGTTCGAAAGCTTGCGGTAATAAAGAAATCTACACAAGAAGCTCCTCTTATTGTTTATTATTGTTTTAATGATCGTTTTAAAGAGTTTAATTTCTACAATATATCCTTTATGTAATCATTATCTAGCTCTTATAGTTTTTTTATTTAAGTCAACCAATCAGTTTAGATTATTGTCATTTTATTTTATTTTTCTTTACCAAAGCTTATTTACTTTTGCTTTATGACTCTATTTTATAATCAACTTTATATTTTATCTTTCATATCTAACAATCTCAAGTTTATATTTCATGTTTATATCACTAATTTGCATTTATCATTTTATATTTTCTCTCACTTTATAAATTAGATGTTATTTACATTGATTCATCTTCCGCTACCATGTTCAATGTTATCGAGTACATTATTGCTCGTTTTTTTCATTTAATATGTTCACTTTCTATTACCCCTTATATACCGCTATAGTGTGTCAATCTTTTTATTATGTCATCACTATTTTTACTTTTTTTTTAAAGATTACTTTGCATTTAACTTCGCAATTCTATTTTCGATTTTTCAAATCCTTCAACGCTATATGCAAAGCCTTAATCTCGCAATTTTATATCTCAATGATATATTCTTTTATAATCAAACTAAAAATCATGATCTAAAAACTGGGCAATCTTCAATAACCTCTTAATCAACCACTTTAAAGGTTACTTCTTAATAAATACTAACATTCCTTTTACGCAGGCACTTTTAACTCCTTCGCAGGCTAGACTTGACCTCCTTTATTTCGTAATTAACAATATTAACACACCGTCCCCCAGATTTACCTATTCCAACTTCTGGCTTGGACACGTGCAAATTGTATTTTTTTTTTATATTCCAGGGCACTCTCATGCCACACGCTGGCACATCATTATTTTACTCTTTTTCTCGCTAAGCCCCTGACGACTCCAATTAAAACTTTGATTTCTGGTCACTGATCTTCGCCCTCATTTATCCTGCATGCGTACGTCTCAACGACTAATTCATCAAACCCATAACAATCACACTTATCTTACTATTCGATTGTGGTACTGTAACTTTATTAGGTCCTTAAATTTACACGTGAAACATGGCCTAGGTTTTCCGCGTCGTGCACATTAAATGGTTTGGGACTTGAGTCAAGGTGACATTGCCTCAACCTAATCACAAATAACCCCTCAACCCTTTCTAACGCCCATCACGAAGAGATGATGATTTACCTATCCAATCATTTATATTTTTACCTATCATCATTATATGTTCTCTATTAAATCTTTTATTCCTATTTTTGTTTTTACTTGTATGTTTAGTATTAGTTGTTTATACTTTATTATCTCTTATGGATATACAGAAATCAACCCCATGTTATATACCAACTTATTTTAATTAATTTAAAAAAAAATACTTCTTTAATAACAGTCTTCCTATTCCGCTCTCTTAATTCCCTCCATATGAACCCTCTCACATCCGGGGCCATCTGTGATGATTTAAGACCATGGAATTGTTGTAAATAGTCCAGATATCTACTACCACATGTTCCACCACGTGGCTGTATATAACTTCTTATTTACTGCAAATAAAAAGCCTCAACTAACATCAATCTGCACCGCGTAAGAATCTAATAAAGAAGAGCAACTGTACAGATAGAAGGAATGAAGACTAACAGGAGAATATTAAGGTTAAAACTAATCAGGCTTAGGTTTGAATAGGAAAGCAGGCCTAGCAAACCCAGTCCAACTTTTACGAGGTCGTGGCCCTCCTGGATAATATAACTCCCCCCCCCCCTGTTCACGTCAGAAAAGGGCAGTGACCTGTTCTAACCCAGCTCAGCTATAAAAGGAGTCTCCGAGCCTCAGTTAGTCAGTCCTTAGCCAACCTTTGTTTCAGCACCAGTCCGCCGGACGCTCCGATAAAAGGTAAACCCTTTCCTGCCAGAAATCTCCTCGTCCCATTCCTTCTTGACGTTCAGACGCTTCTTAGTGGAATCTCTGTTTGTTTATTTCACCTTTGGCCCAGCTGTGTCGCCTTCCACCACGACTGCAGTAGAGTTGACATCGAGGTTCGTCTAGCATCAGGTAACACTGGTCCCAGAGGTCCCAAGATATCACATATATATATTATAAAAATTTAAATAATCAATAATAAATATATAAAGAAAAAATATAAACGATCGGGTAAACATTTACAATTACTACAATATACATAAACCAAATATTTAAGAAGGTTATTTTCAAATAGGACAAAAACATTTTGAGGAATTTGTAATTGCGTATTATAGTCTACCAATATGTCAATGGTTTAAAACATTTAAAACAATTCTGCTGATGCTAGGATGTTGAAATTGCAATTAAGAGTAATTAGCATGTCAGAAACCAGTCATAGCAACCTCAAAATTATTGGATTTAAAACCCTAATCTTATTTAATTGGATGATAATTAGTTTTGTGCTACCAATATACTAGTTGAAATTAAAGATTAAGGCCTATATCCCATGAGGTTGATGTAATTTTTCTAACTTATATTTTCTGATGGGATATATTTGGGAAAGTGTTTTCAAAATATTTGTCGAATATAGAAACGTAAAAAAATAGTTTTTACTAACAAGCCACTTATTATTAATAATAGTAATCGTGTCATCTGGATGAAAGGCCTTAAAGACATCAAATTCTAGTTTTTTTTATGTTTAGAATTTCATATTATAAACCTCATATAAAACAAATGGATTACAAAAATGTCTCTGTTACACTATATATATTCTCCGCCAAAACTACTAAAACAAGCATTAAGAACTTTCTCACATCAAGAGGTACTAAATATATAATGTATATAAGAAATGCTTTAATATTCATGTGTTAATTGTAGGAAAAGAAACAAGAGTCAGAGAGAAGAGCTTCTTTATATAAAAGGACGATCGTATAAGATTTCGGGCAAGACATTCTTCTACGGGTACTCGTAGCGAATAGGGAGATTATCGTTGTCTTAATGTGTTAATTGTAATAAATGAAAACTAACTTGAATTAAAAAAAAAACTGTATACTATTTTTTTTACAAGATTAATTTGTGAAATTATTTTAGGGGCGACATAGCAAAACGTGAATGAAATATAATTGGATGATACTCGGGCGAAGCCGGGTCCAATCGGCTAATATAATTAACCATAATATATTCTTGTCTTATATAGAAGAATTTCTAATGCTCTTGCAACTGAGAGTTACTGATGGAGGGCGTTATCTTTCGGAATAAATATCAATTAATAGATTTTTTTCTATTTCAGAATATTATGCAAATCGCATTTTTTTATTAATCAGAAAAAAGTGTAAATATTTTTATAATATGATCTACTTATTCTATATATTTTTAGGATAAGTATTGTTTGAGTCTAAACTACTCTTATAATATTTATATGAAAAATAGACACTTCGGCCAGTTAGAGTTTTTTTTTTCTCATTATCCTGAAGATAGAGGTTGCCTGGCCGGCATTCATATTTATATGAAAAATAAAAAACTCTAACTGACCGAAGTGTCTATTTTTCATATAAATATGAATGCCGGCCAGGCAACCTCTATCTTTAGGATACTCTTATAATAGTTACAATATTTTGGATCCCCCCATATTACAATATATATATATATACCAATATATAATGAAAACGTTTTTTTTTTATAATAACAGGTTGTTTATTTTGATAGCATGACATGTAAATGTATATTTTGATTCTGAATAACTACAATTTGCGTAAACATTTGTTATCTATAAACAATAGGACACAAATTACTAATATATTCTGTTGAAAATAACTGTTTACGCGTTAAATGTCTCACTAAAAAAACGAAAATACAAATTTATATAAGAATTAATAGTTCACCAAAAGTTTATAAAATAAAATCAATTTGGAATCTTCTCACCGACCACAATAGCCGATAATATTCCTATTCCACATTTACTCAGACATTCACCCTGGCAAAGTGACGAGTGAATTTGGAAATAATTTACTGATACTATAGAACAAATTCAAACGCATAATACAAATGTTACCGTTAAAAAATGAATATTTTTCAAAAGAAAACAAAATAACAAAGATGTTAAATTAAGAATGCTACTTAAGTCTCATAACAAGGGAAGTAGGGCATCACTCATTGAACTCTTCAAATATTCAGAGAGGATTGGAGATATAGATCAAAGAGGGAAATGTTTTGGCATTGAAGGAACTGAGAAGCTCTCTGCAAAGACTTTGTAAAAACTGGGGTCAATTTGAAAATAGACAAGGTTTTAGTAAACATAAACCTTTTCGTAGTTTATGACCATATTCTTCCCTATATAGTTATTGTTAGGAATGATTTTTGAGATACATAGAAGTCGCTTACGCCAAAGTAGGAGACCAAGTGAACATTTGGTACGAAGATAAAAATCCCTTTTCCTAAAGTGCACTATTAGAGAAACGAATTTATCCGACACACTCTAACATCACGAAGAAAATGCCAAGAATACCGTCCTAGTAGAGACAGCTAACTTCATCCACCGAGAAGTTAACCCTTGTCATATTGTCGATGAGTATAAGAAGAAAGAGCTAACTGAAATAATCCAGGGATGTCCTCAGACCAATGGTATAGCCATGGTCTGTGACAATGGAATACACAGGGTTCACCGTGAAAGTATGGGACGATTCAAGGCAAGAAGGCTACAGAATGGTTTGCTACAGGTGCTACAAACAAAGTCACGTTGCATGGGACTGTAACCAGGACTCCAGAAAGTTCTTTGTATTCTTGAAGAAGAGCCTATTATCGCCAGGAATTGCCAAACTACTTATCTAAGTGTTACAGTTGCGGCATCTCCGGCCACAATCAGCAAAGACTGCCATGAATACAGAGAGGAGATGCGACAAGAAGCCAGGAAAACTACCCTGAAATTCCTTAAAGAGAACCGACGACAGTACAATAAGAGGAGAAACACAACAACTCCTTACGAAATGACTTGGTCACAATACAGCGGACTCAGTTCGGAATCGGTCTGAAGTTTCACCAACCTTACAATGTGGTAGCCGGTCAAAGCCAACGAGAGGGCAGGCGTGAGAAAGGTAAGCTGGCATGCTGGATCTCGGACTCTGTGTAAATAACTGATTGGATCCATTGTAAATAAAACTGTTTGTGTGTTTGTGTTTTTGAGTGTGCTGGCGAGGACACCAGCAAAGTTCGTGAGAACGCACAAAGCTATATTTTAAAATAGAATAAAATTGATAATATACCGATATTCTTTTTATCCACCCAATATCTATATTGTACTATTATTTTTTTCTTAATCTAATGCTTTAGTAAATTCATACAAATATTATCATGATAAATCATCGCGCCATCTGTTATAAGAAATTGGAACTATTTTTGGCGCGTAAAACGTTGGGAGGGTTTACCACTGATGAGCCAGGCCCTCCCATTATTTAATCATTGCAGTATGGGGACAGTAGAAATTTGGTTCATTTAAAACAGAAACATACGCCTCAAAAATAGTTTTAATTTCTTATAACAGATGGCGCGCGCTAATGCATCATGATAATATTATGTTTTAAAAATACTTTTTATTGCAATTTGTGAAAGAGCAAGAGGCTAGAAAAATATTTAATATATATAATTCTATGTATTTCTATTGTTCTCTCAAAACTTATGTCGATATTTCATTTAAATGTACATTTTACAAGAGGTTAGCTTCAGTATTGATATAAAAGCAAAGCAGCTCAATGCAATATTAAAGCGGTGTGACAGATCAAACTGGCGAAACCGCTGAGGGGGTTCACCGCGGATGAGCCAGGCCTTAGCATTAATTTATCATTGCAATAAGAACAGTAGAAAATTTGTTTATTTTCAAAAGAAACATACGCGTCAAAATATTTTCAATTTCTCATGCAAATATAAGGAATATTTTACCAGCGCATAATGTATATATGTAAATAGATACAAGTGATGTAAATAGATACTCTAGTGCAACAAAAAATGTAAATATACATATAAAGAATAAGTGACTAAACTTGTTGTGTATAAATTTTACCGTTATACATGGTCTGTCCAATAATTTCACGGAAAAGGCAAAAATAAGAAAAAGGGTGAGACTGAGAAAATTATTAGTAATTTCAAAATATCTCTAATCTACATTTTATACACAGCATCTATACACAGCCTCCATCGTTTCTCCAATGCTTCAATACATTTACAAAAGTCGTCTTTTGATGCTATTTTAACCTTTTAGATACCACAATGTTTGTTTATCTAGTGTCAAAAACCCTTCCTTTCAAAACCTTTTTGATGTTTAGGAATAGGGAGAAGTCATTGGAAGCTAGGCCTGGAGAATAAGCAGGTTAGTGGAGTATTGTGGTGCCGTTCTTGGCTGAAAAAAGCATCACCTATGTAGCAGTGTGTGGCTGAAAGTTGTCGTGATGTAGAAGCCAATATTTGGAACCCACATTTATTTTCTTTTAAGGCGAAGTAATTCGCGTAGACGTCTCGAAATATTTAAATAAACTTCCTTATTTATTGTTTTCCTTCATCAAAGCATTCAAAGTGAACACATTCCTTTTTATATCGAAGAATGACACCAGTAAAACCTTAGTTTTTAATTAGCAAAGACAACATTTCTTCGATGTGACTCATATTTCCCTTTCCACTCCATGGATTGGCGGTTAGTTTCGGGATCATACCCGTAAACCTAAGTTTCGTCTTCAGTTATCAAGTTCCCTTCCAATTATGGTTTTGTTCGACCATTTCAAGCATGTTTCTTAGGGCATTTTACACGGTGTATTTTTCTGTTCGAATATTAGCATTTTAGGAACAACAGAGAGGTGTCGTCCTCAACTGAAGATCTTCTTTTATTATCATTTATACTAAAGATTTATGTACCCCAGTTTCTAATCGCGATATCACGTAGCCCAATTCGTAAATTTGTCTTTTTTAAATTTTCAATTTCCGTTTTTTAGGAGTCCTGTAAAGGAATGACTGGCCAACATTTGTATCATCGTCCACTGAATCTCTACTATTTTTATACCGTAAGTATCATAAATTTACGGTGGATTTTTTAATCATCGCCGAAGTCTATTTTTGAAAAAAAAATATCAGTTTCCAATAGACTTACTAATTTTTTGAATAAGATCTTATACAAAATCGCTGTTCGGTTTGAGCCCATTGAAAATCGAAGGCTACTTGAAATGATATTTTGAAATTATTTTTATTCACGTGCTGCGCGTGGAGAATCGTGATGCTATATACTGCCGTGTTGCTCAAGCTTCCTATTTTTAGAATTGTTGTTCGAAAATTTTTATCATTCATATTTTTTAAAATATTGGAACTTTCCGGGGATTATTGGACATACCTTGTCGCAGTGGTACAGCCTGCTCCACGCTGACGAGGGCCAACAGCCCGAAACGCGTTCGCAGATGGCTTTGTCTTGATTTTTCAAGAAAATGAGTCGGCTAAATATCAGGGAACAGGCTAAATCAACGTTTAGTTGATTTCTGTTCCACTAGATGGCGCTCTGTCATCTAAAAAGCATACGTGCTCGTGGTCAGGATATTCCTTATTTGTTTTTAATACCTTGTATAATAAAATAAAATAAAAATATGTAATAATTCACATAATATTCATGTAAAAAAAGAGACATTAGAAAATTAACATAAAAAAGACAGAATACCAAGAAACTTTAGAGAAGATAAAATAATAATAAAAATATTTTTGTTATATATATTTAATAAAAAAATAAATATATATCTGTGACAATATCGTTGCGGAATTTCTTGTTGTTGGATGCGAATGGTGAGATTTGATTGAAGCGCAGTCGTTTGAGTGGAAGTTGCAGCATACAGTTAGGAATAATCAGGACACGTGATGGGGTTTGAAAATGAAAGGCAACTGGATTGGAGGAAAGAAAGCTTGAGAAGAGCTGAGCGATTTGACTTATTAATTATCTGATCACATGGCGGTGATTGACTTAGCTGTGGGATGAGCAGAGGGAGAGAGGCCTCGCGAGTAGATGTCACCTTGTTGAGAGCGAAATCACTACTAGGTCCGAACTCGGCGAGAGCGAGTGAACAACTGCCTATTCTTGCTTTTCGATTTAACACCAAGATTCAGTTTCTCTCTGATTGGTTGAGAGATGATCACATGATCTTTTCCTATTGGTCGACCTATTTAGGCGCTGTCTTCTGATTGGCCGGCGGTTTCCTTTGGTGTTGCTTTTGCTGGAAGATATATCCGATTTCGTCAGGAAGTGTTGGGTAGCTTGACGCTTATAACTTCGACGGATATTAGATACGTCCTGTCTTTGCCGGAAATATTGGGTGTTAGCTTAACATTTATAACTTCTGGTCACCAGATACAACCTGCTTTGTCAGGAAGTATTGAGTGCTTCTTGACTAATATAACTTCTGCGGCCACTAGATACGTCCGGTCTTTGCCCCTGCAATATTGACACAGGGGTGCCAAGAATAGTCGTGCCAGCTTTAGGCCTACTTCCTATGTCTTATTGCTACTTGCTTTCCTCCAGTTACCTTGTTCTTTATTAAGTCTTTGAAAATCATACATGGTACATACATAGTGGGTCGGGGTTGCATTTAATTATATACAAATTATGACATATCTATATTATAAATAAATTTCTAAATGTGTAAATGATATTTAAAAGCATTCTACAAATTTACATATGCCATAGCCAACTTATGTAAATTCCAAGCTCTTCTTTTATCGCTCACCTTTTTTCTTCTTTGTTTAAATAATCATACCTTGTTTTCGTCATTTTCTTTGTGTACATAATTATTGCTTTTTTCACTTAAATTCATTTTTGCTTATAATGATAAAATGTTCTATCATATTGCCACCTATCTTTTACCATTTTGACTAATTGTTTTATATCGTTCTATATATGCGTGATCTTTATATTTTTATATTAGACGAGCGCCAACAGTGCGAAACGCGTTCGTGGATGGCTTTTCTTGGTTTATCAAGAAATTGGGTTGGCCAAATATCACGGAGCAAGTTAAATAAACGTTTAGTTTATTTTTGCTCCACTAGATGGCGCTCTGCCATCTAAAAAGCACATGTGCTCGTGATCAGGAAATGCCTTCTTTATTTTTAATATATATATATATGTATATATATATATATATTAATAAAATGCAAATTTCATAAGTGTACATCACTAAAAACTTTCGTTACAATGCATCAATTTCAACCAAATTTTCAACATTTATGTAAAACGAGATGGAGCAGGTTTTGCTTAACATCAAAATATTTTTCCCTAACATTAACATGCGTAACTTCGCTGTTATCGATTAAATACAAAAAAAATCAACAGAGTTAATTTTATTTATATATAAATACAAAATTAAATTTCAACAGAGTTAATTTTTGTACATACTAGCTAATAATCTCAATCTAAAAAAATATTCAAAACAAGCAATTTTAAGATAACACCATATGTAAAACAGTCGGCCAAGAAAACAAATAACGTGTAATATATATATAATATAATATATATAATAAAATCTTAAATATTATTTATCAAAAGTAAGATTATCTCAGGATGACACGGCAATTTATTTGAGACAAGAATAATGATACAATTCCAAGGCGAAGATACTATTCCTTTAACTTCCAATTACCGAGGGAACCAATTAATATTGATTTTATTCAACTTATCGAGTATTTTTCAATCTATATTAATAAAATGCAAATTTCATAAGTGTACATCACTAAAAACTTTCGTTACAATGCATCAATTTCAACCAAATTTTCAACATTTATGTAAAACGAGATGGAGCAGGTTTTGCTTAACATCAAAATATTTTTCCCTAACATTAACATGCGTAACTTCGCTGTTATCGATTAAATACAAAAAAAAATCAACAGAGTTAATTTTATTTATATATAAATACAAAATTAAATTTCAACAGAGTTAATTTTTTTACATACTAGCTAATCTCAATCTAAAAAATATTCAAAACAGGCAATTTTAAGATAACACCATATGTAAAACAGTCGGCCAAGAAAACAAATAACGTGTAATATATATAATATGATATATATAATAAAATCTTAAATATTATTTATCAAAAGTAACATTATCTCAGGATGACACGGCAATTTATTTGAGACAATAATGATACAATTCCAAGGCGAAGATACTATTCCTTTAACTTCCAATTACCGAGGGAACCAATTAATATTGATTTTATTCAACTTATCGAGTATTTTTCAAGGGACCGGAAAAAAATGTTCACTAGATAAAACGATGATTTTGTAATGTAGAAAATTAGGAAAGACAAAATTCAGGATGACACGGCACACAGGGACCGGGAAAAAATATTCACTTTATCGAGAGATTCAAATTTACAAGTTTCAAATTATCAAAATATATCTTCTTTTTTAAATAAGTTTATAGAGAATTGTTTTAACAAATGTTCGTTAGACAAACCTTTACTCGGGTAAAAACCCGGGCGAAGCCGGGCACATCCGCTAGTATATATATAAAGTAGAACTTCCATGAGAGGATACTCACTTTAGAGGACACCTCTCTACAAAGGACAGTTTTCTCTTGCAAAATTATCATTTTTACTATTTAGCAACTCTCCGGTAAGAGGACACCTCTCTCTAAAGGACACTTATGCCCTGCAATTAGGTGTTCTTTTCAGGGAGGTTCTACTGTATATAGATATATTTACACAAAAAAAGCATATCCTGACCGCTCACCTGATCAATTTTTTTTTCATATATAGATGTATATTCATATATATATTTAATTGATAATAAAAAGGCATATATTGGATTGAATGAAATATTTATTTGCCAATATTTCGGTTGACTGAACGCTAAACCTTTTTCAAGGCATTACATTTTTGGATTTATTTAATTGGAATTATGGAAATCCAAAAATGTAATGCCTTGATAAAAGTTTGGCGGTCAGCCAACCGAAATATTGGCAAATAAATATTTTATTCAATCCAATATATGCCTTTTTATTCCCTAATGATTCAAATATGGATGGCTCTATTAAAAAAAAATTAAGTATTATTTATTTATATTATTTTCAGAAAACTCTGTGACCACACACGTTGGCAAGCCTTGACACCAGGTGTCACCTTTGTCTCTAGTACGTAGTCTTTTTTCTCAAATACACAATATATTGTATATGAATAGCCACGTTGTTCTTCACACTTCGGCGCAGGTAAATTCATTATATTTTTGTGTTCTTAAAACTTTGAAGATACCCAATACCATGATTTTTTTATTTATTTTCATTTAATTTGATCTCTCTTAAAATTAATCATTGTTTATTAAATATAATTTACCTTATTCATTAATTATATTCATTAACAATCTCAAAATAAATTCACGACTGCCCAACAACTCTTTATTTCACATAAATAAAAAATCATTATTAAAAATATTTGATATTAATAATTATATATATAAGCCTTATATTCAATATATATCTTACCTTAAATAATTTATTAATTAATAATAAAACAAGTAATTTACATATTTTATCCAAATAAAAGTGAATATATATAAATGATTAAATTCTCTGAATCTATATTTCCGCTTCATATAATAAATTACTTATGAATATAAATATTAATTAATTAATATATATAAATAGATAAATATACCTAGATATAAATAAAGAGATAAAAAGTGACTAAAACACTGCGGCTACTCCATCAAGAAATGATAAGACCACACAAGTGTCCCGGGGTAAATTCGGTAAATATTGCCTTCTTACATATCGGTGGGCTAATCCTTTACTCAAACGAAGACCGGAAATAAGAGGAAGTAAATGGAAGTAGCTAAGGATAGTAGTTTTCTTACTGTTTGGTCAGAGAGATTTGGCGATGACTGGGTTGTTACTGTTTGGTCAGAGAGGTTTGGCGATGACTGGGTTGTTACTGTTTGGTCAGAGAGGTTTGGCGATGACTGGGTTGTTACTGGTTTCTCAACTGGTCTATTTGCGATTTCTTATTTGGTAATCTCCATATTGTTGGAAGAGTTCCATCCAACTTTCAAATGGAATTTAAGATGATAGTACAATAATTTTAATTGTTATTAAACCCATTATCACCTCCTAGATCACTGAGATAATTATTAGACCTATTATAAGCGACCGCCTTCTTGAGCAACCTCTTTCGTAAAAAAAAAAGAAAAAGAAATGACAATCGAATCTTTGATAAGAGAACGCCTCTAAGAAAGACTGGATTTATCTAAATTCTTAGAAGGGGTCTAAAGGAGATGTGGCTGTATATATATCACAGCAGTTATATAAAATTATTAAACTATTTGCATCATAAAATAATATTAAATTTTCATTGCAGTAAGGACAATAGAAAATTGTTTAATTTGGAAAAGAAACATAAGCGTCTAAATAGTCTCCAATTATCATAACAGATGGCGGGCTAATGTATCGTAAAATATTGATCAAAGCATAGATAGGTGTTATAAATAAATGTAACTTCGATGTGGTTTACTTATTTCAGTAAATTTAAAGATCGATGAAATTTAGGCGTTTTAAAATTAGCATAACCTATCAAAAATAGATATTTATTTGTTTCTCTTAATACGCTCTACATTCGAATTTAACTTGAATTATTTAGTTTTAATTTTGATCTTAATGCCACTTTAGGGCATCTCTCTCTGTGTTTTTGTTTTATTTTTTTCAAAGTTAAGGAATAAAATGGTAGGTGAAAGAATTCAGGTTAAATTCAAAATGAGATATGTCACCAAAAGATTAATGTGTCTATTCTTTGCAAACTTCTTTATTTGCGCTTCTCCTAATATATTACATATTAAAACTTCTGTCTTGTTGCTTATTTCCAATAGAATGTATTCTACATTTAATATCTACACTATCTTTTTATTCTTATGAAATGAGCAAGCTAGCATGATTTATTATATCGTCCAAAACATCCGAGTTGGTTAATGTCAACAAAAATTCCTTTTTTTTTTTGTATTTTATTATATTTATAATGTGTGAAGGCTCCACCCAGTCTATCCTATACCAGGGGAAATATAAATATGAGAATGATATTGATATGTTAAAGATAAAGGTTGTAAAATGTAAAGTGTTTATGAACCATTATGAGGTTAGGTAAGGCTATTTTCTAGGATAAGTTAGGTAGGTTAAGCTAGATTAGGTTCAGGTTAGGGTTAGTAAATCAGTATACTTGCCCCGAGACTTCTCTAATATATTTATTGATCAATTTCATGAACCTGTTTATACATGCATATACTCTGATGAAATAATTGCAATTATAATTAAAGATATCGATGGAACAAACTGAAGTTAATAATCCTCACTGTTTAGGGCAAAGATGGAGGTCATGGTAGGTCATTCCTATCTTAGTGTAGAACATATTTTAATGAAGTGGCTTAGAGATTTACTCTATGAGGGATTTCCTAAAATCAACTACAAGTTTTTTAACAGGTCACACAAGGAAAATATTATTTGAAGGCAAAACCAAACACATCCCAAACTGCACAAAATGTCTGGCTTGTGAGGCATCCCCGGAGCACATCCTGCAGTGGTGTGGCCTAAACAAGCAAGATATCTTCAAAATACCCCAGCAAGTCATCAATATACTAGGAGGTCTGTGTGAGTTGGTTTAAGCAATCAACTGATAGAAAAAAAAAAGATGTGTTGCTGAGCACGACTAAGTAGAGGCCTCTTTAGTTTGAAATTTGCGTTTTTCTTCTCCTAGATGAACCGCTAGGCTTGGCTAAAAAGATATTTACCTGCAATGTTTTCAGGCCGTAAATCCTGATTAATCTTTAGCTCAATGCGGTATTTCCGAAGGTGAATGATGCAACTTATTGATTTTCCATAACACTTGGCTATGTTGGCTCATTTGTCTCAAATATTCATAAAAGTTTCTAATAAAAAATAAAATGGTTATATATTTTTAAAATTGATTTATTCATAATTAATTTGGTTGGAAGAACGTCAATCTCTATCGAGGTACAAAGGTATTAATATATTTTGTGTCTTATGAAAATTGACGTGACGGAAATTCAAATATGGATATATAAATCACTTTTCAATCCCACAGACTTTAAATTTGAATATTGTTGCGCTGGTGACCTGATGTACTGGGAAGAAACATTCGTGAAGTCTTTTTAACGTTTATTCACCAACCAAAAGTTTGGAGGCAAAGCACTTTCTAATTAAAGATTATTGTCTTAAATAATCTTAAAGAACAAAAAGTATAATAATTGAACGATAGGAAATTATAGTAAATAATGATACAAAACTAAATGATGTAAAAATAATTATACATGAAATTTGAAATAAGTTTTAGAAAAGTTATCGTTAAGTCCACGGGAAAAGATGTAGCCAAAACAAATAGGTTTTTAACAGTGACACGTTAGCACCCGCCTCGAGCCGCGCTCCTCTCTCCTAACATTACTCCCCCTCTTGAAAAAGACTTTTCCTCAAGTCTGGTGATCTATATGGCTTCATTCTTGTCACATGTACTATTTGTCTCTTTTTCCTTTTTCCCTCTGCAATTTCGATGACTTCGTAGTTTACTGGTGATGTTTGTCGCAGTATTTGGTAAGGACCGATGTATCTTCTTTGTAGTTTGTCCGCTCTTCCTACTTTCCTTATTGGTGTCCAAATCAGTACCAGATCATTGATGGCATATTTAACTTCTCTGTGAGTTCTATCATATAACTGTTTGGATTTATTCTGTCTGGCTATTGTTTTAGAGGTGGATATTTCTTTTGCATCTTCTATTATTTCTAATAGGTTCGATACATATTCGTCATAGTCTTTGTGCTTAGAGAGCTCTGGCATATCAAAAGTCGAATCTAAGAAGGCCAATGGCTCTCGTCCGTGGATTAGGAAGTATGGTGAATAGCCGGTAGTATCCTGTATGGACGAGTTATAGGCGAAAGTTACGAATGGAAGTATCTCGTCCCAATTCTGATGTCTCTCGTCGATATACATGGCCATCATATCAGCGAGTGTACGGTTCATTCTCTCCGTTTGGCCGTTAGTCTGGGGATGATAACTCGTCGTTTTCTTATGGAGCGTATTGCATATCTTTAGAACTTCTTTGAATAGTTTGCTCAAGAAGCAACTACCCCGATCAGATATAACTGTTTTGGGTGCGCCGTGTCGTAATACCACCTTTTGCAAGAAAAAGTCTGCAATTTCTTCCGCCGTCCCGCGGGGTAATGCCGCTGTCTCGATATATCTGGAGTAATAGTCTGTGCATACCAGGATCCAACTATTTCCTCTTCCAGATTTCGGGAATCTCCCCATCAAATCTATTCCCATTTTCTCAAAAGGTCTTGAAGCTGGTGGAATCGGCTGCAACAGTCCTTGAGGCAATTGGGAAGGTGTCTTGCGAAACTGGCATTCAGGACAACTCGATACATATTCTTCCACAGTTTTAAGCATTGAGGGCCAGAAATATTTGCTCTTTAAACGATTGTAAGTTCTTTTAATGCCCATATGACCTGATGTTGGATGGTCGTGCATATTTTCTAAGAGCTCTTTCTGTTTGTTTTTCGGGACTATCAACAACCAAGGATCGCCAGTCACAGAAGGATTTGTCTTGAATAATTTCTTTTTAAATTTGGTGAAGTTCTCTCCATAGCTGTTTGGATTCTGATTTACCAAATTATCGATCTTTTTTATATAAGAATCATAATCATGTTCCTCATAATTAATTGTGGAAATAATTCTTTCCGGGATAGGACATCGTGACAATCCATCTGCATCTAGATGAGTTTTTCCAGACTTGTATTTAATAGCAAAATCATATTCTTGTAGTTCTAGTGACCACCTCGCTAATCGCCCTGCAGGGTTTTTCATTTTTGCCATCCAGCACAGACTATGGTGATCGGTATATATAGTGAATTTTCTTCCGTAAAGATATGGTCTAAATTTTTTAATCGCCCATATGATAGCTAGGCATTCTTTCTCGGTTGTAGAGTAGTTGGTTTCTGCTTTCTGTAATGTCCTGCTTGCATAAGAAATTGGACGCTCTTTAGTGTTTTCGTTTAAATGAACAAGCACTGCTCCAAGTCCTTGGTCGCTTGCGTCTGTGTGGAGGCCTATAGGCTTATTTGGATCGTAATGCGTTAATACTTCAGGAGAGATGAGTTTGTTTTTCAATGAATTAAATGACAACTCTTGTTCTTTACCCCATGCAAACGAATGGTTTTTGCGGGTCAAAATCTGTAAAGGCAATGCAACTTTTGAAAATTCTCTTATAAATCTTCTATAGTTAGAACAAAGTCCAAGAAAAGCTCAGACATCTTTGACGGTTCTGGGCGTTGGAAATTTTCTTATACTTATAATTTTTTCTGGGTCTGGCGCGATTCCTTCATTTGAAACGACATGTCCCAAAATAAGAAGCTCGGTATATGCAAATCGGCATTTCGAAGCATTGAGTGTCAATCCTGCTGTTTTCAAACATTCTAAGATTGTCTTCAATCTATTCAAATGGGAATGTAGATCTTCTGAGAATATGATGACGTCGTCGAGGTAACAGAGGCATATTTTCCACTTATGGGTTCTAAGAACAGTATCCATTAATCTCTCGAAAGTTGCTGGCCCGTTGCACAATCCAAAAGGTAGAACATTAAATTGATAAAGTCCATCAGGAGTGATAAATGCTGTTTTTCACGGTCCTGTTCTTCCACCTCTACTTGCCAGTAGCCTGAGCAAAGGTCGAGTGAAGTAAAGTCCCTGGCGCCATGAAGGGAATCGAAGCAGTCATCTATGCGCGGTAGTGGATATTGGTCTTTTACTGTGACTGAGTTCAGATTTCTATAATCCACGCAAAATCTAAATGTTCCATTCTTTTTCTTCACTAGAATTATAGAGGATGCCCATGGACTTGAGGAATGTAAAATAATTCCATTTTTTAACATACTGTTTATTTGATCACGAATTATATTCCGTTCTTTTAAAGATACTCTGTAAGGATTTTTCCTGATGGGGATATCGCTCGTTGTTTTAAATTGGTGTTTAACGAGATGTGTTCTACCCTTATACTCATCCGGCGCAGTGAACATCTCGCCATATCCACTAAGGAGGGTCAAAACCTGGCTGCGTTCTTCCGGACATAACCCAGGATTTATATCAAAATCAGCTCTAATAGAGGCTACTCTTTGGTTTCCCGTCTGGTACAGTCTATCTACCTCCGAAAGTATTCCTATCTTCGTGTTCCGGAAAAGTTTTACAGGTTTGTTCGTACCGTTTAAAATCCATATGGTCAAATATTTATTCGTATCATTCAATAGGGATCTGGTTGTTATAAGATTATATTTGGTTGTCAGAGAAGAAATATTCTCAATTAGTATTTCTCTGCCTGTAATGCTAGTCTTACTATATCCTTTTACTAAACATAAACAATATTCAGGAATGATTTTATCCTCAGCTATATGAGCATATCTTAAACTTGATTCATTTTGGTCAAATATATTTGGGGATTCCACCCACAAAGTATTATTTTGACAATTTATTAGTGCTTTATTTTGACTTGAAAAGTCATCTCCAAGGATTATTACAGAGTTGCATTTTTTTAAGATAATCATTTCTATTTCATATTCTTTCTTATTGATTTTAAATTTAACTCTTGACTTCCCTATTGCATTGAGTTTTTGATTATCTGCTGATTTTAATTTTAGATTTTTATCGGGTATGATTTTTAATTCGAGCTTCTTAACAAGTTCCTCATCAATGCAACTGACCATTGCTCCGGTGTCTATCAGTCCTTCTATTGGCATTCCTTTTATTACAATGCGAATGGTTTTGTTTTTCTGAAGATTTACAATTAAATTTATTCTATCACCGGAGAGTTGCGATCCTTTTGACTTAATTAGTTTTTTGAAGCTACCCCTAGAGTAGGGAAGTCTTCCTCACTATGAATGTCGAAATCTGGATCCTCTCGCTCCCTATCCTCGATGCCTCTACAATTCTTTAGGTATTCCTCATGTGGTGAATTTGGTTCGTCTATAGACCTCGTATATTGTCTTCGGATAGGTCTGATATTGTAGTTTTGGTGTTGGGGCTTATACGGGCAATACCTCGAAATATGTCTTTGTTCCGAGCAGTTCCAACAGATTCTTTTGTCAACCTGATACTGTCTTCGATAATAAGTATTAGGACGTGTGGATCTTTGCTCGTTGTTGCGATTTTGTTGAGGTGGGGGTGAATTTCGCAGATTAACGCCACTTGTTCCTGCTCTAGTTTCAATTATTCTTTTTCCCTCGAATTTACTCGGAATTATATTTTGCCTTCCATAGTCAGTTGGGCGCTCGTTCGATATTTGGGGTTTCTCGTTTGAAGGTCGTGCTGAACCTCTATAGTTCTTATAATTATATTTTCTTGTTTGAAATGGTTGGATAGGATTAGATCTTTGTCTGCAGCTTCTTCTCTGTTCGAAGTCAACCAGATGTTGATCAATGCGTCTTGCTAGTTCCAAGAATTCTTTAACTGTACTGCAAGGTGTCATTAATACGACGAGCGAGAGATATTTGTTCAGACCAGTTTTCATATAATAAAGTTTATCCTCAGCGGACATTTTAGAGTTTACCTTGTTGCACAAGTTGGGTACATCTTCAGCGTATCTTAGAGTAGATTCATTATATCCTTGTACTCTATTCTGGAGCTCCATGATTAATTTAAATTTTGTCGTATCTGCAATCTTAAAGTCTTGCATCAGTGTTTACTTAAAGGTTGTCCAATTTGAAAATATTTTGGGGGTGTTTAGCTTTGCCCATTTTTTTGCAGGACCTTTCAGGTAACTTCTGGCATATGCCAGCATCACGTCCTCGGGCCATCGCTGCTGTCTTGCTAAAAGCTCGAGTTCTTCTAGCCACTCTGCTGGGTCCTCTTCAGAATACCCTCCGAAAAATTCTAGGCTTGGAGGTGGTGGCTGACAGAAAAAGACGTTGTTATTCCACGAGGCGGCATCTTCAGGATCAATGCGTCTTGTTGGCGAGGCGTTAAAAGATCTAACTGGTGGCAGGCCTTGTGTTCGCCTGCTTCTTCTTGGGTTGGAAACAGCATCTCCACCAGTGTTGCGCTGGTGACCTGATGTACTGGGAAGAAACATTCGTGAAGTCTTTTTAACGTTTATTCACCAACCAAAAGTTTGGAGGCAAAGCACTTTCTAATTAAAGATTATTGTCTTAAATATTCTTTAAGAACAAAAAGTATAATAATTGAACGATAGGAAATTATAGTAAATAATGATACAAAACTAAATGATGTAAAAATAATTATACATGAAATTTGAAATAAGTTTTAGAAAAGTTATCGTTAAGTCCACGGGAAAAGATGTAGCCAAAACAAATAGGTTTTTAACAGTGACACGTGAGCACCCGCCTCGAGCCGCGCTCCTCTCTCCTAACAATATTTATTTATGAGTTGCTTTATTTATTTTGTAGAACAATTGGCTTATAACACAGAGCTAACTTTCAGAACCTACTAGCCAACCTGGCGGCAGTCAAATCTCTAGGACAGTATATCAATGAATCCATCAAAACACTGGATGTTATCTAATTGTTACACTCCACCATTGTTTGATGTAGGAATATTCACATGTCTTATATGGGATTGGCTGCTGAGGAGGTTTCACCTAAAGAAGAGATAATGACCATATTGAAAGAAATGCAGAGCCGGCAAATTGATCCATATTGGTAAGAGACATTTAAAAAAAAAGTGAAAAAAACCCTCAATAATCACTATATCTACAAATAAATCAAAGCTACATTCAATTTTATAAAATATTTTATTCTCTTAATAAAGGTAAGATAAAAATAATTATTTTTCTTTATAGTGTTACGTAGAAAGAAAAGCACATTCCAAAATGGAGAGAGAGAATATTCTAGAACATTTAATAATAACTAGACGAGAGGCCCGGGCAACGCCCGGGGTTTACCCGAGTGCGAATATATTTCAAAAACGTTGTCTTGGGTGGCCGCTATAGACAGGGTGGTCTGTATAGACAGGTGGATGTATCACACAGCTGATAATAGGGTTGCCTAGAGTGACGGCTATAGACAGGGTGGTCTGTATAGACAGGTGGATGTATCACACAGCTGTAGAGTGGTCGCTATAGACAGGGTGGTCTGTATAGACAGGTGTATGTATCACACTGCTGATAACAGGGTTGCCTAAAGTGACCGCTATAGACAGGGTGGTCTGTATAGACAGGTGGATGTATCACACAGCTGATAACAGGGTTGTCTAGGGTGGTCGCTATAGACAGGGTGGTCTGTATAGACAGGTGTATGTATCACACTGCTAATAACAGGGTTGCCTAAAGTGACCGCTATAGACAGGGTGGTCTGTATAGACAGGTGGATGTATCACACAGCTGATAACAGGGTTTTCTAGGGTGGTCGCTATAGACAGGGTGGTCTGTATAGACAGGTGGATGTATCACACAGCTGATATCAGGGTTGTCTAGAGTGGTCGCTATAGACAGGGTGGTCTGTTTAGACAGGTGGATGTATCACACAGCTGATAACAGGGTTGCCGAAAGTGACCGCTATAGACAGGGTGGTCTGTATAGACAGGTGTATGTATCACACTGCTGATAACAGGGTTGCCTAAAGTGACCGCTATAGACAGGGTGGTCTGTATAGACAGGTGGATGTATCACACAGCTGATAACAGGGTTGTCTAGGGTGGTCGCTATAGACAGGGTGGTCTGTATAGACAGGTGTATGTATCACACTGCTAATAACAGGGTTGCCTAAAGTGACCGCTATAGACAGGGTGGTCTGTATAGACAGGTGGATGTATCACACAGCTGATAACAGGGTTGTCTAGGGTGGTCGCTATAGACAGGGTGGTCTGTATAGACAGGTGTATGTATCACACTGCTAATAACAGGGTTGCCTAAAGTGACCGCAATAGACAGGGTGGTCTGTATAGACAGGTGGATGTATCACACAGCTGATAACAGGGTTTTCTAGGGTGGTCGATATAGACAGGGTGGTCTGTATAGACAGGTGGATGTATCACACAGCTGATATCAGGGTTGTCTAGAGTGGTCGCTATAGACAAGGTGGTCTGTTTAGACAGGTGGATGTATCACACAGCTGATAACAGGGTTGCCGAAAGTGACCGCTATAGACAGGGTGGTCTGTATAGACAGGTGTATGTATCACACAGCTGATAACAGGGTTGTCTAGAGTGGTCGCTATAGACAGGGTGGTCTGTATAGACAGGTGGATGTATCACACTGATGATAACAGGGTTGTCTAGGGTGGTCGCTATAGACAGGGTGGTCTGTATAAACAGGTGGATGTATCACACAGCTGATAACAGGGTTGTCTAGAGTGGTCGCTATAGACAGGGTGGTCTGTTTAGACAGGTGGATGTATCACACAGCTGATAACAGGGTTTTCTAGGGTGGTCGCTATAGACAGGGTGGTCTGTATAGACAGGTGGATGTATCACACAGCTGATATCAGGGTTGTCTAGAGTGGTCGCTATAGACAGGGTGGTCTGTTTAGACAGGTGGATGTATCACACAGCTGATAACAGGGTTGCCGAAAGTGACCGCTATAGACAGGGTGGTCTGTATAGACAGGTGGATGTATCACACTGATGATAACAGGGTTGCCGAAAGTGACCGCTATAGACAAGGTGGTCTGTATAGACAGGTGGATGTATCACACAGCTGATAACAGGGTTGCCTAAAGTGACCGCTATAGACAGGGTGGTCTGTATAGACAGGTGGATGTATCACACAGCTGATAACAGGGTTGTCTAGAGTGGCCGCTATAGACAGGTGTATGTATCACACAGCTGATAACAGGGTTATCTAGAATGGCCGCTATATACAGGGTGGTCTGTTTAGACAGGTGGATGTATCACACAGCTGATAACAGGGTTGTCTAGGGTGGTCGCTATAGACAGGGTGGTCTGTATAGACAGGTGGATGTATCACACAGCTGATAACAGGGTTGTCTAGAGTGGTCGCTATAGACAGGGTGGTCTGTTTAGACAGGTGGATGTATCACACAGCTGATAACAGGGTTGCCGAAAGTGACCGCTATAGACAGGGTGGTCTGTATAGACAGGTGGATGTATCACACTGATGATAACAGGGTTGCCGAAAGTGACCGCTATAGACAGGGTGGTCTGTATAGACAGGTGGATGTATCACACAGCTGATAACAGGGTTGTCTAGGTGGTCGCTATAGACAGGGTGGTCTGTATAGACAGGTGGATGTATCACACAGCTGATAACAGGGTTGTCTAGGGTGAACGCTATAGACAGGGTGGTCTGTATAGACAGGTGGATGTATCACACAGCTGATAACAGGGTTGTCTAGGGTGAACGCTATAGACAGGGTGGTCTGTATAGACAGGTGGACGTATCACACAGCTGATAACAGGGTTGTCTAGGGTGGTCGCTATAGACAGGGTGGTCTGTATAGACAGGTGGATGTATCACACAGCTGATAACAGGGTTGTCTAGAGTGGTCGCTATAGACAGGGTGGTCTGTTTAGACAGGTGGATGTATCACACAGCTGATAACAGGGTTGTCTAGGGTGAACGCTATAGACAGGGTGGTCTGTATAGACAGGTAGATGTATCACACTGATGATAACAGGGTTGTCTAGGGTGGTCGCTATAGACAGGGTGGTCTGTATAGACAGGTGGATGTATCACACAGCTGATAGCAGGGTTGTCTAGAGTGGTCGCTATAAACAGGGTGATCTGTTTAGACAGATGGATGTATCACACAGCTGATAACAGGGTTGTTTAAGGTGGTCGCTATAGAAAGGGTGGTCTGTATAGACAGGTGGATGTATCACACTGATGATAACAGGGTTGTCTAGGGTGGTCGCTATAGACAGGGTGGTCTGTATAGACAGGTGTATGTATCACAGAGCTGATAACAGGGTTGTCTAGGGTGGTCGCTATAGACAGGGTGGTCTGTTTAGACAGGTGGATGTATCACACAGCTGATAACAGGGTTGTCTAGGGTGGTCGCTATAGACAGGGTGGTCTGTATAGACAGGTGGATGTATCACACAGCTGATAACAGGGTTGTCTAGGGTGGTCGCTATAGACAGGGTGGTCGGTTTAGACTGGTGGATGTATCACACAGCTGATAACAGGGTTGTCTAGAGTGGTCGCTATAGACAGGGTGGTCTGTATAGACAGGTGGATGTATCACACTGATGATAACAGGGTTGTCTAGGGTGGTCGCTATAGACAGGGTGGTCTGTATAGACAGGTGGATGTATCACACAGCTGATAACAGGGTTGTCTAGAGTGGTCGCTATAGACAGGGTGGTCTGTATAGACAGGTGGATGTATCACACAGCTGATAACAGGGTTGTCTAGAGTGGTCGCTATAGACAGGGTGGTCTGCTTAGATAGGTGGATGTATCACACAGCTGATAACAGGGTTGTCTAGGGTGGTCGCTATAGACAGGGTGGTCTGTATAGACAGGTGGATGTATCACACTGATGATAACAGGGTTGTCTAGAGTGGTCGCTATAGACAGGGTGGTCTGTTTAGACAGGTGGATGTATCACACAGCTGATAACAGGGTTGTCTAGGGTGGTCGCTATAGACAGGGTGGTCGGTTTAGACTGGTGGATGTATCACACAGCTGATAACAGGGTTGTCTAGAGTGGTCGCTATAGACAGGGTGGTCTGTATAGACAGGTGGATGTATCACACTGATGATAACAGGGTTGTCTAGGGTGGTCGCTATAGACAGGGTGGTCTGTATAGACAGGTGGATGTATCACACAGCTGATAACAGGGTTGTCTAGAGTGGTCGCTATAGACAGGGTGGTCTGTATAGACAGGTGGATGTATCACACAGCTGATAACAGGGTTGTCTAGAGTGGTCGCTATAGACAGGGTGGTCTGTTTAGACAGGTGGATGTATCACACAGCTGATAACAGGGTTGTCTAGGGTGAACGCTATAGACAGGGTGGTCTGTATAGACAGGTAGATGTATCACACTGATGATAACAGGGTTGTCTAGGGTGGTCGCTATAGACAGGGTGGTCTGTATAGACAGGTGGATGTATCACACAGCTGATAACAGGGTTGTCTAGAGTGGTCGCTATAAACAGGGTGATCTGTTTAGACAGATGGATGTATCACACAGCTGATAACAGGGTTGTCTAAGGTGGTCGCTATAGAAAGGGTGGTCTGTATAGACAGGTGGATGTATCACACTGATGATAACAGGGTTGTCTAGGGTGGTCGCTATAGACAGGGTGGTCTGTATAGACAGGTGTATGTATCACAGAGCTGATAACAGGGTTGTCTAGGGTGGTCGCTATAGACAGGGTGGTCTGTTTAGACAGGTGGATGTATCACACAGCTGATAACAGGGTTGTCTAGGGTGGTCGCTATAGACAGGGTGGTCTGTATAGACAGGTGGATGTATCACACAGCTGATAACAGGGTTGTCTAGGGTGGTCGCTATAGACAGGGTGGTCGGTTTAGACTGGTGGATGTATCACACAGCTGATAACAGGGTTGTCTAGAGTGGTCGCTATAGACAGGGTGGTCTGTATAGACAGGTGGATGTATCACACTGATGATAACAGGGTTGTCTAGGGTGGTCGCTATAGACAGGGTGGTCTGTATAGACAGGTGGATGTATCACACAGCTGATAACAGGGTTGTCTAGAGTGGTCGCTATAGACAGGGTGGTCTGTATAGACAGGTGGATGTATCACACAGCTGATAACAGGGTTGTCTAGAGTGGTCGCTATAGACAGGGTGGTCTGCTTAGACAGGTGGATGTATCACACAGCTGATAACAGGGTTGTCTAGGGTGGTCGCTATAGACAGGGTGGTCTGTATAGACAGGTGGATGTATCACACTGATGATAACAGGGTTGTCTAGAGTGGTCGCTATAGACAGGGTGGTCTGTTTAGACAGGTGGATGTATCACACAGCTGATAACAGGGTTGTCTAGGGTGGTCGCTATAGACAGGGTGGTCTGTATAGACAGGTGGATGTATCACACAGCTGATAACAGGGTTGTCTAGAGTGGTCGCTATAGACAGGGTGGTCTGTTTAGACAGGTGGATGTATCACACAGCTGATAACAGGGTTGCCGAAAGTGACCGCTATAGACAGGGTGGTCTGTATAGACAGGTGGATGTATCACACTGATGGTAACAGGGTTGCCGAAAGTGACCGCTATAGACAGGGTGGTCTGTATAGACAGGTGGTTGTATCACACAGCTGATAACAGGGTTGCCTAAAGTGACCGCTATAGACAGGGTGGTCTGTATAGACAGGTGGATGTAACACACAGCTGATAACAGGGTTGTCTAGAGGGGGGCGGGCAGGGAGGTCACGTGTTTGCTGGCGGCCAATGGGCGCGCATTCTATCCGTGAGCTTCAGACAGACAGACAGACAGACAGAATAAGGCAAATATATAAGTAGATGTATAAAAAGCGGAAGACAACTGATTAGCTAATCAGTAGCGATTGCGCAATGGCTTTGTGCTGGCGGCTTTCTGATTGGCTGACCAACCGTGACCGTTCTGGAAAGATCTACTCCGGGATATATAGAGATGAGGAACTCATGCCAAAAAAAAAAGAGAGAGAGAGAGAAGAAAGATAAGAAGTGGGAGTCGAAGAACGAAGCTACGTGGTGTACTCAAAGCAAGCTGCTGCCTCAAGAGGTCGGACTGCTGCTTACCGCCGACGCCGGTGTACTTCTTGGAAGATTCTAGAAGGCTCTACGAACTTCTGTCTCCTGTTCTGCTCCTGCTTTCCCTCACCGCGCCGCAGTTGGTGAGTTTGTAACTGCTGTTTTCTTTATTTTTGTTTTATTTTTTTTGCACTCTTCTGTAATTATTTTATCGATTAGGCTTAAATAAAGTCCTAAAGATCCTTTGTACCCACGGAAGTTATTCTTTGTCATCCAACAACGCAACAATATGTTGTAAATTACTATATAATTATTTTATTAGGCTGCAATTTAAAGCGAAATACGCAATTGACAAATCATAATTTGTTAATAAATTTTATTATTTTATACAGCACATAGCCACCTTCCCTATATATGCTTTGCGCAGAGGCGATATCATAGCCAGTGAGGAACTTCCGAGGCGCGATTATTGATAGTTGAAAACTTTACCCAAATTTTACCATATATATATAATTTTATTATATTTCCTGAGGGAAGGGGGGGGGAGACATATATGGAGAACTATGTATATTTCCCCACTGCGTACATCATATATATATGTATGTATTTATATCCCTTATATATATGGGTACAAAGGCTTTACCATTACAATATCTACATTATTACGCCCACATATTTAGCTCCCAATTTAATATTTCTTACTCAGTGAATATGGTCATTAGGGCATCCTGAAAAATCATGAAACGGGTAGTTAAGGCCAGAATTGCGTGAGAACTGCGTGAGAATTTATGCACCTTATCCCAGTACAATATCACATTTGTACTATTTTTCACATTGTGTAGCGTTCTCACGCAATTCTGGCCTTAACTACACGTTTCATGATTTTTCAGGATGCCTTAATGACCAATTTTTTGGTCGTTGAGGTACAGCTTGCATCACGCTGATGAGGGCCAACAGCCCGAAACGCGTCCGTGGTTAGCTTTTTTTGATTAATCAAGAATGGGTATTTGGCCAATTCTGGAATAATTAAAAATCGAAGAGAATAGTTGATATTTATTCCGATAGATGGCGCAAGCCATCAGCAACTTTCAGTTGCACGATAAGTTGAAGGAGTATGGTAGACATGTTTATAAAATGACCCTTTCCCCCTTCAAATATGCATTGAAACAAGGCAGTACGTTTTGTACTAAGGTGATTCAAAAAATGCATTGTTTTTAATGCCTCTCGTAAAGGAAGAGGTACTTCTCTTTTGGTATCACAATATTAATAATATATTATGAACACATATATGCCAGAATTACGAATTTTTTCAAACCTTTTATTTTTCACCATTTTATAGAATACAAATTCCATATCAATCGATTGAAGTGAAAAACTTGGTCTATTAAGAATAAACTCTCTCAATGATTTCGCCAATTCCATCTTCTATTCAGGGTATTTTTTACTACTAAAATTAAATTATCAGCGATGAGAAATTATAAATTTTACCAATAGATGTCTCTATACATTGTAAATATAAATTCAGTTATAATGATGGCTCTTCTTCGGATCCTATAACGGAAATTACTGATGGCAACTGCCATCTATCGGATAAAGGGGAAGTTAGTGAAGAAATGGTACGCGCCGTCGAGGTTCCCATACCAGTGATGGAATCCCGCATTTAGCGTTTTATTACTTCAATGGTCCCGAATACTTGCGCATTTCAAACCCTGCCATTGAGTGTAAGCAACAAAACTTGGCACCTCGTAGGTACAAATTGGAACTGTTCCTACTCATGTGGTGTGCTTACAGTAACGAAGCGTCGCTTATCATACATGACTTGTACTACATTTAGTAAAAAGGTATATCTATTTAAATATATTTAATTATTTTAATTAATTCATTATAAAATATAAAATTATAGTGGCATATTTAGAGTAAGACTGAATTTCGCGCTTTGGGCAATTATTTTAATTTAAAAATTGTTCCAATGGACCCCAATTCTTCTAAAATTCTAACTCCACCAGTGAGTTCAAGTAACCAAACGGGGCTCTAGCCCACCTGTAAGTGTATAAGTCGAATTGCTTTCTACATGCGTAGATATGTGGTAAACTGGCATTAAGGCAGTCGCTAACTACCTACTATGATTATCATGGCCTATACCACACACACACACGTGTACAAGGGATAATAATAAAAATGGAATGAATAAAGACGTCGAAATGAATACCACACATAACTAACCTTTTATTCTCTTCTAATGTCTCCAAATATTAGTTGATAATCGCTTTCGATTAGACAACAACTTACGCATTCCAGTTTGTGGAACCTCATGGTGTTAACTCAACGACCCACCAAAATAGTCAAAGATATGATGAATCAATTAAAAGATATTTTGAGGCCCAATGGGTGTGAGAGCGTATCAACTTGTTAAATAAAAAAGAAGCAAAAAAAAAGGTTTAATGCAGTAAAACGATGCCGAAAACATCCCCTGACTATGCAAATAATAATAATTTGCATATATGTAGGTACAGAATCCCTAGCTATAGGTAATTGAAGGAAACCAAGAGGTATATAAATAGGAAATAAAGCCAGATGCCAGGTACGGCGTCGGCATTGATTTCCACTTACTATAGTGCCATCTATCAGGAGTAGATAGAATCAACGGGATGGACAAATCTATACCCTTCTCTGACCATGTAACCTATACATATCAACATACTTTAATGAATATCATTATACACTTTTTCATTTTGTTTTAATGTGCTTCAAAAGCACCTGTTATTGACTAATGCAGTTTTCTAAAACAAAAGTACGTATATAAGCCATGTCTTTTTATATTTTCTCATTTTCTTAATTTCTGTTCGATTAATAGTTTTATTTTTTGTGGTTTTAAAATTATTGTTATATTTATTCTAGTTGTGGCGTACTTTCTAATAAACTAGGGTATAAAATTATTTTACAATAACCTTTTTTATCAATAAAAATAACATTAACTTTATTCATAATTTAGAGTATGTCTGTTAAGAAACTCTGTACATGTCGGAAATAGATGTGTTCATGATAGTAGGATTTTAAAATGAAGTTGTTGAAGATAGCGTGATGTTTGGAAAAATTGGATGCTGTGTGTGTGGCAAACCTTTTGGAGCAGACTTCACGTTGCGGATGGGATGAAGTGGGAACAAAATTGTTTCTAAGGATGAAAAGATATTGGAAGAGACGTTGTTGTAGTAGAGGATGTTAGAACAGACCTGTTTTGGATGAAAGGATGTTGGAACAGACGTTGTTGTGAATGAGAAGATGTTGGAGCAGACCTGTTGTGGATGAGAGAAAGTTGGAACAGACGTTGTTGTGGATGAGAAGATGTTGAAACAGACCTGTTGTGATTGAAAGGATGTTGGAACAGACCTGTTGTGGATGAGAGGATGTTGGAACAGACGTTGTTGTGGATGAAAGTATGTTGGAACAGACCTGTTGTGATTGAGAGGATTTTGGAACAGACGTTGTTGTGAATGAGAAGATGTTGAAACAGACCTGTTGTGATTGAGAGGATGTTGGAACAGACTTCTTTCTGCGGATAAGAGGATGTTAGATCAGACTTGTTGTGGATGAGAGGATGTTGGAACAGACGTTGTTGTGGATGAGAAGATGTTGGAACAGACGTTGTTGTGGATGAGAGGATGCTTGAATAGACTTCTTTCTGCGGATAAGAGGATGTTAGATCAGACTTGTTGTGGATGAGAGGATGTTGGAAGAGAATTGTTGTTGCGGATGAGAGTTTGTTGGAGCAGACCTTTTAAGAATGAGAGTATGTTAGAACCGACTTTTTGAGGATGAGAGGATGTTAGAACAGACTTATTGTTGCGGATGAGAGGATGTTGGAACCTACTTTTTGAGGATGAGAAAATGTTAGAACAGACTTATTGTTTCAGTCTAGAAAATGTTGAAACAGACTTCTTGTTGCTGAAGAGAGGATGCTAGAGTATACTTGTTGTTGTAATTGAGGTGATGGAACAGACTTATTGGTGCGGATGTGATGTTAGAACAGACTTGTTGCGAATGAGATAATGTTGGAACAGACTTTTTGTTGAGAATGAGAGGTTGTTGGAACAGACTTGTTGCGGACTAGACGATTTTGGAACAGACTTCTTGTTGCTGAAGAGAGGATATTAGAGAAGACTTGTTGTTGTGGATGAGAGGTGTTAGTATAGACTTGTTGTTGCGGATGAGAGGATGTTGGAACAGACTTGTTGCGGATAGCAAGGCTGTTGCGGCGAGAGCGCTGGTGGCGACATCTGGATCGATATCGCAGAGTGCGCCCTCCGTGGCCCGGTCTGGATGCTTCTGGGAAACCTTCAGCACGTGAGTCCAACCGTTATAATTTCCCCTTCCCCATCCTGCTTCCCTGCACACTTCTCCAGCACCCAATCTTCAAACTACACCTACACGCCATTGATATCAACTCTCTCTATAATGACGGCAACTCTATCCTACTGATTATGCCTAAACATATAATATCCTTACTTTTCAATTTGAAATCTATAAATAAATATAAAAAATCTAATTGATTAGCTTTCTATACTTCATTTTAACAATTCTACGCCGATATACAAAATAATTGCGTACGAAAATGCTATTAAATGCAATATCCAAAGAAAATCTATGAATTAATGATATAAAAAAGCGATTACGAAGGACCTGTTGCCGATAAAGACGCTACTGGGTGTGGCTAGAATAGCTAAATTGGGATCCTCCCACTGGGTTATCTTCTTTGATGGCTCTTCAAGAACCCTAGCTACCCACACACCCTTCAATTGCATACAGCCTGTAATTGGGATCATCATTAACTACATCTTTTCACTCTATCTTTCACTTATCTAATAGGTTGTAATTACACTAATATTGCTAGTTAGTCTCTTCCTATAATGACATCGCCTATATTGTGAATCAATTCGATTTGTACAATTTATTGGTGTTTTATCGATTAGTTTTCAAATTTAATATTGGTTTGTAAAAAGGTATTAGTCAGATTGCCGATTGGGTTTATTTCTTTGGGAATACTTAAAATTTTAAAGAGGTAATCAAATAATTATTAATTATATATAAATATTATTTGAATAATATTGTTATATGAATATTTGAATTTAAAATTATATAGTTGGGTAAGATATAAATTTGATTTTAAAAATTAAAAATATATTTAAAATTCGAACATATCACCGATATTTCGTTTCATACCTTTTTTATTCTTACATTTACATGTAGTAATTTTGAAAATTACATTTTAAATTTTTATAGAAAATATATTACTTAGAAATTTAGACTTTCGGCAAACAATAATTCGAAAATATAATTTCATATTTTCAAGACGCAAATGAATTTTTAAACAACAGGAATCTTATCACTGAGATACCTATTTATAAAGAGACAATTTTAAGTGGGTTGAAACCGAATATTACTGGAAAAATGAGAAATATTATATAGTGAATATATAGAGATATATTTTAATACAGAGGTTCTCATTTTTATATGTATAAAAATAAGAAACTTATCCTCGGAGGCTACGTTTTATTGTATTATTATTAATTTAAATTTCAGAGGAATCTTCCAATAGTTTGTTTATAGCATATTTTATATATTAAAAAATATAAACGCTTAAAAATCATTTATATCTATAGAAAGTATTTCGGACAATTTAATCGAAAATGCATGCAAATATATAAATGCGTAGATGTAGAGAAGTGATTAAAAGGTTTTAATAAGAAATGACAATTTAGTTTTGTTTTATTATGACAAATCTCCAAGCAAGATTTCAGGCAAAATTGCTCTTTTACGGGCTTATATAAAATAATATATTATCTGTATAATGATCTCAAACTTTTCTCGAAATATTTCTCGTTTATCACATTATAAATAAAACCTATTTTAAACCTTTTTCGAATAAGGAAACCTAGCTTTTGGGGCAAAGAGTTCTTTTTTTTTTTTAGATATTTCAAGCTTTCGAGTAAATTTTGCTCTACAACGAACAGCGTGGATCAGACTATATTACAGATAAATATAAAATAGATAATAAAATATACATGGCTAATTTCATTCATATTAATTAATTAGTTAAGTATTCATTGAGAGTTTTTATAAAACCTTTAACAATTCTAATACATGTATAGATATATACACACACACGTAAATATTCATTGATTTTACAAGTAAACAAACACACAACAAATATCAAAATATAATATATTTGACATACTTTAGCCACGTTTTAAAAGTTAAAAGAGAAAACGAAAATATAACGTGGTGAATTTCTTTTTATTGAAAATACAAGCTTTCAAGCAAAACGTTTTTCTTCAGGTAATCCAAGAAAATGTGCGGTGAGGTATATACACCCAACTAAGTAAGTAATATTCAAACTTACTTAGTTGGGTGTATATACCTCTCCGCACATTTTCTTGGATTACCTGAATAAAAGCGTTTTGCTTGAAAGCTTGTATTTTCAATAAAAAGAAATTCACCACGTTATATTTTCATTTTCTCTTTTAATTTATAATATATTTATTAGAATAGTTCTTCATTTTAAAGTTTCGCTGAATATCGCCTCATATTTCAAACAACCAAAGAAGGAAAATTGTTATCTTCTTTGTGGATCCCTTAGAGAGCGACGATCAACTTCCATTTCATTTGAAGGTTTTAACTTCATAGAACGATATTTTAATGCTAAAAACAATATTTTCCGATGGAAGATATGTGGTTAGAGAATACAATATGGTAAACATATATAATTATGATGCATTAGCGCGCCATCTGTTATGAAAATTCGAAACTATTATATACGCGTATGATTCTTTTAAAAATAAAACAATTTCTATTGCCCTTACTCTTTTCATCGCAGTAAGGGCAATAGAAATTATTTAATTTTTAAAAGAATCATACGCGTTTATAATAGTTTCGAATTTTCAAAACATATAATATAATCCGCAACAATTAATAGTTCGGAAATGTGTTTATTTTTATCTCTATACAGACCTTACTACAATGGTAAACGTTATTAAACGAGAGGGTTTGGCTCGTCAGTGGTGAACTCTCTCAGCGGTATCGATAAATTAAATTGCGAAAATTAATTATTGAAGATTTTATCGTTATATGGCAATCAAATATATAAACATAATATAAAATCAGGAATATCAGAGATTCGTTCTTTCCATACATACTGGAATACGACTAAGAAAACAAATATTTAACGATATTTATATTTTCAATGCGTTTTTATTACTGAAATAACATCAATTTTGAAAGAAATATTAAATATAATCTATAAAATTTCGTTTGTTTCTATATAAAAAATACATATCACAAATATTTGAATATTTACATTTTTATTTATATTTGAGATTACTCCCTCTTTACATATATTATAAACGTCAATTTAAATCACAACATATTGTTTTAAAGCATTTCGTCAATTTTTACAAGAAATATATTATTTTATTTGAAAAATATAATTTTCATTTTTGAAAACACCTATTTGATGTATTTGTGGGAATTTCCACGAATAAATGTATAATTTAGTGCGGAGTTTTAAGAAATCGGATTGTAATATATTAAATTTATAAATAACATTGACCCGTATTAGCCTTTAATAAATAAAAATCCAAAATGGAATTAGAAAAAAAAAACGATTAGTTTATATTTGTTCCGATAGATGACAGTAATAAACATCAACGTTCAGTTACCCGATGCCTTTATCTTAAATTTGTCATCTCAACGATTTTTGTTCAATATTTTCATATTTTATTCTAAATGATTAACAATACTCTCATACGTATAAGGTTGTTCTCTTTTGAACATAAAATTATTGCGAGTGTGAGTATTTCATATTTTTCTCTTAAAATGTATCAATTATTTAACAAAAGAATTCAAATAAATAATTATGGTGAAAATGTGCCGTATCAGATGGAAGAGAGATATAGTGGGTCCAATTCACGCGAAAATATAAATATACGAAAAATTTATTCAACTGTAAGCAATATTATTTTAAAAAGTACAAATCGTGTAAGATAAAGAGCTTCTTCCAAGAATTTTTATTCAGCCGAGCTTTCGAGAATTTTTGTTCTTCTACAGGAGTAAAAATGAGAACGTATAAGAAGATAAATCCTCTTTCTATTCTAAAATAACTTTATTAGGTACAGCTCAAAAAGAGCAACCTAGCTTATGTTATTTACAATTAATAATATAGAAGCAATGGGCGCTCCCGGCAAATTTTCCAATTAATAATATGTACAGGTTCTTCACATATAGATAAAAAGAGCTCACTGCGGGATTTGATCCCGGTTCATGGCTGTCAGAAATCGACGGTTTATACCGCCGACCAACGACTATTTTATTTAGAAGATAAATCCCCTGTTCCAAAATAACGGGGGCGGAAGACCCTGTGGGTCCTGCCCTCTACGGTCACCCTAGAGGGGAGTGAGTGTAGAGAGGCGTCTCTACGTGTTTGCACTCGCGAAAGCGAGGCGCACGTGTCTTGAAACTCTTGGGTCTTCGCTCTGTGTGTGCGCCATTGGGAGCGTCCTTGCCGTGCGCACCATGAGAAACCAAGGGGTGCACACAGTAGTACCACCCCTCCGCCTCCGCGTGGTGTCCCCGCGTCAACCTCGGCACCTCAGAGGTCCTTGATTCGACGGCAGATTCAGGGAGGACTGGGTAAGGGTTCGAGGGCTAAAGGGGGGGGGGAGTCCTATTGGAGCGTAGGACGGGTCGATCTAAGTCCGAACGAGAGGGCTCGGTCAGCAACCTAGCCAATGAACTCTCGGAGACGCCTGTGGGTGAATGGTCAACCCCATTGTAGCCGGACCATACTGGCGGGCGCGAGGGGCCCTCCAAAGGCCGCTCGATGCATGGAGAATGCATCATTCCGTCGGGCTGTGTGACGCTAGAGGGGACGCAAGGGCATTGCTGCCTATATCGTCCCTGGCTAGGTGAGCCGAATTTCTTCTTCTGTTCCAAAATAACGCGGGGAAGAAGTTTTTCCCGCCCTCTACAATCACTCTAGAGGGGAGTGAGTGGAGAGGCGTCTCTGCGTGTTGTCCTCCGTAGGGGTGCCACTGACTGATGTCCAGTGAAGCTGTAAGCTGGCCGTCTGTCCTTGGTTGTCTGAGGCGAGGCGCACGTGTCTTGAAACTCTTGGGTCTTCGCTCTGTGTGTGCGTCATTGGGAGCGTCCTTGCCGTGCGCGAAAATTGCACCAGGGCTAGGCCTGGTGTTGAAAAACCAAGGGGTGCACACAGTAGTACCACCCCCCCGCCTCCGCGTCGGTTTCCCCGCGTCAACCTCAGAACCTCAGAGGTCCTTGATTCGACGGCAGATTCAGGGAGTACTGGGAACTAAGGGTTCGAGGGCTAAAGGGGGGGGAGTCCTATTGGAGCGTAGGACGGGTCTTTCTGAGTCCGAACGAGAGGGCTCGGTCAGCAACCTTGCCAATGAACTCTCGGTGACGCCTGTGGGTGAATGGTCAACCCCATGGAGCCAGACCATAATGGCGGGCGCGAGGGGCCTACCAATGGCCGCTCGGTGCATGGAGAATGCATCATTCCTTCTGGCTGTGTGTGGATCTAGATTTCAGCGAACTACAGGGGACGCAAGGGCCACTTTGAGCCTATATCGTCCCTGGCTTTGCCGAATTTCCTATCTGTTCCAAAATAACTTTATTAGGTACCGCTCAAAAATAGCGACCAGGCTTATGTTTTTTACAATAGAAAATATTTCAAGTTGAGGTTCATAGTTGAAGTAAACGAATTAAATGTGCTACAAATTATAAAAATAAAAATACAACCTTTCGCATTGAGTTTCTTTTATTTTGAAATTTCAAAATAAAAGAAACTCAATGCGAAAGGTTGTATTTTTATTTTTATAAATAGAAAATATGCACAGGTTTTTTACAAAAAGTGTAAAATGCGGGATTCGATCCCGGTTCATGGCTGTCGGAGATCGACGGTTTATACTCCACCGATGCCCTAAAAGATAAATATTGTTCCAAAACCACTTTATTAGGCATCGCTCAAAAAGAGCAACCTAATTTATAATATTTGCAACAATGAATAATATGTGAGGGTAATTCACATATTAAAACAAAGAGTCCAACGCGGGATTCGAACCCGGTTCATGACTGTCAGGAATCTAGGGTTTTATCCACTCGTCCCTAGAAGATAAATCTAGTTCCAGTTCAAAAATAACTTTATTAGGTGCCGCTCAAAAAGAGCAACCTAGCGGCAGAAAATTATTATTTTTTTGCTCCAAAATCACTTTATTAGATAACGCTCAAAAAGGGAAACCTAGTTTATGATATTTGCAACAATGAATAACATGTGAAAGTTATTCAAATATTAAACAAAATGTTAACGCGGAATTCGATCCCGGTTCATGGCTGTCGGGAATCGAGGGTGTTACTCACTCGTCCACCGACAGAAGAAAAATCCTCTTATATACATATCTACATATTTATGTAAATTAAAATAATTGCATTTGAAGAAATATGAACGATAAAAATATATGATCTTCGAATATATATATATATATATATATTCATGCATATATTTAGAAGAAACTCTATGCCTCATGATTTTGTACTTTTGAAATTATACTGCTCCAGATGAGTATCCAACTCATGTAAGCAATAATATTTAATGGTTGGATAAAACAATCCCTTTAATCAATTCTGTAGAATGGCTTTCTTGAGGGATTTGTAAATAAGAAATATATTTTTAAAATATTTTCCCTCCAAGCCTAATGTTCTTATTTTAACATTTAATGGTGTGAACTTTCGAGAATCTAGACTCTTTCTTAGACCTCAGATATACAATATAATAAATAAATATATAAATTTGTTGATTCAATATTCATTGAATTGTATCAGATGTCCAAGGTCCGAAGTACACCATTGAACGAAATATATTGAGTGCAGGCGATTTATCATCTTTTTCTACTAATAACTACAATATCAATTAATTTAAACAAAATTATAGATATTGTTTATTATTAAACATAGTAAATTTGATGTATAAAAAGTTAGAAAAAAGTTTCTTGAAAATAATTGGGAGCCTTAGCCTTATTTTTTCATACTATTGCTATCAAATTGTCTATACCATATTCGCGAAAAGAAATATCTGACAACAGAATTTGTGAATTTTTGCTTTATTTCTATTTAAATTACTATATAAGTAAAACATTTATATTAAGAAATAAGTGAAATAAACATAAAAGTGAATTATGTATATAAAGTGATTGTATATTTGATTATAACAAAGTTTTGCAAGAATGGTATTCATGTACTAAAAGAGAGGCTTCTTCCTTTAACATATTTCTTAACTCCACTCCTAGGATGTTATGAAATCGAACCCGCCCCTGTACTGATGAGAGCCATGCCCGACACCATTGTATACAGGTTGGCTCTTCTATGAATTTGCCAAAACTGGCGTTGTAGCTCATTTTATAACCCATATTATGTTTGTATTGGAATTAAAAGCACAAGTGTAATTGAAAATCCATTGTTTTAATATATTTTAACAAGAAGTGTGTACCCAATTATAGTAATTTATACTCATATAAATCCAAATATCTGTTATATTAGTAGATTTATTTTATAAAAGATTTATGTAATCAAAAATATATTTTTGAAAACATCCATATATAAATATGTTCTTTATATTGTCTTTATCGCTTGGTTTCGAAAGAGATCAATGGATTAAACCCGGGTTACTGGAACGCATAACACCAACTACCCGAGATATACTAGAGCAAACTATAATAAAGTTTGAGTTATACGAAAAGTTAATTACCAAAGGCCGGTCGAATAAATCGTTCCAGGAAGGCAGCAATTCAATGGTATAGAGGTTAAATGTTAACTCCAAAAAAAATTGGCATGTTTGAAAACTTTCTACGGGAAAAGAAGGAAATTTAAAAGAAGGTTGTCCACCATTTTTGGCTTTTCCAGGCAGTAAACGCCATGGACGCGGCGGTAAAAATAGCAATGATTGCCTTTACAAGTCGTATATGAAACTGAAACATCCTGAAAATCTAGGGATCTGTTCAACAAATGAAGAAATGCCCCATAAATGAATCTAGCCGTGAATTAAAGCTCAAGTTTTCCCTGGAAGAGAGTAGTCGGATGAGAATATTTAATTGCTTCTGTGTATAAGCTTCAGAAGATTAGATATAGGATATCCTGTTTGGTCACAATTGACTCCCCAATTTGGTGCTTTCTGGCCTATGGTGATAGCCTGGACAAAGTTCTTAATACAATGGTTAAGCATGGGGATAAATCTCCGTCACTGGAAGATGCAGGCCTTTGTATTCTTGAGACTTAACGTACGGTGTTGTAATGAACATACCAAGTAGCCTTCTTCTCTAAGATTAGCATTTGAACCTGGAATAGGTGGTGAAACCCTCCATGAAAGCCCCAGGCAAAGGTTAATATAACAGGAAGATTACAAAGGAGATGATACAGGCGACCATAGTCCAATGGAAAGTATTTAACACAGAGAATTATGAATCTCCCAGCAGAGAGATTATAGGGGATATGGCAGACATAGAGTTTGACCGCGTGCAACTTGCAAACGCAGAAGGCTGTACGTGAATAATTTATATTAGGTTATATATATATATATATATATATATATATATATATATATATGAATCTAGCCGTATATATATATACCCATACTTATATCTGTACAGTTTCTATTTCTTTGGATATATTTTTATCAGAATTAAACACAAATTATCGTTTTCATACATACAACTCAAACATTAGTTTATTTTTAGATCTATTACCTATTTATAATTAAAATAAAGAAGAAGAAATAATGTATTTTTACATAATATATAATTTAATGCCAGAACATAAGGGTCAATATTCGAATACATTGAATTAAAAATGGTGATTATTTCTCGATTTATTCCTGCCTTTAGAAACCAGCACGTCTGATTGTTAGTATGGTAAAGTAATTAAAACGAATAAATTATAGAAAGTGGAGGGACATTGGAATTGTAAGGTTAATTATTTTTATTGTTCAGCCATAAATAATAATTGCTATACAATTTCATTATTGGAACAATCTAATTATTCTGGCCTTATATTTTATTTATTCATAAAAAAACTAACATTTTAAGACAACTTGGAAAAACAAAACATTTCGACTATATGAGTTTATAATATACCTATATACACTGCGTGACATTGAAAATGGAACACCAAGAAATAGTGGCCAGAAAGTGATGAAACTCGGCAGACAGAGAGAGACAGGGACGAACAATAAGTGATCTTTATTTCAAAATGATAGTCATAATACAGAGCGAGAACGGCGTCGGCTTAGTAGCAAGTAGGACCACCGCGGACGGCGATGCACGCAGCAACACGTCTAGGTAGAGAGTCAATCAGAGTACGGATGGCGTCCTGAGGGATGGCTCTCCATTCCCTCTCAACCATTTGCCACAGTTCGTCTTCTGAACGCGGCTGTGGCAAGGCATGCAAACGGCGTCCAATGATGTCCCAGACGTGCTCGATTGGTGAGAGATCAGGAGAGTACGGTGGCCAGGGAAGCATCTGTACATCTTGCAGAGCTTGTTGGCTAATGCGAGCAGTGTGCGGTCGGGCGTTATCCTGCTGATAAAGGGCATTGGGTACCCCCTGAAGGTAGGGGAGTGTCACCGGTTGCAGCACATCATCAACGTATCGTTGGGCCGTCATAGTGCCCTGAATACGAAGTAAAGGTGACCTGGAATCATACGCGATTGCGCCCCAAACCATGATTCCACGTTGTCGCACGGTGGGGCGTTCCACAATTGCTGCCGGATTGGACCTTTCTCCACGTCGACGCCACACGCGTACACGGCGACTATCACTGGACAAGCAGAAACGCGACTCATCTGAGAACACGATCCTGTGCCATTCCGTCATCCACGTCGATCTAGCCCGGCACCATTCCAAACGTTGGCGCCTATTCGGTGGGGTCAATAGCAGTCTTCTTAGCGGACGGCATGAGTGCAAGCCATTAGCAACCAATCGACGGGAAATGGTTCTGGTCGAGATGGAATGATCTAGGGTGTCTTGCACATGTTGCAGGATGGCGGTACAAGTTGCTTGTGGGGCCGCCACTGCTTGTCGAAGGATACGCCTATCCACACGTGCTGACGTCACTCAGGTTGCACCGACATTCCTATAAATTGCCACATTTCCTTGTTCCAACCATCTTCTCCACAGTCGGTGCACCGTGGACGCACCAAGGTGTGTATCAGCTGCGATTTGACGTATGGACCAACCTGCCCTTTTCAGTCCGATCACCATGCCCCTCGTAAAAGCGTCTGTCTGCTTGAACTGCCTCCGTTTACGATGACCTGGCATTCTCTGTTATTACACGTGTCTTTTGACACAAGAACAAAATTTCTACAATGATTTTCCTTGAAGAAATAACGACACGAATACTGTCCTTTCTGCAAGTTCCTTCCCTTATATCTTACTCCATGTGCGCACGAGAGCTGCGCATTTTACATCATTTGCATAACTCGGTTAGGCTCGTCTACCCTGAAATTTGCATAATTTTCTGGCCACTATTTCTTGGTGTTCCATTTTCAATGTCACGCAGTGTATATATATAGAATAATAAATTTCCTATCACAGATGATTGGTCATCAGAAGTTGTTTCGATGATAGATGTGATAAGAAATATTAATGCCAAAAAACGCACACTCAATAGAAATGATAAAGAAATGTCATATATATATATATATTAGGTTCTTGACGGATTACATTGAAGTTTTCATTGTACAAATTAAAGCACACAAACGCCTTGTAGTACTATCTATTGGAATAGAAATCAAACGTTAATTTATTTTTAAAATTCATAATTTAATAAAGGCAAAAATATTGGAAAAAGGACTAAAACTGACATATCTCAGCAATTCTGGTTTATATTTCTATCAACAAAAATAAGGTTTGCCCCTTTATTCATATATTGATCAAATGTCAACATAATAAATGTATATTAAAGCTGGGGTCATCCCTTATTATCTCCAAACACACTTAGTTAGCTACAGTATTAGGAACTAGGCTTTGCCATTATTTAAATTCAAAGTTCTAAGAAAATAGAGTAATCAACTTAGAAAGGCTAATGTATTTTGAATACATTAAAAAGAACATATCTTGCCAATATTATTTATTAATATGTATATATATGCGTATATATATGAAGTATTCAAAAAGATATTGATCGGAATAACATCATGATTTATGCAAATTTAATTGAGATACGAATATAGCAGTCATCAGCCAATCGATAATATGCTAATAATGTCGTTTGTTGTTCGGTATGTACATTTTACAAAACCTTTATATGCGTGATAGAGATAACCTTAATTATAAAGGAATATATATATATATATTGGATAAAAAATATCATTTATTTACCAATATTTCAGTTGGCTGAACGCCAACCTTTTCAAGGAATACCAACGTATTCATATAAACAACTATGGTTGTTGTACCTTGAAATAGGTTGGATTTTAGCCCTCTGAAATATTGGTGAATAAGGTTTCTTTTGATCCAATATGTTTTTTAAATGAAGATCTAGTTATGGATCGCTCTATTTACAAAAGATATAACTTTCTGAGCATCAATAAAACTAGCTGTAATTGGTTTATGCAAAGAAAGTTAAAAAATGTCCAGAAATAAAATAAGCAAATATATTCATACAATCATGAAATATTTTTATACCCGTATAGATAAAATAGTTGGCGACAAGTAGAAAGATATTGATCATCCGTGTTGACGTTTTGTCGCAGTTATTCATATCAAGTATGGGCCACATTGTTAAACAGCGAACCTGCAGAGTTTTGCTTTAAATATGGAAAACAGCTTTCTTGAGTCTTTTTAAATGTTGAGACATTCTTTTATAGAAGCTCCTCTATTAAAATAAAGGGCGTTTTTAGAATGGTTTGTACGATTTAAATCTATATGGTGTCCGTTTCATTCGCCCACTGGTTGGTTAACTTCTACTATCTTTAATCTATATGGATTGGCCAATATCGCGGAACAAGTTAAATACACGTTTAGCTTATGTTGATTTCACTAGATGGCGCTCTACCATCTAGAAATGCTCATGTGAGCACGGTCAGGATATGCTTCTTTTTTTTAATATCAACATCTGACCTTTTTTATATTTATATTTTGTATTATTTTTCACACAAACAAATATATATAATCAAAAATGAAAGGCATATATTGGATTAAATAAAAATATTTATTTGCTTCAATTCTTTGGACAATAAAAAAGCATATATTGGTGGAATTGAAAATATATTTGAAAAATATATATTTTATATATATAAAAGGCAAATAAATCTTTTTGTTCTAACCAATATATGCATTTTATTATCTTAATATTTATATATGAATTGGTCTATTATCAATATACATGTATATATATTTAGCGGGATTTGAGCATGCAGTCCCCAAGTAAGAGGACGATACTCTGCCCATTAAAACATAAAGGCCCGATACTTATTATCTTATTTTATTATCTGTATATTCATTATTCTGCCAATTATTAACATACAGAATTTTTTTTCTATTATTTCTTTCCACATGTTAAGCGTATATACGCAAGTTTGGCCTTGAATACACATACCTCGTGCTTAACGCGACTTCCCCGCTTTAGCCGTTTTCAAAGCTAACCTATTTATGATGGGAGTATTTTGTTTTTCTATTTCTACTAAACATAACTGCACACACAACGTCGGAATGTTTTTGGAGTCAACGTTTAACGGTTACGGAGTATTTAATAATACCTTGAAGTTACATATCAAAGTTCTCAACATAAAGATTATCTGTTATCAATATATTTAATTGGTTCATTTTTAACCGTCAATATGTGAAGCCTGCTATTTATTTAATGTGTATATATATTTTTATCAGTATATAATTTTACTCTTTAAATAAAAAAGTATATATGAAACCAATATTTAAACATTTTAAAAATTCAATTTTAACCTTTCTATCATTTATAGTTTGCATAGAAGATTCATTTTACTTTCAAATATTATGGTTTAGTTAAAGAAAAGATTAAGTATATTTGTGTAATACACAATATTTTCGAAATAGAATAAAGCTGAAGGAGATTTCAAATTAGTTTACTATTTTGGTTGAGATATATTTACATTTTCTGCCACATGTACGATGGGTTTATGTTATATTCAATATATTGGACAGAAAATCAAATGAATTATATTCGAATAAATATAAATGATATACTAAATACTAAAATGTAATTGTAGACATATGTAATATTATATATATATTTTAAAATATTTTTAATCAAAAAGACACACATATATTGGATCAAAAAAGTAATTTATTCACCAATATTCAGTTGGCTAAACGCCAACCTTTTTCAATGTATAACAACGTATTATAACCAACTGAAATATTGGTAAATAAATTAATTTTTGATCCAATATACATGGCTTTTTAATTAAATATTCAATTATTGATTGCTCTATATTTCAAAACAAAATTTAAAATATATAAATCATATTTATAGAATTATGCTTATAAAATATATGGAATTAATATTATATATATGTAAAAACTTTGATGATTAAATTTGATGAGTAGATTTAATAAATATAAAAAAATAAATAAGAATTGATATTTATGGATATTTAAATTATGTTTAAACATTTTAAGTTATTAATGTTTTTAGAATGAAATATTCAACATATTTTAATATTTAGCTCTAGGTATAATTAATTTTAAAATCAAATGTATATAATATTTAGTTGTCTAAATTATTATAATTATATTATATTATTAAGGGCAACTGAATGCTGCTGGTGTCCAACTGCCATCTTTTGAAAACATAGTATAAAGTTGTCCCAAAAGTACGCGTTTTTCTTAAAACGTTGTTTTTCTTATTAGTTGGCGAATAATTTTATTACGGCGAACACACAATACAATTACTTTATACATAATGCAGAGACATTATCCATAACGGCGATTTATATTATCGCAAATAATATTGGTATTTGAATTTTTTGCAAGTGTTTACGAAATTTGGGGACAGCCTTGTAACAATCACTCTCTATATATATGTTAATTCAGAAAGCTATAAATACGCGCATTCAAAAGGTTTTGGTCTTATAATATTATTTCGATTCAAACGCGTGTACCTAATGTTCGGTCTAAATTGAGGGAGTTAATAAGAGAATTTTATAGAATTTATCTGTCACAGGTGCGACTGTGGGCTAATACACTAGTTATAATAAATAAACAATGTTAGGATATTCTGATTGAGATAGAATCGATATTTTCAGTTACATGTTCTACTGATAAAGCCATCAATTGTTGTTGTTGTTGTGTTCACTGGAATTCCTCAGATGTCTCCGTGCATAACAGCATTGGAAAATAGGCGCCGTTTCCACGTTAGTTACCATAGAGAGGGAGGCTCATGGACAAATCGGGATTCAGACAATAACTTTAATAGATATTTGATACACATTGACCTTTATTGAAGACACACGAGTTAACCAAGTGTGAACAAAATCGTCTCTCTCTCCGTAAAAAGACAGACGACCGGCGACAAGAAAGACTTACCACTTCTTTAAGTTTTGTTCATGAGCGTATAAAATAATTACTCTTTGAGAATAATATTCAATAAATGATATGTTTAGCGAAATAATAATCTTTAAATAACTCAATTTGGTACGAACACTTACAAGCTCTCATCTTCTACAGGTACGTATCCGATACTAACATTCTTCTATCGCAGTGGTTATGTACTGTTGAAAATATTTAGTGTGTGTTTTTCGAAAGCTACCACGCTTTATCCGAAGAAGAAACAATTTACTCTAAGCATCGTATATTGGTCCTTGGGTTTAGAAGATGGTTATCCTATTTTGACTATATATCCTTTTTATTAGATTATTAATTGTTAAAGTTTTTTTTTTAATATGTGAAACTTACTAGAAAGAAAATCAACAATTAAAAGTATTTTTTTCGGAAAACAACTGTTGTTATAATAATTCCTCAAATATGTCTCTCTCTCTCTCTCTGCTAATTCCTTATCATAAAACTATTTTGTTATTTTAATATTGAGTATCTTCTTTTTAAAACTAGACTTTGATAATAAAAAAAAAGACACTTTTCCTCGGTGGTAAGATGGAGAGAACCTTTATTTTCGTAAGTCTTCGATGAATATATATTACACTTACGAGTATACTCGTATATTAGAATTAGAAACAAATTAAAAGCACGGCAAGCTTAAATTGATTACTTAAAACACAATTGTGGCTACAAGTGAATTACATTAAATAAATAGATTTCTTTTAAATGGCGACAGAAGGTGGCTGAAACGTCGACATCAAATTTAGAAAAAAAAAATAAAATAACTAATTACCAACTTCTATCATAAAATATTTAGGGATTGAAGGTTTATAATCATACTGCTTTCACTACAACTGCTTTCTTGATCTTTTTTAGGAAAATTAATTATTTTGTATTCAACAAGTTAAGCAAATATGTTAAAACAATGTGAAAAAATAGTAAAAAAAATTAAATTGTAGAGGGATCAGGTGGATAAATTAGGAAAAAGGCATTTCCTGATGACGCAAGCTATCAGCAACTTTTACTTGCACGATCAGAAGAAGCATCTTTCTTAATGCTAAAACAAGTTTTAGATTTATATATTTATTTATTATTAAATCAGTCGCGATATCCCTACAAGGAGGGCTTGCGTCAAGAAACAACACTAAATTTAGATACTATATTACATAAACAATTGGCTAATTAGAAGGTTAGAGTAGAATATAAAGAGAAAAGAAAGGAAAGGACATCAAAATCATGCTTGAATTTACAACCAACTAATGAAATAAATGCAAATAAATATACCTAGTTAGGCAATTACGATTTTTTTAACCAAGATTAAATGTTTTCGAATTTATCCTTTGCATATTCGAATTAGTTCTCGTCAGAATATATACAGAGAAGAAACCAGTGATTGCTAATGCACTTGTGTGTAAATTAACACTAATTATTAATGTAATAAAACCACGATAGCTACCCTCAATCGGGATATAAATATATATTATTATACAAAATTCATATATTCCATACCAAGTTATTTTTTTTTTCTAACGCATCATGATGAGATTATAGAAACACAATTCATTAATTATCTGCGAAAAAAAAAACACTCCCCCCAAACATAATATAAAATATTAGTGAAAAATATTCACAGATAAAAATAATTCTCTAAAAAAAGAGGGATTATTGGAACTTGAATATGAAAGCAGAGAATAAAAGAATGAGAAATGTTGGACAGGACTTTGGGTGATGGATTGAGAAGGGAAAGTAATTTGAATAAATGGGTGCATAGAAAGGGCAGAGCCTCCCGTAGAAAAGGAATAAGCCCCTTATTTATCCCTCTAGAATATTGTATTTACAGGCTCGTGCACAACTTTACAATTATTATCTTGCAACGCTGTTTTTTCTACGAATGTACCTAATCAATCATAACTAATCAAAATGGATTGAAAACTTTGTTTGAATATTTTAAAATTTCCATCTGACATTAAAACTAATATGATAAAAACTTTGAGTTCTCTCAGATCTCTTATTTTTTAACGTGTTTTATTTTGTAAGTTGGAGGTTATAAAAGTGTTTATTATATTTTACACACTTGAATAATAATATTTATTTTATAAAATAAATTTATATTTAAATGAATTAAACTAAATTCATATTAATATTAAAATGAAAACTATTTAAGGTTACTTTTTTTTTCAAATTGGAACAAAATAATTTTCCTACAATACCTAATGCTATGAGAAAAAATGAATGCCAGGCTCATCATTGATAGACCCTCCCCTGGAACATTAGAAGTTGATTTTTGGGAAATAGAAACAATCGTGCTTAAATAATTCCATTTCTTATATTTTGATGGTCTGTTATTACTTTATATTAATCTATGCCTAACCGGCTTTGTCCTTATCGTTTGAGGAAGAGCATTGCTCCATGCAAATATTTATACATAATTCTACTTTCCTAAAAGCTTATGTCCATAGTTTGCCTGAACACCACACCAGAGATTCCACTCTTCAGTGCAGCATTAATAAGCAGAATCGTCCAATACAGTATTAGAGCTCTGAGAAGCGGTCTGGTGGATTAGATTGGCGAAATCGCTGGTAGGGCTAACCACAGATCAGGCAAGCCCCCCTAATATTTTTCATCGCCCTAAGGACAGTAGAAGTTTGATTTTTGTGAAAAAAAAACATTCTTGCTTAAATACTTTAATTTATTAAATATATATAAAGGGTAAAGGTATAACATATATATTAAAAGATAATAAAGAAACAATGCGTAGGGTTTATATACACTGGTGTCCAAAAAATAAGAAACTTTTGTTTTTTAATGATATGTTTTAAAATATACAACGCTAAAAGCTAAAAGGTAATTTAATTAGGTATTTTAAGTCGTAGAATTTATTTATCGCAACCATTCGATTCGGTAAATTGAAAATATGCAAATTTTTGCTTGTCTTTATAAGTGTGCTATTTGGCGTGTCGTTTACCCCATCTAAAAATTTTCTAATTATAATTTTATTTAATTCTTAGTTAATTATGAGTTTACGAAAAATTTTAGCAGACGATTTAAAATGGAGAGCTGTTGGAAGAATGGAGGCAGGGCAATCACAAGTTGAAGTAGCAAGATGGCTAAATGTGAATAAATCTGTGGTCAGCAAAATATGGAAACAGTTCATTGAGACAGGAACCATCAAAAGAAAAGAAGGTTCTGGTGGAAAAAGAAAAACAGCTACCTCTGAAGACCGTTATCTGGTCGTAACTGCCAAGCGCCATAGGGAGATGACAGCTATTCAACTCTCTAATGAACTCTCAAGTGCTACTGGAACGAGAATTTCAAGACAAACTGTTTACCGAAGGCTTCACGAAGGTGCTATTTATGCAAGACGACCAATGGTCTGTATCCCTTTAACCTCTGCTCACAGGAGAGCCCGCTTGAATTGGTGCTTGGAACATCACGCCTGGACTCATGATCAGTAGGCCAATGTTCTCTTCAGTGACGAGTCAAGATTTAGTTTAAACACAGATTCTCGACGAGTTTTCATCTGGAGGGAGCCTGGAACCCGCTATCATCCCAGTAAAATCAGGGAAATAGACAGTTTTAGAGGGGGCAGTCTCGTAGTCTGGGCTGGCATCAGTTCTAGCAGACGCACACCCCTCCACATTTTTTCTGGGGGCACTTTAACTGCCCAAAGGTACAGGGACGAGATCCTTGAGCCTTATCTAAGACCTTATAGAGATCAAATTGGTCACAATTTAATTTTTATGGACGATAATGCTCGTCCACATAGGGCTAGGCTAGTCAATGAATATCTCCAGAGTGAGAATATTCGAAGGATCGAAGGATGGATTGGCCAGCCAGATCTCCCGACCTGAATCCAATAGAGCATGTGTGGGATGCTCTAGGGAGGCGTATTGGAGCTCGTCACCCCTCTCCCAGAACCCTCGTTGAGCTAAGAACTTCTTTATTGGAGGAGTGGGGTTTACTACCCCTGGACCTCCTCCAAAGCCTGGTAAACAGTATGAGGGCTCGCTGTGAGACCTTGATAGCTGTTAGAGGTGATCATACTCCCTATTGATATCTTATTTCTTTAAGATCTGGAACCTTAGCTTTGGGTATGTTGGTAATAATTTGCATATTTCATAATTCCAAATATTTTTTTTAATTTTCATATAGCTAGTCAATTTCTCTATAGTTTAAACTATTTGTATACTAAATTTTATATTTGTTAATAAATTAACTTTTGAGAAATTTAAATATTGGTTAAGTTTCTTATTTTTTGGACACCCGTTTATATATAAACAAAATAGCCCTATGCTGACCGCTCAAATAAACCCTTTAAATGGCAGATCGCTATTTAGGGGAATAAAAATCAAATAAACGTCGAGTTAGGTTCGTTCTATATTCACCAATCCATTCCTCGATAAATCAAGAAAGTCAACCACGAAACGCGTTTCGAGCTGTTGGCACTCCTCTGCGCAATGCAAACTGTACATCTTTGACCAAAAATTTGGCATAGAGGCTTCCTGAGAAATCAAGAAATAAGTATTTAAGGCCAAATTTCTAAAATACGATGAACATGTGGAAAATAAGAAAACTTTTTTTTTTTACACACACAGACACACACACACATATATATGAAAACAAGAAATCACAAAAATGCTATATTATTTAATATATATTTCAACATTTTAGAGTGCATAAAAAGAAATAATAATATGAAAAAACATTTTACCATTAAAATATATATTAAAATATTTTTTTTCAAGATAGAGGTTTAGTTACCGTAATTCGAATATCATGCTTACATTAAATTAAAAGAAATGTATTTATGTATTTTAATAGTTTCATATATATGAATATATATTTAAGGCTAAACTTGCGTAAATACGCTGAAAATGTGGTAAATAAGAAACCTATTTTTTATACACACATGTATATATTTAATTTATAATCACTATCAAACAATATAATAAGTGATATTTAGTACAAACATTAAATTCAACTGGGATCAAATGGATACATTTTTAAAAACAGCATCTTCTGATCGGGAAACTAAAATTTTCTGATGGCTTTCGCCATCTGTCGGAATAAATATCAAATTATCGTTGATTTTTAATTATTTCAGAATTTATCCAACCAGATGAAGTAAGCTATCAGCAACCTTTAGTTTCACAATGAGGAGATGCCTTTTCCATAATGCTAATCAATGGTTGGGATCTGGGCAATTCTAGAATAATTAAAATATAAACGATTAGTTAGTTTTACACCCCTATTTTGTAAATATGTAAATAGCCAAATGGAATCACGCCTCAGCGCAGGAAACCTTAATTTTATTTCCTTGATATTCCCTAAATATAGAATATAAACGATTCAAAGTGTCTGTATCTTTCTTCATATATTCAATGCTTAAAATCAATTCGGAAACTGTTGGTTTTTGTGGGTGTTTAAATGGGAAGATATGGATAACGTCAATTATATAATCATTAAAATATTTATTAACATATAAAATTAAAAGAAAGGATATATAAGAGCCACGTAAAGTATCTGTTCTTGCCTGTGTTGTTATCCAAGACGAGGCAAGATTAACTAAGCATTAGTTTATTTACTATTATAATATATATATTTTATACAAGTCAAAAGAGATCACTAGCAGAGTATTATTCCTTTTGGTCTCCAGAGCTCAACAATCTATGAGCCTAATACTCTGCACATCTCCTCCCTTAACTTTACAGGGACCTTCGAGGTATCTTGACTGCCCTTCCATCTTGTATGCACGTCTGGCATTGAAGGGACTTCTTCTCTGGATCCTGGTCTTGGTTGTCCCTCTGCATCCTTCCATCTCTTGTAGATGAGGCCGTTGGTGTAGGGCAATCCTCCTCGATCTCTTGCTCCTGGTCATCCTTGCATCTCCTTGAGAGCCACGTTGATGTCGAAGTGGGGGTCTCCTCATTTCTCTGCTCCTGGCGCTTTCCAGGGGCATCGTCTTATGTGCTTGAAGAGTCAGATAGCAATCTTCTTCTTTCTTCTTGGACTTGTCTTCCTCCTCATTGTCAGAGGACTCCTCCTCATCTCCGGACTCTTGAGTTCCAGATTTGGGGCAGTCGTCCTTCTTATGGCCAAACTCCCCACCGGTGTAGCAAGCCTTCTTGGACTTGCGCTGGTTCTCCTCCTGTCCTCCATCTTCAGCCGTGTTGTTGGTACACTCATTTTTACGGTGGCCAACTTCTCCGCAGTTGTAGCAGGTGTTGTTGCTGCCTCTATCACGGCTCTGTCCACGGCCACGTCCACCACCACGGGCAGGTTTGGTACATTCAAACTTGCGGTGGCCTTCTTCCCCGCAGTTGTAGCAGCCTCTGTTATCTCCACTTCTGAGTCTACCACGCTGTCCGCCGCGGCCTCCTGATGAAAATTGCTGAATCATTCTCACAATGTTTAATTTTTCACTTGTCTCCCCAGAGAGGAGTGGCTGCTTTAGTTTATCAACAATGTATATTCTCGAGTTTAAGTGCTGGCCTTTATTTTGAAGTTTTACGTGGATCATTCCAACTGTTTCCAAAGGTATTCCATTTGGACCTTGTAATATTTTATCAGATTTTTCCAGTTTTATTCTTTGGAAACTTTGATAATAATTTTGTAGGGGGAGCACGTTGACATCAGCTCCGGTGTCAATTTTAAAATTAATTTGTCTATTATTTACCTTAATTGGTACTATCCATTTCTTGGAATTATCTTCTACAGATCCCAGAAAAGCTATCTCTGAATTTATTTCATTTATGGCTTCTGATCTACATACTTTGGCATAATGGCCCTTTTTCTTGCATTTACTACAATACGAGTTCATAGCTGGACAATTTTTCCAATCATGATTATTTGAATTGCCACACCTGGTGCATCCATGTGATGACCCTCCCAACTGGTTTGACTTGAATTGTCTTATTTTTGGTTCGTGCCTTTTTCTTTCTTTTATGTGATTAGGCATTTTCTTTATTTGATCTATAGAATCTTGTTGGTAAAGGCTAGACTGCTGTTCTTTGACACTTTCTAATTGCTTTGCCATTAGTGTGGCTTTTACTAAGGTCAAGTCTGTATCAAGTTGCATTCTTTCAGATAATGCTCTATCCCTTACTCCAACAACTATCCTATCCCTAATCAACTCATCATGTAACATCCCAAAATTGCAGTGCTCAGCTAGGCTATGGAGTGCTGTGATAAATTCATTCACCTTTTCCCCTTCCTTTGATTAAATCTTGCCCTTTCATAAATTATATTAAATCTTGGAATAAAATGACTTTCAAAGCATTCAATAACTTTATTATAATTTTCTAGTTGGTCACTTGCTATTTTACATGACAACAAAATGTCATCTGCATTATCACCCATGCAGTACACGAGCATATTAACTTGCTCATTTTCTGGGTTATTAATTAACCCGCTTGCCTGCCTAAAACGTTCAAATCTCCTAATCCATTTTGGCCAATCACCTGGATTTGAAAAATTAAAAGGTTCTGGGGCTACACAATTATAATTTTGGGACATTATAAAGATTTACTTATAATATAACTTACCAAAAATTTGCTTGATGTCAAGTTTCAAATTTTCTTCGAACAACGACTTTCTTTATGAATTCAGTTTACCGCTTCTAAGCTTGCTTGATGTCGAATTTCAAATTTTCTACGAACAACGACTTTCTTTATGAATTCAGTTTACCGCTTCTAAGCTTGCTTGATGTCGAATTTCAAATTTTCTTCGAACAACGACCTTCTTTATGAATTCAGTTTACTGCTTCTAAGCTTGCTTGATGTCGAATTTCAAATTTTCTTCGAACAACGACCTTCTTTATGAATTCAGTTTACCGCTTCTAAGCTTGCTTGATGTCGAATTTCAAATTTTCTTCGAACAACGACCTTCTTTATGAATTCAGTTTACCGCTGCCACCATGTGTTGTTATCCAAGACGAGGCAAGATTAACTAAGCATTAGTTTATTTACTATTATAATATACAAGTCAAAAGATATCACTAGCAGAGTATTATTCCTTTTGGTCTCCAGAGCTCAACAATCTATGAGCCTAATACTCTGCACATTGCCTGTTCTTCTTTTTTCTTTTTTCTCTCCGTTGTTTATCTTTTTTCATAGAATATTATCTATAATTGTAAATTTTAATCATACTTAAAATTTAAAAACAATAAGGAATATTTTTAAATATTAGATAAAATGGTTACACAAAATTATAGGCAACATATTTGCAACAAATCCCCCCGTAATTTTGGGGAATATTCTCCATTAATTCAATTAAATTAAAGTTTAAAGTTCAAACATGGTACACTATAAGAACGTCGGGCTGGTGGCCGACAGGTCGTGACGTCACCTCATGGTTGTCTCCCATAATTCAACGCGCCTTCAACATGGCTGCTTCATTTACAAATACAATGGTTCCAAAGTTTGGAATTTTATGATACACGGTATGAAATAAAGTTTAAAACACACATATTAAATCTATCCAAAATGATCATATTTTATATAATCGAAATTATATTTAATACAATCAAAATATGTCATTAGTAATATATACAGGGTGATCCAAAAGTCCCGCACAACTTTAAAAATTAATAACTCCGCGAATATTTGCGCTAGAGCAATGCGGTAAACACCATTGTGTTCAGGATGAAATGGGATCTTTTTATGGCAAATAATGAAAAATTCGAAATTGATTCTAGTTACAAATTTATTCGCTAGATGGCGCTCTACCAGAATCAGCTATTCAGCGGCCAAATTGTTTGATAAATTGAAAAATATAACTGAACGACACGTATTTTTCCTTTTTTAATACCAGGAAAGAACCCAAATAATATCAAATGATAAATTAATAAAACACCATTTCGCCAAAAGTTAGAAGAAATGGTTAACGATTTTTAAATACAATCTGAGATATGTAAAATAGGTATATGTAAATTAAAACATGTAGCAAAAAAAATTGATATTTTAGATGTGGTTTGCTGGAATCCTCTCAGATATTTATATTTCGAAAATAATAAATTTCTAATTTTTTAATTCAACTCTCTCTCAGCATCGATTATGTTTATTTTAATTCATATGAAAAATATTTATCTATCTCTGATGATTTATTTTACTCTGGAATGCCGTTGTTGTTTTTGTCGTGTCCAATAAAGAGCCTCAGATGTCTCCATGCATCTCTATCACAGCAGAAGCAGCAGCATTTCCACTATCTTGGGTGTGTAAAGCAGCTGCTCGGGGTCTATGTCAATTTTCTGCAAGGCTGCGGGCATGAGAATATGTGGGTAGGTGTTAGTTCCACACCAGGACAGTTGTTGCATGTTCTATAGGTTCTTGTGCCATCTGGATGTATTGTCATCCTTTATAATGTATTGTTCTAAATCTTGTTATAGTTTTGTCATTTTTCTCTCGGAGTTTATTTCACATTTTGATCTTTTCTTATTTTTTGTTTAATTATCTTGTATTTTGCAAAAGCATTAGCGTCAAATAATGACATTTGTTCTTTCCTTTGGCTCAACTTTCTGGCTTCCTTTGCAAATTCAACTGCCATTTCATTACCCCCACGTGCAGGAATCCATTGTAGAATGAAGTTATTCTCCAATGATATCAGTTGAGTAAGTAACGAATGTATGTTCTGTGTGATTATAGTATTGCCCTTCTGAATTGCTTCTAGATCGGATATGAAGTCGTTGTACGGTATATTATAATTCCTTCTGCTTGATGCAGGGATGGTTGGTTAAGGCATACATCAAGAGCTTTCCAGATAGCTGTCGGTTCACAAGTGAAGTTTGAAGGAATCTTTCTTGCTCCTTCTTTGATTTTGATGTATGTTCCATCTTGCAGTATTATGTTAATTCCAGCCCCTCCATTACTTATGGTAAGGTCTGATGATCCATCTGTATATGCTGTTAAATAATTTATCTGATCGCATAAACCAATTGTGTTAAGTCCTTTCTCTTTAAGTATGTTTTTGTTCTCTTTTTTTATTGCAGGTTTCATTCAGGTTAAGATTGATGATTACATTTGATGGCAATGGGGTAAGAAATATTGGTTATTCTCGAAATCGAAATTCATTATGTTTTATATTTATGCTCTTTCTAATATTGTTGTCGTACTGAAGTGTTGAAGATCTTTTGAGCCTTTCTTTTTGTGTCCAGTTTAAATAGGTTCTATGGGATATGAGTTCGGTTTCTTTAGTTTTTAAGCTATTGGTGAATTTTATTGTTTTAAATTGTCTTCTGCTTTCAAGTAGGTCTAGACCACATTCTCTCTGAATTTTCTAATTGTTGGTATTTAAAACAGAACCAGTGATTAATTTGGCCGCTTCTGCTTGAACATTGTCTAGTCTTCTTTTTAGTGATGAACTTGAGGGAGCCCAGACGGGTGTTGCATATTACATTATTGGCCTTATTAAGGTGATATATGTTGTTCTAAGAATTTTGGGTGTGCTCCCCAATTTGTTCCACATAGCCTTCTCAGAATGTTTAGGTTTCTGGTAGCACTATTTGAGGTGCTAATTGGTAATTTGGAGAACAAATTTTATCAATTATATGGTTGTTTATGCTTATTTTAGAGTTAAATTCATGCCCTTTTACCTGTCAGTGAAGGAGACCTATAGGTTTGTGTTTATTGGGTTTTTTGTCATTTTGAGTTTCATTGCCCACTTCTCATTGATGTGTTCAGAGTTTTTCTGATATTTCTATACTTTGTGTGCCATATGGCTATATAATCTGCATAACAGGCAACTTTTGTGTCTTCAGTGAGGATGGATGTTGTTAAGGTTGTGTCGTAATTAGATGTACAACAACTCAAACTTGACCATGACTCTTTTTTTAGCTCTTATTCTTTTCGTTTGGCCAACAAAAAATGTCCAATTTATATACACATATATTCTTACATAATGAGACTTTAAAGAATGCAAATAATCTTCATCTATTTGCATACACAACACATATCCCCCCTTAATAATACTCCAGTCTGTCTGGGGGTTTCCTGGCTCTCTGAGGTCTAGGACAGCGGACGGGCACTTGCACAGCGGCAGACTCCGGTTTAGGAGTGCAAGAGGGCACGTGCACAGCAACAGGCCCTGGTCTAGGAGTGCAAGAGGGTACGTGCACAGAAGCAGTCTCCTCCTTGTTTCCTGATGTAACCTCTGGAACCTCCTCTTCACTTTATTTCTGACTTCCACCTACAGGCCATATGGCTCCTGATGTTCGAGGAAGTATCAAATGTCCTGTCTCCACTTGTTTCTTTCTCACAGGTCGCAATTGATTGATATGCCTTTTATACACGACGCCCTCGCAACTTATAAGGTAGTGACGGTAGCTCAGTAATTTCAAAATGGTACCTTTTTACCGTTTAGGTCCAGTTGCATAGTTGCGGAAATAAACCTCGCAACCTGTAGTAAACTGCTCCTGCCTTCTTACGGCCTCATGAAATACCTCTCGCGGATTTCTCATCTTGGTATTAAATTCGAGAATCTTGATCTTAATCTTCACTTCATTATTTATTATAGTTTATTGTTTATTGTTCATTGTTTATTACAGTTTGGCGGAATGCTCTATGAGCAAATAGGAATCTTTGTAGATTCGTCTCTAAATCATCCTTCCCATTATTCTTTCTCAAAAGGTTTTTAAACTCTCTTACATATCTCTCAGCTAAACCATTTGTACTAGGATTATACGGACTGGTCTTAGTGTGCCGTATACCATTCATTTTGGTAAATTGCTTGAATTCACCGGAGACAAACTGTCTTCCGTTATCTGTAACCAAATGTTAGGGCAATCCAAATCTGGCAAAAATTTCTCTAAGATGATTTATAATCGTTTGGCTGGTAATATCTTTGATGATAAAAATTTCTATCCACTTTGAGTATGCGTCCATGAGAACCAAAAACGTTCTTCCCATGAACGGACCCGCTAAATCAAGATGAAGTCGATGCCACTGTTTTTCGGGCCAAGTCCATTCCGAGATGGTAGCCGGGGGCATGCTTGCCGATTCTTGGCATACTCTACATTCTCTAGGTAACTCCTCGATGTTACTGTCTATGCCTGGCCACCAAAAATACCGCCTGGCAATCATCTTAATTTTAACAATCCCCATGTGTATTTCATGCAAGTCATTTAAAATTAAAGATCTTAATTTTCGGGGAATTACCACTTTTCCACGCCATTAAAGACAACCAAACTCCAAACTTAATTCCTCATTGATCTTATAATGAGGAGCTAGTGGGTTTTCTCTCGGTACCCTTGTGAATTTCCACACAGTTGCCTTCTCTAACATTCCTTAATATAGTTTTGAACATTCCTTAATACTATAGACAGTATTTTATCTTGGGGCGTCTCATATGCCACCTCCATAAAAGAGAACGGTACCTCATTCAACCTCCTGAGAAGAAGTACCTGGTCTTCATCAAGAGACTCCCTGACACTCGATTCTAAAGGAAGACGTGACAATGCGTCAAAATTGGAATTATCACTAGTTTTTCGAAATTCCACAGTATAATTAAATGCAGCTAATTTTAAGGACCATCTTTTAATTCTGGATGATGCACATATGGGAATTGGTTTATGAGGTGAAAATATATGAATTAAGGAACGGGTGTCTGTGACCAATTCAATTTTTCGTCCCAGTAAATATTGTCTGAATTTCTCAACGCCAAAAGTTATGCTCAACGCTTTCTTTTCTAGTTGAGAGAAGCGTTTTTCCGCTTCAGTTAATGTTCTAGAAGCAAAAGCTATAGGGCATTCTTCCTTTCTATCATTTCTATGACTCAGAATTACGACTAGTCCATAGTCCATTAATAATGATTTACATTTTTTAAATAACATTCGATATTCTTTCGACCAATTCCATCTACAATTTTTATTCAAAAGTTGATAGAATAGCGCTAAAATGTTTGCTATATTCTTTGAGAATCTATAATAATAAATTAAGAGTCCTATGAAAGGTCTTAATTGCGAAACATTCTTTAGGTTCACGCGTCTCTATCACTGCTTTAATTTTATTTTCTAAGGGATGCAGTCCATATTTATCCATTTTAAACCCTAAATATTCCACCGATTTCTTTTTAAATTTACATTTATATCTGTTTAACTTTAAACCTTTATCTAACAATCATCTAAACACTAGATCCAACTTTTGTTCATGATATTCAAAGTCTTCTCCTGCAACCAAAATATCATCTATGTAGCAGGCCACACCTGGCAAATCAGCAAATAGACCTTCCATAATCCTCTGAAATTTATTTGGTGCTACCGCTACGTCATATGGTAGTCTTTTATAAGAAAACAACCCATTTGTTGTGTTTATACCAAAAACAGCTTTGGCTTCTTCCGCTAACATTACATGTAAGTAAGCCTGTGATAGGTCTAGAGTCGAAAGTACGGTGCTTGTAGATAATTTTGAAAATATCTCATCGATCGATGAAAGGGGATACCTATCTAATTCTATTGCTTTATTAGCTGTACATCTGAAATCACCACATATCCTTACACTACCATCCTTTTTTAATACTGGTACTATTGGAGCGGTCCAATATGCATGAACTATAGGTTATAAAATGCAAGAATTCACTAAACGATCAATTTCATTCTCTACTTTGTTTTTTTAGAAAGAAAGGTAAACTTCTGGCCTTACAAAACACAGGAGTCACATCCTTTTTAAATTTAAAATTTATTTTAACATCCTCTTTAGACAGCCCAAATCTTTGTTAAACAGATCTGCATATCTATCAATCAAACTATTTCTATTAGATTCATATTTAAATTTTCAATGCTAAACAATCAAGAATAATCAAATTTTAACTGTTTAAGCCATTCTCTTTCTAACAAAATTACCTGGATTTTTCATTTACAACTATTAATCGTAAATATTGGTTGTCTTCTTTTACAAAAACACTTTTGACCTATAATCTCTATTGATTTACTACAAAAGGATTTTAATCTTAAATTTGTTGGAAATACACTTTTACCTTGCCAATAAATCTTATAAATATCTTTAGGTATTAACGTAACTGGACTTCCTGTATCTATTGTAAAGCAAAAAGAATAATCATCTACTGTTAAATTTATTGTGGCATCAGTTTCGCCCTGTACAGAATATATAAGTCCTCTTGTACAAATTTAAATCCCCACATTTTTTACTAGCTTTGCAGACCCTACTTAAATGACCCAGTTTTTTACATTTTAAAACAAGTCTTTGTTCTATGAGGGCAAACAGAGGCCACGTGTGAATGTCTTTCACCACATCTATAACACATTATTTCTCCCCTTTGCCTGAAAGGCCTATGCTGCACCATACTATTATTGTACTCACCCTTTTATCTTTTCCATTCACAGGGGATATTTTGGCCACTAATTTATCTTGTATTTATCACCGCCAGTTCGAACGAGATTGCCACTGCAAAACTTTATCCAGGGTGACATCGTCGTTTTCTTGTAGTAGCTTCTTTTGCAGGCTTTCCAACTTGAATCCAGTCACAAAACGGTCTCGCATCATGGTTCCCAGCAAATCGCCGAAATTACAATTTATTGCTAAATGTTTCAATTCTCTAAGATATTCCGAAATTGATTCTCCTTCCTGTTGAATTCTCTTTAAAAATCTGCATCACTGTGGTATCACTTTCTTCTTTGGATCCAAATGCAGCTTAATTCTTTGAATGATAGTATCATAGGGTTGATCTTTCATTAGTCCAGAAAGAAAATGTCGTTTCCCTGATTCAAAGGTTCAGAATCAGGTAGCGAGGTAAAAATCAGCACTTTAATCTCCTCCTTCAGATGCCAAAAAGAGAGCCTCAAATTTTTGTACAAAAAGATCGAAGTGTCCTCCACTGGGCTATAGCATCTAAAAGGTACTATTAACTTTGGACTTGTCATGCTTATCTTTTCTACTCCTTTGTTTTCTTGATCCAGATAGTTTAAAAGATGTAGTTGTTATACTTTCATAGACGCCGTTTTCCTCAGCTTTTTGCTGGCTCTGTAGATCGCGCATCCTCGTCGCCACTTTTGTTGTGTCGTAATTAGAGGTACAAGAGCTCAAACTTGACCATTGCCAACAACAAATGTCCAATTTGTATATACATATATTTTTACATAATGAGGCTTTAAATTATACACATAATATTCATCTATTTACATAAACAACAGTTAATATATAGCGAGAAGAGTAGAGGACTGAGCACAGATCCCTGAGGTACACCAGCCCATGTTCTTCGGTCCTTGGAAAATGTTCCATTGACCCGAACCTTTATCCTTCTTTCCCTTAAGAAGTCTGCAATCCAGATTAAGGCTTTTCCTTCTACTGCGATGTTGTGCAGCCTTTCAAATAATTTCTACACTCGATCAAAATCTGAGGTCATATCCAGGAATACGGTTTTTCCTAGAAATCTATTATTGATTGACAGAAGTAGAACAGTTTATCAGTTGTACAGTGACTGGATCTTTAGGCAGTTTGGTAGGAGTTTATTTTATTATTGTTAGTGAGCCAGACTATGAGCCTAGAGTGGATAATTCATTCTGTTATTTTACAAAGTATGCTGGTAAGAGCAATTGGCCGATAGTTCTTGCATTCCTTGGCATCTTTGGTTTCAGTATTGGCACTATAAATGATATCTTCCAATTCTTTGGTAGTTCACCAGTTTGCCATGAAATGTTCAGTATTCGTAGGAGTTGAATTTTAGCTTTGTCTCCAAATTGTTTAATAATTTGACCAAAGATTAGAGCATCTCCAGGTGACATCTTGGATTTAACTTTCCTATTGATGAGTTTAGCTCATTCAGTGTGAAGTCTCACGAGTAAATATCTTGTTGATGGTAATTTCTTGCTTGTTTAACTAACCTGTTTACATTATTTTTTAGAGTCCTGCCTTCATTCGTATAGCTGAGTCTGGAAGTGCTTGCAAGATATTCAGCAATTATTTCAGCCATCTGTTTGTTCGTTCTCGCTATTCATATCGGTTAGAGTAATGGAGGATTAGTGTTGGTTTTGATTGTTTAATAACACTAATTAAATTACAGTGATGGCTTTCCTTTTTTGGATCCATTTTTTTCGCAGAATTCTGCCCATTTTTCTCTCTCTCTTGTTTGAATATCCAAATTTTTTGTTCTATTTTGTGACTAATTTCAATGAGTTCCTTTATGATTTCTTCTGTTTTATTTGTTTTAAGAAGTTGATTGAGTTTGTCTCTCTCTGCAATCATTGCCTCGATATTGTGGTCCTTCCAGTAAAGTATTCACAGGTCTTTACGTCTACCTCTAGGTATCGATAATTTTACAGCTTTGGATATGTTCGAAGATAATTTTTCCAATTTTTTGTCAATCGTTTTGTGATTTAATTCTTCGTTGCACAGTTCTTCAAGCTTTTCTGTGAATTTTTCCAGTGAGCTTTTATTCTGTTGGAAATTCTCAATTTTGAATTTTATGGTTGTTAAAATTGGTCTGTGGTCACTGATTGCACTTTTCAGAATTTTCCATTGTGTTGTGGGTGCGATGTTGTAATTTATCGCTGTGATGTCTATTTCGGATTCTGTGCATGTGGACTTGGATAGATAGGTGTTATTTTCGTTATTTAACGGTGTAAGGTCGAGGTCGGTTAGCATGTCCTCAATCTGCTGACCTTTGTTATCCTGGAAAGGTGATCCCCAAGTTGGTCTTTCGGCGTTAAAATCACCAAGTATGATTGCGATATCCGAAGACGCTTCACTTAATGTCTCTATCAGGCTTGTATTGATGCTAGTATTATCGTGGTCATAAACATTTATGATTGGAATTGTTTTATCTGTAAGATAGATTTCTATTGCCTGAGCTTCTGTCGTGCTTTCTCTAGGCTTACTCTGATTATAGGCGTTTTCCTTAAATTTTATTTCTAGAGTTTTAATCAAAACGGCAAGTCCTCCTCCGAATTTTCCCGGTCTGTCCTTTCGTAGTGTTGTGTAATCTTTGATATTGAATCTCAGATTCTGATTCAATTTTGTCTCCTGAAGACAGGTAATATGTACATTGTTGTCACAGAGAAGACAAGTCAGCTCTTTATTTTCCTCTGGGTACCATTTATATTGAGTTGTAGTAGATTGAATTGTGTCCTCGTAGTAGATTTCTCATCATGAGCTCGAGCTGCAGCTCCTGACGCGGCGGTTACCCCGGACGCGGTAGCATTACTGGAGATATCAGTTTTGCTCTTCATTTGAAATTGGGTGCCGTTGCAACGTTAGTCATCTTGGAAACGAACCAGAATTTGGTCAAATATTCCAAGGGTCCAGGGGGGACCGCAAGGAGGTGTGGTCGGATTTCTCCCCTCCCCCCTGGAATGCCGTCACTACAGGATAAAGCACTCTTGGTGAATTATTTTAATTGTGATTCAGAATCTGCCACTGAAGCTTTACGAGCGTTTCGTTCCTTTAAAGGTATTCGAAGCGGTAAAGGACCAATGAGTTGCTACTCTCTAAAGCGATTGATTAAAAGTTTTGAGGAAACTGGATCTCTGGAAACAAAACCTCGGAGTGGAAGACCATCGACATGCAAGTCAGTGGCTGTTACGGTTTTGCAGAATGCTGAAGCTATTGAAACGTTATCCACGTATGGAGAAGTAAGTGCTAGACAAGTTTCTCGACAAACGGGGATTTCGTATGGAACAGTTTGGAGAGAACACACATTTAGAATTTTTCTATAAAAATACCCTAACAAAATTCAAAGTTTTCACGAGTTGAAAGTCGGCGATTTTGAGAAGCGTTAAGAATTCGCTGCATGGGTTTTCAGGCAAATTGATATTGATGGAAACTGGCTGTCAAATGTTCTAAGAACAGATGATGCTCACTTTTATCTAAAGGGAGAATTTAACATTCAAAACTGCCTCATTTTGGCAACAGAAACCCCTAGGAATTTTACAGAAATACCACTTCATCAGCACAGAGTTACAGTTTTGTGTGGGTTCACTTATGTTCAACTTTTGAGAGAAAAGGTTATTCTCATATTGCAGGACAGACAAGCACTAAGCGAAATAACATTCATGCAAGATGGAGGACCTCCTCATATCTCCCGCGGTACCAAACAATTGCTGAAGGATACGTTCGGGGAAATTCGTTGATAAGTCGCCACTTTATAAACCAGTGGCCTCCAATATCACCAGACTTGACGCCTTATAATTTCGGTTATGGGGGTACATTAAGTCGCGTTTTTATCGATGCCGACCTACCACATTGGCCATGTTGAAGGCTTCTATCAGATGGCACGTTTTATAAATTTCAACTATTTAATTGTGACCATTCTGTCATCTATCGTCTGCAGGCGGTGTTTGAGAATGAAGGGCGCCACATTGAGCAAGGATTGTGACCTAATACAAGAGAGAAGGCAGTTACCTAATGTGTTATATTTTGTAGCTCTTTGTTTTGGGTTATGGGAATAATAAATGCTGTCCTCACATCTTGACTCTTTTTTTTTCTGTGAACAGTAATTTTTTTGTTAATCATTTGCCCACATCTTATATTATGTCGTGCAGGCCAAAGTGTTATAACTTCTCGAATAACACTGGTATACACAATTTTAACCCTTATGTTTAGTTTATCGCTATTCGCCCATTAGAAAAAATAGCATAAGGAATATTCTCTGTATCCCCCCCAACTTTAGAAATTTTGCGCAAAAAATAATACAAAATGATTTTGCTGCCACGTTTTTTCAACGCAAAAGGTCGATTTAAAAATGATTTTTTTTTGAGGGGATACATTTTCAAAATTATGCACAGTATAATAAACAATGAAAACATTTGACAAACCCATAGGCTATTTGGAATAAAGTACGACAAATATATTTTGTCACTCCCCTCTATATTTCATCTTTGTATCATGACAAATATCCAGTTAAATAGTCAAGTGTCGCCAATTAGTCAAGAAACTATACATTCCGTATAGCACGAAATCCTATTAGTAGTGTTATCATAATTTTTGGTTATATATTAACATTTCAAAAATCGTGTATTAATATCAGTAGTTATTTTCAAACATTCATTCTATTTCACAAAACTCCATCTAAAATATAAATATTTTTTGCTACATGTTTTAATTTGCATATACCTATTTTACATATCTCAGATTGTATTTAAAAATCGTTAACCATTTCTTCTAACTTTTGGCGTAATGGTGTTTTATTAATTTATCATTTGATATTATTTGGGTTCTTTCCTGGTATTCAAAAAGGAAAAATACGCGTCGTTCAGTTATATTTTTCAATTTATCAAACAATTTGGCCGCTTAATAGCTGATTCTGGTAGAGCGCCATCTAGCGAATAAAGTTGTAACTAGAATCAATTTCGAATTTTCATTATTTGCCATAAAAAGATCCCATTTCATCCTGAACACAATGGTGTTTACCGCATTGCTCTAGCGCAAATATTCGCGGAGTTATTAATTTTTAAAGTTGTGCGGGATTTTGAATCACCCTGTATATTCAAATAAAAAAACAATCCCTTTTTAAAATTGTTTATATAACATTAATCATTTTTAAAGTATTTCTTAGTTTATCTTTGGATACCGCTTTTGTAAGAAAGTCTGATAAATTTTCAGATGAAGGTGTGTATGATAGAGTATATTTATTAACAATCAGAATTCATGTAAAAAACTAACAGTTCTAACTATATGATTACATTTAAGAGAAGTAACTCCAGTTTGGCTAAGGGTAATTGCTGATTGGTTATCACAATTAATTTTTATATTAAAATTAACATTTTTATGATATACTCTTGCAAAAGGTTCCTCACTTAAGTATTTCAAATATACACATCTTTTGTAGCAGGTCAATAAAGCATTCATTTCTGATTCACAGGTTGATAAAGCAGTATTGTCTTGTGACTTTAACATCCATATGAGACATGAGCCTAAATGAGTAGTAATGCCAGTAATAAATTTTTATTTATTTTTTTTTATCTCTCCAACTAGCATCACAAAATGCTTTAATGAATGTACCATTTTCATTTATATAACATAAGCCTAGACTTTTAGTTTCTTTTAGATATCTGATAATTATTTTTAAGGAAGAAAAATATGAATTTCTCTGGGGTCATTTGAATATTTAGATAGAGGTGTTAAAGGTAAAGCTATATCTGGCCTAGTTCTTACACTCAAATACATTAATGAGCCCAAAATTTCCTGATATTTTTTAATGTCACATTTAGGTGAATTTTCAAATATAGCTAAATTAGTGTTTAAATCAAGTGGTGTTAAAGCATGTTTACACTCCTGCATATTGAATTTTATTAAAATTTCATTAACAAATCTCTCTCGATTGATGAAAATATTTTTTTATCCCTAAAGATATCCATACCAAGGGAATGGGGGGGGGATGTCTCCAATATTTTCCTTAACAGTAAATTCATTTTTTTTTATTTTAGAGATTGCATTAGACAATATTTTCTCATCTGAATAAAATGCAATTATGTCATCTACATAGATTTCAAGAATTAAGAGTGAACTGTTATTTTGGTAACAAAATACACATTTATCAGCAGAAAATATTCTAAAGCCATTATTTAAAAGATATTGGGTAAAAAAGTGTTATACCATATTTTACCTGATTGCTTCAGGCCATATATAGTTTGGTTTAATTTACAAACTAAGCTATTATCACTTACTTCAAAACCTTCAGGTTGTTTCATGTAGATGGTCTCTTCAAGGTTCCCATAGAGGTATGCAGTAACAATGTCAAAACATTTGATGTCATATTGCATGATGGCTGCAAATGCTAGTATGACTCTAAGTGAGCCATTCTTGATGACTGGTGAGAAAATTTCTTCATGGTCTTGGCCATAGCTCTGTTGGTAGCCTGTTGCAACTAGTCTAGCTTTGTATTTTCTATCTTGTGTTGTTGTATCTTTCTTGATGGTGTAAATCCATTTACTTTTTATTACTTTAGGTTCTTTGGGAAGAGGTTGAAGTGTCCAAACTTTATGTTCCCTTAGAGAGTCAAGCTCCTTTTTCATAGATTCTATCCACCTTTCACAATCAGGTAAATTCATAGCTTCTTTGTAGCAGTTGGGTATGGAATATCCTTGATGAGATGTCTTTGAAACAGTTACACCAGTTTGGTAACTTGAATCAGGTGAATCATTATCCTTTTCTTCAACATCACTTAAGGAAGGTTCATAATAGAATCCAGGTCCAGGATGATGAGGTCTCAGATCATAATGGTGTTGTTGAGTTGGTGATGAAGCATTTTCTTGTAAGATTGCTTCTGTTATAGATGGATGGTAATTTTCCTCAGAATCTTCATCTTCCAAGTTAATTAGGGTATAATTTTGGGTCATCTTATCTTTTTCTTGATTTAAAAGTTCTGATCCTTTTCTTGTTTCAAGGAATTTTACTTTTGCTTTGCCAATTGAGATTGGTTGTATAGGGCCAATGAGATTAACATGTAAGAGATCAAGAGATTGGGATGATTGATCAAATTTGACTTCTTTAAAAGGTTTTCTGGAAAATTATGCTTGGGTGCATGTTACACAATTCAGATCTCTTCTTGTATTGCAGTTAAATATGTGTACTAGTGCATTGTTTTGCATCTTTTTCATGTATTCTTCGTTGATGTGGCCAAGTGTTTTGTGCCATATATCCCATGATGTGTCACTGATTTTTAAAGTTTTTGGGGTTGGTGGTAGACATGTATCAGTACCTTCATTGATTATGTAGAAGTCTTCAATCTTTGATGCTGTTAATAAAGCGTCTCCTTCTTCATTCTGAATGTGTCCACCCTTATTGTCAAAAATAATCTGTTTTTTGTCTTGAATGAGCTTGCTTACAGATATTAAATTGTCACTTAATTTTGGTACATAGAGTACATCTTTCAGAATGATAGATTTTTCATCACTGTTCTTTATTTCTACATCTCCAATTGATTCTGATGTGATGTAGCTATCATCAGCTAAGGTAATTTTCTTATTCATGGCTTGGATATTCTTCAGATGGTCAAGGTGAAAAGTCATGTGACTGGAAGCTCCACTGTCAAGAATCCATTGTTGTTCCAGACTGTCTTGCTGCTTCACAAGTTTAGCAAAGTCATTTCTATTTTAATCTTTGGCAAATGTAGCCTTTAAATTTTTATTGGGTGTATTTGCTTTGTAGCCTCTTGATCATTGTGATGCAAATGTTTGCTTTACATTTGAATTTTTCTTGTTTTCAGGGTTGTGCCAGCATTCAGCTGCCTTGTGTCCTGGTTTGTGGCATATGAAGCATTTGTATATCTTTGGTGTTTTCATTTCTTTGTAATGTTCATATTTGTCCTTGCTGTAGACTTTAAAAGCTGAGGAATTTTCTTCCTTTGTATCATTAGAAAATCTTTCGTGGTAGAGTTTTAATGAGTTTCTTAAGTCAAAAATTGTTATTTTTTCTTGGTTGCTGAGTTGAAGTACGATGAGATTGTATTTGTGGGGTAAACTTCTTATAACTGAAGTGATAAACTCTTCGTCTTCAATATCAGCGCCTAGATTTCTGGCTTGTTCCAAAGGTCTTTCTGCTCTTTAGAGATAATCTTCCCATTTTTCTTCCTTTTTTATTACTAATCTAGAAACGTCATTTCTAGCTTCAATTATTATATTCCTTTTATCGCCCTCATATCTGGCATGTAGAGCTTTCCAAATTTCCTTGCTAGTTTTACATGTTAAAATCAAGGCAACTAAGAAATAAGTCATCGAACAGGTAAGAATACCTTTGGCTTGTGCGTCCTTTTTTTCCCATTCTTTAAACTTTTCTTCTTATTTGGGTGGATCAGCTTCCAAAATGGCGTCCAATTCTTTTCCTTCAATTGATTCGGAATTTCCAAGAGGCGAAATTTTTGCCTTCAAAATTTGGTATTTTCACATTACTCTCCATTTTCTGAAGATATTCCTATACCTTTTCGGTAATCAACTTTCCGTTGAACTCCAAAGAAGTTAGTCTTTTGGTATTAGCGACGCGAGGCCTTTTTTAAGCGCAGTGGAAGCGTGGTTGGGCTCATAACCATTGTTGGTTTTTTGTTGGTGTTTAAATGGGAAGATAGGGATCACGTCAATTATATGTATAATCATTAAAATATTTAATAACATATATAATAAAAAGAAAGGATATATAAGAGCCACATAAAGTATCTGTTCTTGCCTGTTCTTCTTTTTTCCTTTTTTTCTCTCCGTTGTTTATCTTCTTTCATACATAGAATATTATTTATAATTGTAAATTTTAATCATACTTAAAATTTAAAACAATATTGAATATTTCTAAATATTAGATAAAAAATGTTACAAAATTATAGGCAACATATATAATATATAAATAGCAATGAAAAGTAAGGAGAAAATATTTTTTATTCGGATAAACGAGTGACAAGCTTTCGGGCAGTCACGCCCTTCAACAGGTAGCAAACTAAGGTAAAAATTGACTTTATATAGGAATCCATTTGAGGTATATTTGCATATGTAATGTATATAGTGCGGCGAAAATACAATTCGGGTTGAAATTTTGCATATCTAACTGACTGATATATAACAACTACGTGAGTATGCTAATCGTATAATGTTAAAGAAATAACAAATAATACAACTGCAGATTGGCGATGATAAAACATAAATTCGGGAAAGTAACATGAATCTACGCTAAAAAACCAAGATCTACGATAGAGTTTTCAAACGCGTATTCATGACCATATGCTACTATTAAATGAGAACAAGGTACCAGTTTTCAAATGTTCAACCCGGCATCAGCGGCCATACAAGGCCAATGGAAGGGGGGGGGGGGGGGTTATCTGTTTTTTAAACTAATACATATAACGTGATATTGGTCAGGTAAATCAATATGACGATTAATACTGTTTTTTGAAATGGATAAAATGGCCTCTATGATTAAACACCAAAGATTAATCATAGAGGCCATTTTATCCATTTCAAAAAAACAGTATTAATCGTCATATTGATTTACCTGACCAATATCACGATATATGTATTAGTTTAAAACACCAAAGATTAATCATAGAGGTCATTTTATCCATTTCAAAAAACAGTATTAATCGTCATATTGATTTACCTGACCAATATCACGATATATGTATTAGTTTAAAACACCAAAGATTAATCATAGAGGTCATTTTATCCATTTCAAAAAAACAGTATTAATCGTCATATTGATTTACCTGACCAATATCACGATATATGTATTAGTTTAAAACACCAAAGATTAATCATAGAGGCCATTTTATCCATTTCAAAAAACAGTATTAATCGTCATATTGATTTACCTGACCATTATCACGATATATGTATTAGTTTAAAAAACAGATAAACCCCCCCCGCCTCCATTGGCCTTGTATGGCCGCTGATGCCGGGTTGAACATTTTAAAACTGGTACCTTGTTCTCATTTAATAGTAGCATATGGTCATGAATACGCGTTTGTAGAACTCTATCGTAGATCTTGGTTTTTAGCGTAGATTCATGTTACTTTCCCGAATTCATGTTTTATCATAGCCAATCTGCAGTTGTATTATATTTGTTATTTCTTTAACATTATACGATTAGCATACTCACGTAGTTGTTATATATCAGTAAGTTAGATATGCAAAATTTTAACCCGAATTGTATTTTCGCCGCACTATATACATCACATATGCAAATATACCTCAAATGGATTCCTATATAAAGTCAATTGTTACCTTAGTTTGCTACCTGTTGAAGGGCGTGACTGCCCGAAAGCTTGTCACTCGTTTATCCGAATAAAATATCTTTTCTCCTTACTTTTCATTGCTATTTATATAATCTATGGAGAAAGTTTTCATGTTGTTCTCATATATAATATATAACAAATATATAATATCTAGATTATTTATTCACCCGCGCGCGTCTTTTCTTTTTTTTTTTTAATTAATCCCTTTGTTTACAATCTAAAAATGTTTATCATGTCACACACAATACAACATACACAACAACACAAATACAACACACATTTATCCGTTTCATTAATTATATATCTTTTTTTATATACTCGTATGATTCTAAAAATATCAAAATAAAAAATATCACACGACTACATAACAAAGGTAAATCGTATTCAATGAAAGCACCCAATCAAAAAATTCAAAACCAAAACTTTTATTACATCATACACACATTTTTCCGAATAAATGAAATATAATAAATCACTTTTTTTACAAATAATATAAAACATATATAGATGTGAAAATGGAAAAAAAAATATATATATATATAAAGTCACGTGTTGATATTTAAATAAAAAACGCGTTGACGTGGGTCAACAGTCCGAAAAAAAAATTTGATTGTTTTTTCTTGATTTATCAAGAAAATGGCTTGGCAATGTATTATGGAACAAACCTAAATAAACGCGTAGTATATATTTGTTCCACTAAATGGCTTTCAGCAATCTAAAATGCTCATGTGAATACATATATATTTTTTTAATTAAAAAGGAATATATTGAATCAAAATATAATTAGTTTTACCTTTATTTTAGTTGGCTGAAGGCCAACCTTTTTCAAGGTATTATAACATATTAATGTGTTAGATAATAAAAAGGCATATATTGGATTGAATAAAATATTTATTTGCCAATATTTCGGTTGGCCGAACGCCAAACCTTTATCAAGGCATTACATTTTTGTATGTTGAAGTATATTAATGTGTTTGTCAACAACATCTTCAGTTGGCTAACTGTAATATTGGTAAAATAAATGATATTTTGATCCAAAATATGCCTCTTTAATTAAGGATTTATTTATGAATTACTTTATTAAAAAAAAAACATATATATGAGTATATAAAACCAACGTATGTGTGTGGAACATACACACAAGAGAGGAGTAGAGAGGAAGACTAACGGCCAATAGATGAGATAGCGGGGGAAGACAGATGGGTCCCCCACCCAATGATGGATGATTGAGTTCATTCACCAGGTGTCAATCAATTTCCAATTCCAGGTCGATAACTTCTTGTCTCACCTCGCTTATCTGAAACATGTTACCTAAATATGGCTTGTAGATATTGTCTCGTGTGGATATTTCAACATTTTGTTTTATTTTTTACAAATAAAAAGACCACTAATATCCTTACTGAGATCGAAACTATTGGAAGGGCCTGGCTCATCAGTGGTGTAACCTCCCAACGGTTTCGTCAGTTTATTCACCCATACCGCTAAGAGATTCATTCTGATTGAATATGCAGTACTCAGGTTATTTTTTAGATTATTACATCGTAGAAGGGATAATAGTGAATTTTTGAAAAAAAAAATATTGGTCTAAATTAGTTTAATTTCTTGAATAAAGATGGCGCGCTATTGTTTGAAAACACTCTAGAATTGAAGAGACGCACTCGAAGCTAATATCAGCCATTTCAGTCGAACACATCAATTTTACTGCCAATCTTCATTGAAATCTAAGGGGGCATTGTTACATAGGGGGGGAGGGGGTGGAAGTAAACATTAGTATAGACATAAGTCTATACATGATCGGAGAGGCTCCCCTAAAGTTATATATATATACTCATTCATATGAAGTTATATATATAAACACGCACGCACTTTTGAGAGAGAAATAGTTTTTGCCGGTCGTCTGTTTTTTTTTAACGAGACAGAATCAATTTTGTTCACTCTTGGTTATCTCGTGTATCTTCAATAAAGGCCACTGTGTATCAAATATCTATCAGAGTTATTGTCTGAATCCTGACATACACGCTAAAAGGTACAACTTACTCAAGATTTGTCCACGAACGTATTTATAGCTAGAATAGACAGTAAAATAGAGGGTTGTGTCAGACTGATAAATCAAACTGGCGACACCGCTGGAACGATGTATTAGTGATGAACTAGGCTTTTCATAAACAAAATAATTCTCATCTATTCGATAGATTGGAAAATAAATATAAATGAATAACGTTGAGGGAAATGTTTTCATATATATGTGGATTAGGTGAATCCTCTTGCCCCACGTTAAAAGAAGTATGTTGAAAGATAACGCCACATTTATTTGAATTATAAACCTATTTACTATAAATTTATTTTTATAAGACGAATTTATTAAATTAAAAAATGTAAATAGTGAAGAAAGGATTGGAGAGCTGGTTCATTAGTAGTGAACCCAGTCCGTAGTTTCGTCCGTTTAATCTGACAGACCACGACGCAACTATTCCATTGAACAATCTAATTCTATAATATGTATTTGAAGTGCGTGTTCCACACAACACATTTGTTATACTTATTCTATTTTAATAAAATAAAAACACTAACTTTTAGACAAAAAGTTTTTCTAATTATTTTGAGGTATTGCAAGTTTACGAAAAATATTCTCTCTTTAACGGGCAAATAATAATGAATATGATAACAAAATGATCTTTTTTACATATATAAAATTAAAATATATATATCGCAATTTAAATAATGTGATATGTAAGTAATAAAGTATGACGTCTTTTCTAGTCGTCCAGAGAGGGACAAAGAAGGGGCGTTGGTCCGGATGTTGACAGTTAGTTAGGTTACAGTGGATATTTTCAGAGTGGCCCGCGCAGTGCTAGGTCTCACGGCGGCCCTCGTGGCCGCCGTTTTGGCTCCTCTCTGCCTCCGCGGCTTCAGGCTGGACGCCGAGCTTTCCTCAGTTAATCCACAACTTTCCCCTGGTCCTGGTGCCACGTGAGACGTACTAGGAGAGCGTCTTTAGATCCCAAACTTTGTCCTTACTGTCCCGTGCGGACTTCCCACTCTGCACGCCTTGCCACTCAACCCCGACTACTTCCAACTCACTTGTTGTCTTACCCGGGTTTAGGACATATATATTATTGTCGTGTGCACGTGCGGACGTTTATCAGACTATATCTCTCCCACAGCTAAATATAGAATATATAATAGGGTGAAATATATACACACAATTACATTGATAATTTATTCAGTATAAACGCCAAGATAATCGTAGTAGGAGTGATTAATTAGCGTTTGAACTCTCTGTAAGTGTACTGTATATATATATATATGAAGGGAAACTGTTAGACTTGGGTGCCAGAGACCTGCTTGGTAACTTGCACTTATTCGACCTATATCAAGGAATCAAGAAAGGTTATTAGAACCAATATTTGTAATATAAATCTGTGTTCAATATCTCAGTTCCAGGGGCTGACATTATATAATACACCCCGTAATTGAAGACTTGTTCTTGGCTAAGATCGTATTCAGTGAATTGACAATACAGTGGTGCGTGATACTGCTTCCTCAACTTGTCCGTTCATTGAGAGATAAAATGATTATATAATAAAACACAGACAGAAGAGATAAAAATAATTTATTAAGACAAATATATATATTTTTTCAATGAATAATCATAATTTACTCATCGTAAAGATAGAGGCTGCCTGGCCGGCATTCATATTTATATGAAAAATAGAAATGACTTATACACTCATGGTCAAAACTTAAGGAAGTTGTACCTTTTAGCATGTATATCGGGATTCAGACAATAACTGAAAGAAATTTGATACACTATGACCTTTATTAAAGACACACGAGATAAACAAGTTTAAACAAAATTGCCTCTGTCTTCTTCAAATAATAATAATAAAAACAATGGTTGCCTGTAAAGTCGGTTTTACGGGCTAAGATTTTACGTGACAACGATAGAATATTTATTGATATTAATATAATTAAATTGCACAATAGGAACAAGGAATTGAATGAAAATAAGAATTGCACATATTTTAACTATAGAAATATATTTTGTTTACTAAAACATTGTACATGTAAACTTAAACTTAACTAATTCCTATTTGAGTGATTTTGTTGAGGATAGGACGATGATAGGAGAAATATGAAATGAAAGGAAGTGTTTCTGCTGTAATGTGTCTTGCGAAAGTCAAGTCGATAGTTGTTCCTTTTAACGTAGTTGACTTAGAAACGTTTGATACGCAATCAAGATTATACGTATTTATAAGAAGCGAGTTGTCAGGCTTTACGTTTTTGTTAAAATCACCACACAGAAGAATCGGTATACTAGAATCAACTTGCACGAACGGTGGCACGTACTGGCTGTTGTGAATGTACGGACCGAGTCCTTGCCATAGTAACATTCCAATATCCTGCATACTAGCTCCTGGATGAATATATACAGCACCGAGTATAAACTTGAAGCTAGTATTAGCGGCGAAGCAAGTAACTTCAGTCATGCATATGTCACCCTTGGTTTTAATGACACGAGTTACGTCTGTAATCGCAACTTGGAACACTTCCGCCGTAGATGTCGATGATAATTTACGATAGATCGCCACTCCACCAGCCGCGTTGGTATTTGAAAATCAAAACACTTATTCAGATCGAAGGTTCAAATTTTTGCTAAATAAAGTGAATTGACAGCAGAAACACTTCCTTTCATTTCATATTTCTCCTATCATCGTCCTATCCTCAACAAAATCACTCAAATAGGAATTAGTTAAGTTTAAGTTTACATGTACAATGTTTTAGTAAACAAAATATATTTCTATAGTTAAAATATGTGCAATTCTTATTTTCATTCAATTCCTTGTTCCTATTGTGCAATTTAATTATATTAATATCAATAAATATTCATATTTATATGAAAAATAGAAATGACTTATACACTCATGGTCAAAACTTAAGGAAGTTGTACCTTTTAGCATGTATATCGGGATTCAGACAATAACTGAAAGAAATTTGATACACTATGACCTTTATTAAAGACACACGAGATAAAAATTGTAATTGTAAATGATGAAGTTGAAAATTAAAACATTTACTTAAATTAGATGTTAAAATTCTTGCTCAACACAGTTTAAATAAAGTTTTCTTATATCTGCCACTTTTTCTTAATATTTGTAATTTTAAAGAATCAATTCGAAAATCAAAACATTTATTCAGATCGAAGGTTCAAATTTTTGCTAAATAAATTTGAAACTATTTAAAATTTGTAAAATAATAATTAATTAATTAATTAATTTTAAACTAATAATTTACTTAACACTATCAACATTTATCAATAGTATGACATAACCTATAAACTCAGTTTCTCAACTTTTGTGTCAATCTAACAATTAATCAATCAATCATAGTTTACGATAATGAAATATCAGTGTACAATTATTTACCTTTATTGTTGTAGTTGTTGTAAATGACGAATCTAAGCACTCCACATTTTCACTACAGACACAGCTGACGATACTTTAACCACACGTGTGAACTTGTATTATGACGCTTTCTTGTTTTTCCAACGCCAAGAACGTTCGAGAAAGACAAAGACAGAGACAAGCATGCGCCGATTCAATGCGCCTAATTCTCTAGCACTCTCGTTCGGTGACTCATCGTAACGTTACCGGGCGTTACACTTTTTCATAAGTGACTCCCAGCCGCAACCTAATTTAAGACGTTGTCACGTCAAAAAACACACGATCAGCGACATCAAAGACTTTCTACTTCCTTTAGTTTTGTAAATTGTTGTATATGACTATTGACCATTAAATGATCAAAAAGAGAATCTATATTGTCGCGGAAATAAATAAAGAAAGGGCAAACTTGGAAATAAATAATTTATTATTAGGGGTATTTACCTTTAAGTTTTCCAATAAAATTATATACAAGAGGTATTTATAGGGAGAGAGAGACAGATAATATAACAACTTATCCCAAGATAAAATAATAATATTGAGAGTGTTCAGCCACCGAGGCGTTTCGTTTTCTTATTTTCCGATAAGATTCCGAGAACCCCTCACACCTGTGGTCGTCCCCCCCCCCCTTTTCCTGCGTAAATCGCAGAATGTGCGTCATAATACAATGTGATAGTTTAAACTGGCGGAACCTCTGGGAAGGTTTATTAGAACGGAGTTTGGAGCTGATTATATTTACATTTCTGATAGATAGATGGCGTCATATGGTATGTGAACACAAATAAATAATATAGAACATCTATAAACCCTAATAACTACAATATTTCAACTCAACTTGAATAAGGTTAAGGATATTGATTTTCATAAGAGTGTTAAGAACCATGAAAGTGTGGATAAGTAGAAACGTTGCAAGATGGTGTCATAGTATTGTCTTAACGAACCCCGGTCGTTTATTTAGCACGTCGATTTAGTTTCTCGATGTATCCACTGATCTAAGAAATTGATTGATTATTTATTTATTATCAAATCAGACGCGACATCCCCACAAATGATGCTTGCGTCAAGCAACAAAAACAAAATCAGAGAACTATTTCACAGAAACAATTGTAACCAAAAAAAAAAACAATGAAACAAATACAAATATATACATATTTAGAAATTGAGGTTCTTTTAACCAAGAGAAAAAATCATAGATATATTTACAAAATTTCTTAAATTTTAAATATGAGTCTTTACTGTTTATAAACATAAAAGGATCCTTGTATTCAATGTCTTTCCACTTTCTGTAGTTCTGGAAGACATTCAATAAGCAGGTGACTGGAATCCTGCCCTCTCTCTCCACATAAACACCCTGGATCGTCTATAGCTCCTATTCGAAACAGAAAAATCTCCGAAGTTTCTATGGTTAGTAACAAATTGCACATTGTAAAAGTCAGGGCAGAAATATTTTGGGATGCCTGAAAGGAAAAAGAGACGAAAGTGAGCACTCGTATTAGAAAAAAAGTATCTAACATTCTTGTTTCCAAAAAATCATTCATTATTGAAAGAGAATGTGGACTGAATTTTCGCTTGTCTTCTTCACTTAGTTGATCCAATTCATATTTAATTAGTATTGATTCATAAAATCAGTCAGGAAAGGGATCTCTGCCAGACAGTGGACACAATTTGATAAAGTGGTTTTAAACGACC
>CP092866.1:87935946-88023715 GCA_030710605.1 Cordylochernes scorpioides | reverse complement strand
AACACTCTTATGAAAATCAATATCCTTAACCTTATTCAAGTTGAGTTGAAATATTGTAGTTATTAGGGTTTATAGATGTTCTATATTATTTATTTGTGTTTACATACCATATGACGCCATCTATCTATCAGAAATGTAAACATAATCAGCTCCAAATATTATTCAAGAGAGAGAGAGGTTCTAACTCCGTTGTAATAAACCTTCCCAGAGGTTCCCCCAGTTTAAACTGTCACATTGTAGTATGACGCACATTCTGCGATTTACGCAGGAAAAGGGGGGGGGACGACCACAGGTGTGAGGGGTTCTCGGAATCTTATCGGAAAATAAGAAAATGAAACGCCTCGGTGGCTGAACACTCTCATTATTATTATTTTATTTTGGGATAAGTTGTTATATTATCTGTCTCTCTCTCCCTATAAATACCTCTTGTATATAATTTTATTGGAAAACTTAAAGGTAAATACCCCTAATAATAAATTATTATTCTCTTTTTTATCATTTAATGGTCAATAGTCATATACAACAATTTACAAAACTAAAGGAAGTAGAATGTCTTTGATGTCGCTGATCATGTGTTTTTTTTATTATTATTATTTGAAGAAGACAGAGGCAATTTTGTTTAAACTTGTTTATCTCGTGTGTCTTTAATAAAGGTCACAGTGTATCAAATTTCTTTCAGTTATTGTCTGAATCCCGAAATACATGCTAAAAGGTACAACTTCCTTAAGTTTTGACCATGAGTGTATAAGTCATTTCTATTTTTCATATAAATATGAATGCCGGCCAGGCAGCCTCTATCTTTACGATGAGTAAATTATGATTATTCATTGAAAAATATATATATATATTTGTCTTAATAAATTATTTTTATCTCTTCTGTCTGTGTTTTATTATATAATCATTTTATCTCTCAATGAACGGACAAGTTGAGGAAGCAGTATCACGCACCACTGTATTGTCAATTCACTGAATACAATCTTAGCCAAGAACAAGTCTTCAATTACGGGGTGTATTATATAATGTCAGCCCCTGGAACTGAGATATTGAACACAGATTTATATTACAAATATTGGTTCTAATAACCTTTCTTGATTCCTTGATATAGGTCGAATAAGTACAAGTTACCAAGCAGCTCTCTGACACCCAAGTCTAACAGTTTCCCTTCATATATATATACAGTACACTTACAGAGAGTTCAAACGCTTATTAATCACTCCTACTACGATTATATTGGCGTTTATACAGAATAAATTATCAATGTAATTGTGTGTATATATTTCACTCTATTATATATTCTATATTTAGCTGTGGGAGAGATATAGTCTGATGAACGTCCGTACGTGCACACGACAATAATATATATGTCGTAAACCCGGGTAAGACAACAAGTGAGTTGGAAGTAGTCGGGGTTGAGTGGCAAGGCGTGCAGTCCGCACGGGACAGTAAGGACAAAGTTTGGGATCAAAAGACGATCTCCTAGTACGTCTCACGTGGCACCAGGACCAGGGGAAAGTTGTGGATTAACTGAGGAAAGCTCGGCGTCCAGCCTGAAGCCGCGGAGGCAGAGAGGAGCCAAAACGGCGGCCACGAAAATATCCACTGTAACCTAACTAACTGTCAACATCCGGACCAACGCCCCTTCTTTGTCCATCTCTGGACGACTAGAAAAGACGTCATACTTTATTACTTACAAATATCACATTATTTAAATTGCTATATATATATATATATATATATATTAAATTTTATATATGTAAAAAAGATCATTTTGTTATCATATTCATTATTATTTGCCCGTTAAAGAGAGAATATTTTTCGTAAACTTGCAATACCTCAAAATAATTAGAAAAACTTTTTGTCTAAAAGTTAGTGTTTTTATTTTATTAAAATAGAATAAGTATAACAAATGTGTGTGTGTGTGGAACACGCACTTCAAATACATATTATAGAATTAGATTGTTCAATGGGGGGAATAGTCGCGTCGTGGTCTGTCAGATTAAACGGACGAAACTACGGACTGGGTTCACTACTAATGAACCAGCTCTCCAATCCTTTCTTCACCATTTACATTTTTTAATTTGATAAATTCGTCTTATAAAAATAAATTTCTAGAAAATAGGTTTATAATTCAAATAAATGTGGCGTTATCTTTCAACATACTTCTTTTAACGTGGGGCAAGAGGATTCACCTAATCCACATATATATGAAAACATTTCCCTCAACGTTATTCATTTATATTTATTTTCCAATCTATCGAATAGATGAGAATTATTTTGTTTATGAAAAGCCTAGTTCATCACTAATACATCGTTCCAGCGGTGTCGCCAGTTTGATTTATCAGTCTGACACAACCCTCTATTTTACTGTCTATTCTAGCTATAAATACGTTCGTGGACAAATCTTGAGTAAGTTGTACCTTTTAGCGTGTATGTCAGGATTCAGACAATAACTCTGATAGATATTTGATACACAGTGGCCTTTATTGAAGATACACGAGATAACCAAGAGAGAACAAAATTGATTCTGTCTCGTTAAAAAAAAAAAAAAAAACAGACGACCGGCAAAAACTATTTCTCTCTCAAAAGTGCGTGCGTGTTTATATATATAACTTCATATATGAATGAGTATATATATATATATATCTTATATAAAGAAATAAATGAGCGAGATTTTCTGCTTGTATATATGATCATCTTGGGGATTATTGTAATGGTGGTGCAGTCGTGGTTGAATAATCTTGAAATAAAAATAATAATATGGTTTTGATCAGTAATTGCTTTAATTGTGATAAAGGAATATATAAAAGAACATAATTTGATAAAAGTAATGCCTGTCTTAAGGCGAGTAGAATAAGGAAACAAAAGAATATTTACATAATGTACAAAAGTTTTGGGTCGACCATCGGGGAAGAACAACAACGAGATTTTATATGGGAAGCATGACCTCTGGCGGCCGATTTAACAGAATATTTTTATCTATGAAATATATAATTTTAAATAAAATAATATTTTATATAACATATATATATATAACTTTAGGGGAGCCTCTCCGATCATGTATAGACTTATGTCTATACTAATGTTTACTTCCACCCCCCCCCCCCCCCCCCTATGTAACAATGGCCCCTTAGATTTCAATGAAGATTGGCAATAAAATTGATGTGTTTGACTGAAATGGCTGATTTTAGCTTCGAGTGTTTCTCTTCAATTCTAGAGTGTTTTCAAACAATAGTGCGCCATCTTTATTCAAGAAATTAAACTAATTTAGACCGATATATATATATTTAAATTCACTATTATCCCTTCTACGATGTAAAAATCTAAAAAATAACCCGAGTACTGCATATTCAATCAGAATGAATCTCTTAGCGGTATGGGTGAATAAACTGACGAAACCGTTGGGAGGTTACACCACTGATGAGCCAGGCCCTTCCAATAGTTTCGATCTTTTTATTTGTAAAAAATAAAACAAAATGTTGAAATATTTATATATCTACACGAGACAATATCTACAAGCCATATTTAGGTAACATGTTTCAGATAAGCGAGGTGAGACAAGAAGTTATCGACCTGGAATTGGAAATTGATTGACACCTGGTGAATGAACTCAATCATCCATCATTGGGTGGGGGACCCATCTGTCTTCCCCCGCTATCTCATCTATTGGCCGTTAGACTTCCTCTCTACTCCTCTCTTGTGTGTATGTCCCACACACATACGTTGGTTTTATAAACTCATATATATGTTTTTTTTTAATAAAGTAATTCATAAATAAATCCTCAATTGAAGAAGCATATTTTGGTTCAAAATATCATTTATTTTACCAATATTATAGTTAGCCAACTGAAGATGTTGTTGACAAACACATTAATATACTTTAACATACAAAAATGTAATGCCTTGATAAAGGTTTGGCGTTCGGCCAACCGAAATAATGGCAAATAAATATTTTATTCAATCCAATATATGCCTTTTTATTATCTAACACATTAATACGTTATAATACCTTGAAAAAGGTTGGCCTTCAGCCAACTGAAAAAAAGGTAAAACTAATTATATTTTGATTCAATATATGCCTTTTTAATTAAAAACATATATATGTATTCACATGAGCATTTTAGATTGCTGAACGCCATTTAGTGGAACAAATATATACAACGCGTTTATTTAGGTTTGTTCCAATAATACATTGCCAAGCCATTTTCTTGATAAATCAAGAAAAAACCAATCAATTTGTTTTTCGGACTGTTGACCCACGTCCCCCATATTATTTTTTTTCCATTTTCACATCTATATATGTTTTATATTATTTGTAAAAAAAGTGATTTATTATATTTCATTTAATCGGAAAAAATGTGTGTATGATGTAATAAAAGTTCTGGTTTTGAATTTTTTGATTGGGTGCTTTCATTGAATACGATTTACTTTTGTTATGTAGTAGTGTGATTTTATTTTGATATTTTTAGAATCATACGAGTATATAAAAATATATATATAATTAATGAAACGGATAAATGTGTGTGTTGTATTTGTGTTGTTGTGTATGTTGTATTGTGTGTGACATGATAAACATTTTTAGATTGTAAACAAAGGGATCAATTAAAAAAAAAAAAGAAAGAAAAGACGCGCGCGGGTGAATAAAGAATCTAGATATTATATATTTTCGGTGTTTCTGTTGAAAATATGTTGCCTATAATTTTGTAACATTTTTTATCTAATATTTAAAAATATTCCTTATTGTTTTTAAATTTTAAGTATGATTAAAATTTACAATTATAAATAATTTTCTATGAAAGAAAATAAACAACGGAGAGAAAAAAAGGAAAAAGAAGAACAGGCAAGAACAGATACTTTATGTGGCTCTTATATATCCTTTATTTTTATTATATATGTTATTAAATATTTTAATGATTATATAATTGACGTGATCCCTATCTTCCCATTTAAACACCAACAAAAAACCAACAATGGTAATGGTCCAATCACGCTTCCACTGCGCTTAAAAAAGGCCTCGCGTCGCTAATACCAAAAGACTAACTTCTTTGGAGTTCAACGGAAAGTTGATTACCGAAAAGGTATAGGAATATCTTCAGAAAATGGAGAGTAATGTGCAAATACCAAAATTTGATGGCAAAAATTTCGCCTATTGGAAATTTCGAATCAATTGAAGGAAAATAATTGGACGCCATTTTGGAAGCTGATCCACCCAAAGAAGAAGAAAAGTTTAAAGAATGGGAAAAAAAGGACGCACAAGCCAAAGGTATTCTTACCTGTTCGATGACTGATTCCTTAGTTGCCTTGATTTTAACATGTAAAACTAGCAAGGAAATTTGGAAAGCTCTACATGCAAGATATGAGGGCGATAAAAGGAATATAATAATTGAAGCTAGAAATGACGTTTCTAGATTATTAATGAAAAAGGAAGAAAAATGGGAATATTATCTCTACTGAGCAGAAAGACTTTTGGAACAAGCCAGAAATCTAGGCGCTGATATTGAAGACGAAGAGTTTATCACTTCAGTTATAAGAGGTTTACCCCACAAATACAATCTCATCGTACTTCAACTCAGCAACCAAGAAAAATTAACAATTTTTGACTTAAGAAACTTATTAAAACTCGACCACGAAAGATTTTCTAATGATACAAAGGAAGAAAATTACTCAGCTTTTAAAGTCTACAGCAAGGACAAATATGAACATTACAAAGAAATGAAAACACCAAAGATATACAAATGCTTCATATGCCACAAACCAGGACACAAGGCAGCTGAATGCTGGCACAACCGTGAAAACAAGAAAAATACAAATGTAAAGCAAACATTTGCATCACAAGGATCAAGAGGCTACAAAGCAAATACACCAAATAAAAATTTTAAGGCTACATTTGCCAAAGATGAAAATAGAAATGACTTTGCTAAACTTGTGAAGCAGCAAGACAATCTGGAACAACAATGGATTCTTGACAGTGGAGCTTCCAGTCACATGACTTTTCACCTTGACCATCTGAAGAATATCCAAGCCATGAATAAGAAAATTACCTTGGCTGATGATAGTTACATCACATCAGAATCAATTGGAGATGTAGAAATAAAGAACAGTGATGAAGAATCTATCATTCTGAAAGATGTACTCTATGTACCAAAATTAAGTGACAATTTAATATCTGTAAGCAAGCTCATTCAAGACAAAAAACAGATTATTTTTGACAATAAGGGTGGACACATTTAGAATGAAGAAGTAGACACTTTATTAACAGCATCAAAGATTGAAGACTTCTACATAATCAATGAAGGTACTGATACATGTCTCCCACCAACCCCAAAAACTTTAAAAATCAGTGACACATCATGGGATATATGGCACAAAAACCTTGGCCACATCAACGAAGAATACATGAAAAAGATGCAAAACAATGCACTAGTACACAAATTTAACTGCAATACAAGAAGGGATCTGAATTGTGTAACATGCACCCAAGCATAATTCTCCTTTAAAAGGTTTTTGGAGTCAAATTTAATCAATCATCCCAATCTCTTGATCTCTTACATGTTGATCTCATTGGCCCTATACACCCAATCTCAATTGGCAAAGCAAAATACATTCTAACAATAGTGGATGATTATTCAAGAAAAATATTTACAAACTTTCTTGAATCTAAATCTGACACTCCAGATGCCATCAAGAATTTCATAGAAAGAATTGAAAATTCTTTAGAAAGAAAAGTAAAATCAATAAGAAGTTATAATGGCCTGGAATTTGTCAATTCTAATCTAGAATTATACTTTACAACCAAGGGTATTGAACACCAGAAGACACCTTTTTTTACTCCAGAACAAAATGGAAGATCAGAGAGAGCAAACAGATCACTTATAGAAGGCACCAGAGCACTCTTGATAGAAGCAGAATTGCGAACAATTTTTTTGGGCTGAAGCCATGGATGCATTCACGTACATTAAAAATAGAACCCCATTAAGACATAACAAAAGGTGCACTCCAGAAGAGCTTTTTACAGGAAGAAAGCCAACAATTGGACATTTGAAAATCTTTGGTTGTTTAGCAGAAATGTGGACCCCCAAACACAAAAGATCAAAATTTGAAAAAATCACCAAAACTGCAATTTTTGTGGGATACTCCAACAATAGAAAAGCCTATAGAATTTTTAACCCCCAAGATTTCTCTATCACTGACACCAGAGATGTGAAATTCCTTGAAACAAGAAAAGGATCAGAACTTTTAAATCAAGAAAAAGATAAGATGACCCAAAATTATACCCTAATTAACTTGGAAGATGAATATTCTGAGGAAAATTACCATCCATCTATAACAGAAGCAATCTTACAAGAAAATGCTTCATCACCAACTCAACAACACCATTATGATCTGAGACCTAATCATCCTGGACCTGGATTCTATTATGAACCTTCCTTAAGTGATGTTGAAGAAAAGGATAATGATTCACCTGATTCAAGTTACCAAACTGGTGATACTGTTTTAAAGACATCTCATCAAGGATATTCCATACCCAACTGCTACAAAGAAGCTATGAATTTACCTGATTATGAAAGGTGGATAGAATCTATGAAAAAGGAGCTTGACTCTCTAAGGGAACATAAATTCAACCTCTTCCCAAAGGATCTAAAGTAATCAAAAGTAAATGGATTTACACCATCAAGAAAGATACAACAACACAAGAGAGAAAATACAAAGCTAGACTAGTTGCAACAGGCTACCAACAGAGCTATGGCCAAGACCATGAAGAAATTTTCTCACCAGTCATCAAGAATGGCTCACTTAGAGTCATACTAGCATTTGCAGCCATAATGCAATATGACATCAAATGTTTTGACATTGTTACTGCATACCTCTATGGGAACCTTGAAGAGACCATCTACATGAAACAACCTGAAGGATTTGAAGTAAGTGATAATAGCTTAGTTTGTAAATTAAACCAAACTATATATGGCCTGAAGCAATCAGGTAAAATATGGTATAACACTTTTACCCAATATCTTTTAAATAATGGCTTTAGAATATTTTCTGCTGATAAATGTGTATTTTGTTACCAAAATAACAATTCACTTTTAATTCTTGGAATCTATGTAGATGACATAATTGCAATTTATTCAGATGAGAAAATATTGTCTAATGCAATCTCTAAAATAAAAAATGAATTTACTGTTAAGGAAAATATTGGAGACATCCATTTCCTTGGTATGGATATCTTTAGGGATAAAAATAATAATATTTTCATCAATCGAGAGAGATTTGTTAATGAAATTTTAATAAATTTCAATATGCAGGAGTGTAAACATGCTTTAAACACCACTTGATTTAAACACTAATTTAGCTATATTTGAAAATTCACCTAAATGTGACATTAAAAAATATCAGGAAATTTTGGGCTCATTAATGTATTTGAGTTTAAGAACTAGGCCAGATATTAGCTTTACCTTTAACACCTCTATCTAAATATTCAAATGACCCCAGAGAAATTCATATTTCTTCCTTAAAAATAATTATCAGATATCTAAAAGAAACTAAAAGTCTAGGCTTATGTTATATAAATGAAAATGGTACATTCTCATTAAAGCATTTTGTGATGCTAGTTGGAGAGATGGAAAAAATAAAGAAAAATTTATTACTGGCATTACTACTCATTTAGGCTCATGTCTCATATCATGGATGTCAAAGTCACAAGACAATACTGCTTTATCAACCTGTGAATCAGAAATGAATGCTTTATTGGCCTGCTACAAAATATGTGTATATTTGAAATACTTAATTGAGGAACCTTTTGCAAGAGTATACCATAAAAATGTTAATTTTAATATAAAAATTAATTGTGATAACCAATCAGCAATTACCCTTTGCCAAACTGGAGTTACTTCTCTTAAATGTAATCATATAGTTTGAACTGTTAATTTTTTACATGAAAATCTGATTGTTAATAAATATACTCTATCATACACACCTTCATCTGAAAATTTATCAGACTTTCTTACAAAAGCGGTATCCAAAGATAAACTAAGAAATACTTTAAAAATGATTAATGTTATATAAACAATTTTAAAAAGGGATTGTTTACTTATTTGAATATATATATTACTAATGACATATTTTGATTGTATTAAATATAATTTCGAATATATAAAATATGATCATTACGGATAGATTTAATATGTGTTTTAAACTTTATTTCATACCGTGTATCATAAAATTCCAAATTTTGGAACCATTGTACAGTAGAACTTGGATAATTCGAACTTCTTTAATTCGAAAACCTCTTTAATTCGAATATTTATCTTGGTCCCTAGAAGCCTTAAGCCTTAATTCAAAACATCTTTAATTCGAATTTTTGGATAATTCGAATTTTTTTATGGTCCCTTGGGGTTCGAATTATCCAAGTTCGACTGTATTTGTAAACGAAGCAGCCATGTTGAAGGCGCGTTGAATTATGGGAGACAACCATGAGGTGACGTCACGACCTGTCGGCCACCAGCCCGACGTTCTTATTGTGTACCATGTTTGAACTTTAAACTTTAATTTAATTGAAATAATGGAGAATATTCCCCAAAATTACGGGGGAATATGTTGCAAATATGTTGCCTATAATTTTGTGTAACCATTTTATCTAATATTTAAAAATATTCCTTATTGTTTTTAAATTTTAAGTATGATTAAAATTTACAATTATAGATAATATTCTATGAAAAAAGATAAACAACGGAGAGAAAAAAGGAAAAAAGAAGAACTGGCAAGAACAGATACTTTACGTGGCTCTTATATATCCTTTCTTTTAATTTTATATGTTAATAAATATTTTAATGATTATATAATTGACGTGATCCATATCTTCCCATTTAAACACCCACAAAAACCAACAGTTTCCGAATTGATTTTAAGCATTGAATATACGAAGAAAGATGCAGACATTTTGAATCGTTTATATTCTATATTTAGGGAATATCAAGGAAATAAAATTAAGGTTTCCTGCGCTGAGGCGTGATTCCATTTGGCTATTTACATATTTACAAAATAGGGGTGTAAAACTAACTAATCGTTTATATTTTAATTATTCTAGAATTGCCCAGATCCCAACCATTGATTAGTATTATGGAAAAGGCATCTCCTCATTGTGAAACTAAAGGTTGCTGATAGCTTACTTCATCTGGTTGGATAAATTCTGAAATAATTAAAAATCAACGATAATTTGATATTTATTCCGACAGATGGCGAAAGCCATCAGCAAATTTTAGTTTCACGATCAGAAGATGCTATTTTTAAATATTTATCCATTTGATCCCAGTTGAATTTAATTTTTGTACTAAATATCACCTTTTATATTGTTTGATAGTGATTATAAATTAAATATATACATGTGTGTATAAAAAATAGGTTTCTTATTTACCACATTTTCAGCGTATTTACGCAAGTTTAGCCTTAAATATATTTTCATATATATGAAACTATTAAAATACATAAATACATTTCTTTTAATTTAATGTAAGCATGATATTCGAATTACGGTAACTAAACCTCTATCTTGAAAAAAATATATTTTAATGGTAAAATGTTTTTTCATATTATTATTTCTTTTTATGCACTCTAAAATGTTGAAATATATATTGAATAATATAGCATTTTTGTGATTTCTTGTTTTCATATATATGTGTGTGTGTGTCTGTGTGTGTAAAAAAAAAGTTTTCTTATTTTCCACATGTTCATCGTATTTTAGAAATTTGGCCTTAAATACTTATTTCTTGATTTCTCAGGAAGCCTCTATGCCAAAATTTTGGTCAAAGATGTACAGTTTGCATTGCGCAACGAGTGCCAACAGCTCGAAACGCGTTTCGTGGTTGACTTTCTTGATTCATCGAGGAATGGATTGGTGAATATTGAACGAACCTAACTCGACGTTTATTTGATTTTTATTCCCCTAAATAGCTATCTGCCATCTAAAGGGTTTATTTGAGCGGTCAGCATAGGGCTATTTTGTTTATATATACATATGTATATAAACCCTACGCATTGTTTCTTTATTATCTTTTAATATATATGTTATACCTTTTACCCTTTATATATGTTTAATAAATTAAAGTATTTAAGCAAGAATGTTTTTTTCACAAAAATCAAACTTCCACTGTCCTTAGGGCGATGAAAAATATTAAGGGGGCTTGCCTGATCAGTGGTTAGCCCTACCAGCGATTTCGCCAATCTAATCCACCAGACCGCTTCTCAGAGCTCTAATACTGTATTGGACGATTCTGCTTATTAACGCTGCACTGAAGAGTGGAATCTCAGGTGTGGTGTTCAGGCAAACTATGGACATAAGCTTTTAGGAAAGTAGAATTATGTATAAATATTTGCATGGAGCAGTGCTCTTCCTCAAACGATAAGGACAAAGCCGGTTAGGCATAGATTAATATAAAGTAATAACAGACCATCAAAATATAAGAAATGGAATTATTTAAGCACGAATGTTTCTATTTCCCAAAAATCAACTTCTAATGTTCCAGGGGAGGGTCTATCAATGATGAGCCTGACATTCATTTTTTCTCATAGCATTAGGTATTGTAGGAAAAATATTTTGTTCCAATTTGAAAAAAAAGTAACCTTAAATAGTTTTCATTTTAATATTAATATGAATTTAGTTTAATTCATTTAAAAATATAAATTTATTTTATATAAGAAATATGATTACTCAAGTGTGTAAAATATAATAAACACTTTTATAACCTCCAACTTACAAAATAAAACACGTTAAAAAATAAGAGATATGAGAGAACTCAAAGTTTTTATCATATTAGTTTTAATGTCAGATGGAAATTTTAAAATATTCAAACAAAGTTTTCAATCCATTTTGATTAGTTATGATTGATTAGGTACATTCGTAGAAAAAACAGCGTTGCAAGATAATAATTGTAAAGTTGTGCACGAGCCTGTAAATACAATATTCTAGAGGGATAAATAAGGGGCTTATTCCTTTTCTACGGGAGGCTCTGCCCTTTCTATGCACCCATTTATTCAAATTACTTTCCCTTCTCAATCCATCACCCAAAGTCCTGTCCAACATTTCTCATTCTTTTATTCTCTGCTTTCATATTCAAGTTCCAATAATCCCTCTTTTTTTAGAGAATTATTTTTATCTGTGAATATTTTTCACTAATATTTTATATTATGTTTGGGGGGAGTGTTTTTTTTTTCGCAGATAATTAATGATTTGTGTTTCTATAATCTCATCATGATGCGTTAGAAAAAAAAAAGAACTTGGTATGGAATATATGAATTTTGTATAATAATATATATTTATATCCCGATTGAGGGTAGCTATCGTGGTTTTATTACATTAATAATTAGTATTAATTTACACACAAGTGCATTAGCAATCGCTGGTTATTTCTTCTCTGTATATATTCTGACGAGAACTAATTCGAATATGCAAAGGATAAATTCGAAAACATTTAATCTTGGTTTAAAAAATCGTAATTGCCTAACTAGGTATATTTATTTGCATTTATTTCATTAGTTGGTTGTAAATTCAAGCATGATTTTAATGTCCTTTCCTTTATTTTCTCTTTATATTCTACTCTAACCTTGTAATTAGCCAATTGTTTATGTAATATAGTATCTAAATTTAGTGTTGTTTCTTGACGCAAGCCCTTCTTGTAGGGATATCGCGACTGATTTAATAATAAATAAATAAATAAATCTAAAACTTGTTTTACCATTAAGAAAGATGCTTCTTCTGATCGTGCAAGTAAAAGTTGCTGATAGCTTGCGTCATCAGCAAATGCCTTTTTCCTAATTTATCCACCTGATCCCTTTACAATTTAATTTTTTTACTATTTTTTCACATTGTTTTAACATATTTGCTTAACTTGTTGAATACAAAATAATTATTTTTCCTAAAAAAGATCAAGAAAGCAGTTGTAGTGAAAGCAGTATGATTATAAACCATCAATCCCTAATTATTTTATGATAGAAGTTGGTAATTAGTTATTTTATTCTTTTTCTAAATTTGATGTCGACGTTTCAGCCACCTTCTGTCGCCATTTAAAAGAAATCTATTTATTTTATGTAATTCACTTGTAGCCACAATTGTGTTTTAAGTAATCAATTTAAGCTTGCCGTGCTTTTAATTTGTTTCTAATTCTAATATACGAGTATACTCGTAAGTGGAATATATTCATCGAAGACTTACGAAAATAAAGCTTCTCTCCATCTTACCACCGAGAAGAGTGTCTTTTTTTATTATCAAAGTCTAGTTTTAAAAAGGAGATACTCAATATTAAAATAACAAAATAGTTTTATGATAAGGAATTAGCAGAGAGAGAGAGAGACATATTTGAGGAATTATTATAACAACAGTTGTTTTCCGAAAATAAAATACTTTTAATTGTTGATTTTCTTTCTAGTAAGTTTAACATATTAAAAAAAACTTTAACAATTAATAATCTAATGAAAAGGATATATAGTCAAAATAAGATAACCATCTTCTAAAACCAAGGACCAATATACGATGCTTAGTGTAAATTGTTTCTTCTTCGGATAAAGCGTGGTAGCTTTCGAAAAACACACACTTTTGTTCACACTTGATTAACTCGTGTGTCTTCAATAAAGGTCAATGCGTATCAAATATCTATCAAAGTTATTGTCTGAATCCCGATTTGTCCATGAGCCTCCGTCTCTATGGTAACTAACGTGGAAACGGCGCCTATTTTCCAATGCTGTTATGCACGGAGACATCTGAGGAATTCCAGTGAACACAACAACAACAACAATTGAGGGCTTTATCAGTAGAACATGTAACTGAAAATATCGATTCTATCTCAATCAGAATATCCTAACATTGTTTATTTATTATAACTAGTGTATTAGCCCACAGTCGCACCTGTGACAGATAAATTCTATAAAATTTTCTTATTAACTCCCTCAATTTAGACCGAACATTAGGTACACGCGTGTGAATCGAAATAATATTATAAGACCAAAACCTTTTGAATGCGCGTATTTTTAGCTTTCTGAATTAACATATATATATATATATAGAGAGAGAGAGAGAGAGAGAGAGTAAATGTTACAAGGCTGTCCCCAAATTTCGTAAACACTTGCAAAAAATTCAAATACCAATATTATTTGCGATAATATAAATCGCCGTTATGGATAATGTCTCTGCATTATGTATAAAGTAATTGTATTGTGTGTTCGCCGTAATAAAATTATTCGCCAACTAATAAGAAAAACAACGTTTTAAGAAAAACGCGTACTTTTGGGACAACTTTATACTATGTTTTCAAAAGATGGCAGTTGGACACCAGCAGCATTCAGTTGCCCTTAATAATATAATATAATTATAATAATTTAGACAACTAAATATTATATACATTTGATTTTAAAATTGATTATACCTAGAGCTAAATATTAAAATATGTTGAATATTTCATTCTAAAAACATTAATAACTTAAAATGTTTAAACATAATTTAAATATCCATAAATATCACTTCTATTTATTATTTTTTAATATTTATTAAATCTACTCATCAAATTTAATCATCAAAATTTTTACATATATATAATATTAATTCCATATATTTTATAAGCATAATTCTATAAATATGATTTATATATTTTAAATTTTGTTTTGAAAATAAAGAGCAATCAATAATTAAATATTTAATCAAAAAGCCATGTATATTGGATCAAAAATTAATTTATTTACCAATATTTCAGTTGGTTATAATACGTTGTTATACATTGAAAAAGGTTGGCGTTTAGCCAACTGAATATTGGTGAATAAATTACTTTTTTGATCCAATATATGTGTGTCTTTTTGATTAAAAATAATTTTAAATATATATATAATATTACATATGTCTACAATTACATAGTTATTTAGTATATCATTTATATTTATTCGAATATAATTCATTTGATTTTCTGTTCAATATATTGAATAGAACATAAACCCATCGTACATGTGGCAGAAAATGTAAATATATCTCAACCAAAATAGTAAACTAATTTGAAATCTCCTTCAGCTTTATTCTATTTCGAAAATATTGTGTATTACACAAATATACTTAATCTTTTCTTTAACTAAACCATAATATTTGAAAGTAAAATGAATCTTCTATGCAAACTATAAATGAAAGAAAAGTTAAAATTGAATTTTTAAATGTTTAAATATTGGTTTCATATATACTTTTTTTATTTAAAGAGTAAAATTATATACTGATGAAAATATATATACACATTAAATAAATAGCAGGCGTCACATATTGACGGTTAAAAATGAACCAATTAAATATATTGATAACAGATAATCTTTATATTGAGAACTTTGATATGTAACTTAAGGTATTATTAAATACTCCGTAACCGTTAAACGTTGACTCCAAAAACATTCCGACGTTGTGTGTGCAGTTATGTTTAGTAGAAACAGAAAAACAAAATACTCCCATCATAAATAGGTTAGCTTTGAAAACGGCTAAAGCGGGGAAGTCGCGTTAAGCACGAGGTATGTGTATTCAAGGCCAAACTTGCGTATATACGCTTAACTTGTGGAAAAAAAAATAGAAAAAAAAATTCTGTATGTTAATAATTGGCAGAATAATGAATATACAGATAATAAAATAAGATAATAAGTATCGGGCCTTTATGTTTTAATGGTATCGTCCTCTTACTTGGGGACTGCATGCCCAAATCCCGCTAAATATATATACATGTATATTGATAATAGACCAATTCATATATAAATATTAAGATAATAAAATGCATATATTGGTTAGAACAAAAATATTTATTTGCCTTTTATATATATAATATATATATATTTTTTCAAATATATATTCAATTCCACCAATATATGCTTTTTTATTGTCCAAAGATTTGAAGCAAATAAATATTTTTATTTAATCCAATATATGCCTTTCATTTTTAAATATATATTTGTTTGTGTGAAAAATAATACAAAATATAAATATAAAAAGGTCAGATGTTAATATTAAAAATAAAAAGGCATATCCTGACCGTGCTCACATGAGCATTTCTAGATGGCAGAGTGCCATCTAGTGGAAGAAACATAAACTAAACGTGTTGTTCCGTGATATTGGCCAATCCATATAGATTAAAGATAGTAGAAGTTAACCAACCAGTGGGCGAATGAAACGGACACCATATAGATTTAAATCGTACAAACCATTCTAAAAATGCCCTTTATTTTAATAGAGGAGCTTCTATAAAAGCATGTCTCAACATTTAAAAAGACTCAAGAAAGCTGTTTTCCATATTTAAAGCAAAACTCTGCAGGTTCGCTGTTTAACAATGTGGCCCATACTTGATATGAATAACTGCGACAAAACGTCAACACGGATGATCAATATCTTTCTACTTGTCGCCAACTATTTTATCTATACGGGTATAAAAATATTTCATGATTGTATGAATATATTTGCTTATTTTATTTCTGGACATTTTTTAACTTTCTTTGCATAAACCAATTACAGCTAGTTTTATTGATGCTCAGAAAGTTATATCTTTTGAAAATAGAGCGATCCATAACTAGATCTTCATTTAAAAAACATATTGGATCAAAAGAAACCTTATTCACCAATATTTCAGAGGGCTAAAATCCAACCTATTTCAAGGTACAACAACCATAGTTGTTTATATGAATACGTTGGTATTCCTTGAAAAGGTTGGCGTTCAGCCAACTGAAATATTGGTAAATAAATGATATTTTTTATCCAATATATATATATATATTCCTTTATAATTAAGGTTATCTCTATCACGCATATAAAGGTTTTGTAAAATGTACATACCAAACAACAAATCGACATTATTAGCATATTATCGATTGGCTGATGACTGCTATATTCGTATCTCAATTAAATTTGCATAAATCATGTTGTTATTCCGATCAATATCTTTTTGAATACTTCATATATATACGCATATATATACATATTAATAAATAATATTGGCAAGATATGTTCTTTTTAATGTATTCAAAATACATTAGCCTTTCTAAGTTGATTACTCTATTTTCTTAGAACTTTGAATTTAAATAATGGCAAAGCCTAGTTCCTAATACTGTAGCTAACTAAGTGTGTTTGGAGATAATAAGGGATGACTCCAGCTTTAATATACATTTATTATGTTGACATTTGATCAATATATGAATAAAGGGGCAAACCTTATTTTTGTTGATAGAAATATAAACCAGAATTGCTGAGATATGTCAGTTTTAGTCCTTTTTCCAATATTTTTGCCTTTATTAAATTATGAATTTTAAAAATAAATTAACGTTTGATTTCTATTCCAATAGATAGTACTACAAGGCGTTTGTGTGCTTTAATTTGTACAATGAAAACTTCAATGTAATCCGTCAAGAACCTAATATATATATATATGACATTTCTTTATCATTTCTATTGAGTGTGCGATTTTTGGCATTAATATTTCTTATCACATCTATCATCGAAACAACTTCTGAAGACCAATCATCTGGGATAGGAAATTTATTATTCTATATATATACACTGTGTGACATTGAAAATGGAACACCAAGAAATAGTGGCCAGAAAATTATGCAAATTTCAGGGTAGACGCGCCTAACCGAGTTATGCAAATGATGTAAAATGCGCAGCTCTCGTGCGCACATGGAGTAAGATATAAGGGAAGGAACTTGCAGAAAGGACAGTATTCGTGTCGTTATTTCTTCAAGGAAAATCATTTTAGAAATTTTGTTCTTGTGTCAAAAGACACGTGTAATAACAGAGAATGCCAGGTCATCGTAAACGGAGGCAGTTCAAGCAGACAGACGCTTTTACGAGGGGCATGGTGATCGGACTGAAAAGGGCAGGTTGGTCCATACGTTAAATCGCAGCTAATACACACCTTGGTGCGTCCACGGTGCACCGACTGTGGAGAAGATGGTTGGAACAAGGAAATGTGGCAATTTATAGGAATGTCGGTGCTACTAGAGTGACGTCAGCACGTGTGGATCGGCGTATCCTTCGACAAGCAGTGGCGGCCCCACAAGCCACTTGTACCGCCATCCTGCAACATGTGCAAGACACCCTAGATCATTCCATCTCGACCAGAACCATTTACCGTCGATTGGTTGCTAATGGCTTGCACTCATGCCGTCCGCTAAGAAGACTGCCATTGACCCCACCGAATAGGCGCCAACGTTTGGAATGGTGCCGGGCTAGATCGACGTGGATGACGGAATGGCACAGGGTCGTGTTCTCAGATGAGTCGCGTTTCTGCTTGTCCAGTGATAGTCGCCGTGTACGCGTGTGGCGTCGACGTGGAGAAAGGTCCAATCCGGCAGCAATTGTGGAACGCCCCACCGTGCGACAACGTGGAATCATGGTTTGGGGCGCAATCGCGTATGATTCCAGGTCACCTTTACTTCGTATTCAGGGCACTATGATGGCCCAACGATACGTTGATGATGTGCTGCGACCGGTGACACTCCCCTACCTTCAGGGGGTACCCAATGCCCTTTATCAGCAGGATAAAGCCCGACCGCACACTGCTCGCATTAGCCAACAAGCTCTGCAAGATGTACAGATGCTTCCCTGGCCACCGTACTCTCCTGATCTCTCACCAATCGAGCACGTCTGGGACATCATTTGACGCCGTTTGCATGCCTTGCCACAGCCGCGTTCAGAAGACGAACTGTGGCAAATGGTTGAGAGGGAATGGAGAGCCATCCCTCAGGACGCCATCCGTACTCTGATTGACTCTCTACCTAGACGTGTTGCTGCGTGCATCGCCGTCCGCGGTGGTCCTACTTGCTACTAAGCCGACGCCGTTCTCGCTCTGTATTATGACTATCATTTTGAAATAGAGATCACTTATTGTTCGTCCCTGTCTCTCTCTGTCTGCCGAGTTTCATCACTTTCTGGCCACTATTTCTTGGTGTTCCATTTTCAATGTCACGCAGTGTATATATAGGTTTTGTTTTTCCAAGTTGTCTTAAAATGTTAGTTTTTTTTATGAATAAATAAAATATTAGGCCAGAATAATTAGATTGTTCCAATAATGAAATTGTATATCAATTATTATTTATGGCTGAACAATAAAAATAATTAACCTTACAATTCCAATGTCCCGCCACTTTCTATAATTTATTCGTTTTAATTATTTTACCATACTAACAATCAGACGTGCTGGTTTCTAAAGGCAGGAATGAATCGAGAAATAATCACCATTTTTAATTCAATGTATTCGAATATTGACCCTTATGTTCTGGCATTAAATTATATATTATGTAAAAATACATTATTTCTTCTTCTTTATTTCAATTAGAAATAGGTAATAGATCTAAAAATAAACTAATGTTTGAGTTGTATGTATGAAAACGATAATTTGTGTTTAATTCTGATAAAAATATATCCAAATAAATAGAAACTGTACAGATATAAGTATTTATATATATATATATAACCTAATATAAATTATTCACGTACAGCCTTCTGCGTTTGCAAGGAGCACGCGGTCAAACTCTATGTCTGCCAATCCCCTATCATCTCTCTGCTGGGAGATCCATAATTCCCTGTGTTGAATACTTTCCATTGGACTATGGTCGCCTGTATCATCTCCTTTGTAATCTTCTTGTTATAGTAACCTTTGCCTGGGGCTTTCATGGAGGGTTTCACCACCTATTCCAGGTTCAAATGCTAATCTTAGAGAAGAAGGCTACTTGGTATGTTCATTACAACACCGTATGTTAAGTCTCAAGAATACAAAGGCCTGCATCTTCCAGTGACGGAGATTTATCCCCATGCTTAACCATTGTATTAAGAACTTTGTCCAGGCTATCACCATAGGCCAGAAAGCACCAAATTGGGGAGTCAATTGTGACCAAACAAGATATCCTATATCTAATCTTCTGAAGCTTATACACAGAAGCAATTAAATATTCTCATCCGACTACTCTCTTCCAGGGAAAACTTGAGCTTTAATTCACGGCTAGATTCATTTATGGGGCATTTCTTCATTTGTTGAACAGATCCCTAGATTTTCAGGATGTTTCAGTTTCATATACGACTTGTAAAGGCAATCATTGCTATTTTTACCGCCGCGTCCATGGCGTTTACTGCCTGGAAAAGCCAAAAATGGTGGACAACCTTCTTTTAAATTTCCTTCTTTTCCCGTAGAAAGTTTTCAAACATGCCAATTTTTTTTGGAGTTAACATTTAACCTCTATACCATTGAATTGCTGCCTTCCTGGAACGATTTATTCGACCGGCCTTTGGTAATTAACTTTTCGTATAACTCAAACTTTATTATAGTTTGCTCTAGTATATCTCGGGTAGTTGGTGTTATGCGTTCCAGTAACCCGGGTTTAATCCATTGATCTCTTTCGAAACCAAGCGATAAAGACAATATAAAGAACATATTTATATATGGATGTTTTCAAAAATATATTTTTGATTACATAAATCTTTTATAAAATAAATCTACTAATATAACAGATATTTGGATTTATATGAGTATAAATTACTATAATTGGGTACACACTTCTTGTTAAAATATATTAAAACAATGGATTTTCAATTATACTTGTGCTTGTAATTCCAATGTAAACATAATATGGGTTATAAAATGAGCTACAACGCCAGTTTTGGCAAATTCATAGAAGAGCCAACCTGTATACCATGGTGTCGGGCATGGCTCTCATCAGTACAGGGGCGGGTTCGATTTCATAACATCCTAGGAGAGGAGTTAAGAAATATGTTAAAGGAAGAAGCCTCTCTTTTAGTACATGAATACCATTCTTGCAAAACTTTGTTATAATCAAATATACAATCACTTTATATACATAATTCACTTTTATGTTTATTTCACTTATATCTTAATATAAATGTTTTACTTATATAGTAATTTAAATAGAAATAAAGCAAAAATTCACAAATTCTGTTGTCAGATATTTCTTTTCGCGAATATGGTATAGACAATTTGATAGCAATAGTATGAAAAAATAAGGCTAAGGCTCCCAATTATTTTCAAGAAACTTTTTTCTAACTTTTTATACATCAAATTTACTATGTTTAATAATAAACAATATCTATAATTTTGTTTAAATTAATTGATATTGTAGTTATCAGTAGAAAAAGATGATAAATCGCCCGCACTCAATATATTTCGTTCAATGGTGTACTTCGGACCTTGGACATCTGATACAATTCAATGAATATTGAATCAATAAATTTATATATTTATTTATTATATTGTATATCTGAGGTCTAAGAAAGAGTCGAGATTCTCGAAAGTTCACACCATTAAATGTTAAAATAAGAACATTAGGCTTGGAGGAAAAATATTTTAAAATATATATTTCTTATTTACAAATCCCTCAAGAAAGCCATTCTACAGAATTGATTAAAGGGATTGTTTTATCCAACCATTAAATGTTATTGCTTACATGAGTTGGATACTCATCTGGAGCAGTATAATTTCAAAAGTACAAAATCACGAGGCATAAAGTTCCTTGTATATATATATGCATGAATATATATATATAAATATATATATATTCGAAGTTATATATTTTTATCGTTCATATTTCTTCAAATCTAATTCTTTTAATTTACACAAATATGTAGATATGTATATAAGAGGATTTTTCTTCTGTCGGTGGACGAGTGGGTAACACCCTCGATTCCCGACAGCCATGAACCGGGATCGAATCCCGCGTTAATATTTTGTTTAATATTTGAATAACTTTCACATGTTATTCATTGTTGCAAATATCATAAAGGAGGTTTCCCTTTTTGAGCGTTATCTAATAAAGTGATTTTGGAGCAAAAAAGATAATAATTTTCTGCAGCTAGGTTGCTCTTTTTGAGCGGCACCTAATAAAGTTATTTTTGAACTGGAACTAGATTTATCTTCTAGGGACGAGTGGATAAAACCCTAGATTCCTGACAGTCATGAACCGGGTTCAAATCCCGCGTTGGACTCTTTGTTTTAATACGTGAATTACCCTCACATATTATTCATTGTTGCAAATATTATAAATTAGGTTGCTCTTTTTGAGCGATGCCTAATAAAGTGGTTTTGGAACAATATTTATCTTTTAGGGCATCGGTGGAGTATAAACCGTCGATCTCCACAAGCCATGAACCGGGATCGAATCTCGCATTTTACACTTTTTTGTTAAGAACCTGTGCATGTAAAAAACATAAGCCTGGTCGCTATTTTAGAGCGGTACCTAATAAAGTTATTTTGGAACAGGGGATTTATCTTCTAAATAAAATAGTCGTTGGTCGGCGATATAAACCGTCGATTTCTGACAGCCATGAACCAGGATCGAATCTCGCATTTTACACTTTTTTGATAAGAACCTGTGCATGTAAAAAACATAAGCCTGGTCGCTATTTTAGAGCGGTACCTAATAAAGTTATTTTGGAACAGGGGATTTATCTTCTAAATAAAATAGTCGTTGGTCGGCGATATAAACCGTCGATTTCTGACAGCCATGAACCGGGATCAAATCCCGCATTGAACTCTTTTTATCTATATGTGAAGAATCTGTACATATTATTAATTGGAAAATTTGACGGGAGCGCCCATTGCTTCATATTATTAATTGTAAATAACATAAGCTAGGTTGCTCTTTTTGAGCTGTACCTAATAAAGTTATTTTAGAATAGAAAGACTATTTATCTTCTTATACGCGTTCTCATTTTTACTCCTGTAGAAGAACAAATATTCTCGAAAGCTTGGCTGAATAAAAGTTCTTGGAAGAAGCTCTTTGCCTCACACGATTTGTACTTTTTAAAATAATATTGCTTACAGTTGAATCAATTTTTCGTATATTTATATTTTCGCGTGAATTGGACCCACTATATCTCTCTTCCATCTGATACGGCACATTTTCACCATAATTATTTATTTGAATTCTTTTGTTAATAAATAATTGATACATTTTAAGAAAAATATGAAATACTCACACACGCAATAATTTTATGTTTAAAAGAGAACAACCTTATACGTATGAGAGTATTGTTAATCATTTAGAATAAAATATGAAAATATTGAACAAAAATCGTTGAGATGACAAATTTAAGATAAAGGCATCGGGTAACTGAACGTTGATGTTTATTACTGTCATCTATCGGAACAAATATAAACTAATCGTTTTTTTTTTCTAATTCCATTTTGGATTTTTATTTATTAAAGGCTAATACGGGTCAATGTTATATATAAATTTAATATATTTCAATCCGATTTCTTAAAACTCCTCACTAAATTATACATTTATTCGTGGAAATTCCCACAAATACCTCAAATAGGTGTTTTCAAAAATGAAAATAAAATTTTTCAAATAAAATAATATATTTCTTGTAAAAATTGACGAAATGCTTTAAAACAATATTTTGTGATTTAAATTGGCGTTTATAATATATGTAAAGAGGGAGTAATCTCAAATATAAATAAAAATGTAAATATTCAAATATTTGTGATATGTTTTTTTTATATAGAATCAAACGAAATTTTATAGATTAAATTTAATATTTCTTTCAAAATTGTTGTTATTTCAGTAATAAAAACGCATTGAAAATATAAATATCGTTAAATATTTGTTTTCTTAGTCGTATTCCAGTATGTATGGAAAGAACGAATCTCTGATATTCCTGATTTTATATTATGTTTATATATTTGATTGCCATATAACGATAAAATCTTCAATAATTAATTTTCGCAATTTGTCGATACCGCTGAGACAGTTCACCACTGACGAGCCAAACCCTCTCGTTTAATAACTTTTATCATTGTAGTAAGGTCTTTAGAGATAAAAATAAACATATTCCCGAACTATTAATTGTTGCAGATTCTATTATATGTTTTGAAAATTCGAAACTATTATAAACGCGTATGCTTCTTTTAAAAAATAAATAATTTCTACTGCCCTTACTGCGATGAAAAAAGTAAGGGCAATAAAAATTGTTTTATTTTTAAAAGAATCATACGCGTATATTATGGTTTCGAATTTTCATAACAGATGGCGCGCTAATGCATCATAATTATATATGTTTTTCTATATTGTATTCTCTAACCACATATCTTCAATCGGAAAATATTGTTTTTAGCATTAAAATATCGTTCTATGAAGTTAAAACCTTCAAATGAAATGGAAGTTGATCGTCGCTCTCTAAGGGATCCACAAAGAAGATAACAATTTTCCTTCTTTGGTTCTTTGAAATATGAGGCGATATTTATCGAAACTTTAAAATGAAGAACTATTTTAACAAATATATTATATTTTGATATTTGTTGTGTGTTTGTTTACTTGTAAAATCAATGAATATTTAACGTGTGTGTGTATATACCTATACATATATTAGAATTGTTAAAGGTTTTATAAAAACTCTCAATAAATACTTAACTAATTAATTAATATGAATAAAATTAGCCATGTATATTTTATTATCTATTTTATATTTATCTGTAATAGAGTCTGATCCACGCCGTTCGTTGTAGAGCAAAATTTACTCGAAAGCTTGAAATATCTAAAAAAAAAAAAAAAAAGAACTCTTTGCCCCAAAAGCTAGGTTTCCTTATTCGAAAAAGGTTTAACATAGGTTTTATTTATAATGTGATAAACGAGAAATATTTCGAGAAAAGTTTGAGATTATTATACAGAAAATATATTATTTTATATAAGCCCGTAAAAGAGCAACTTTGCGTGAAATCTTCCTTGGAGATTTGTCATAATAAAACAAAACTAAATTGTCATTTCTTTTTAAAAGCTTTTATTCACTTCTCTACATCTACGCATTTATATATTTGCATGCATTTTCGATTAAATTGTCCGAAATACTTTCTATTGATAGAAATGATTTTTGGCGTTTATATTTATTAATATAAAATATGCTATAAACATAATCTATTGGAAGATTCCTCTGAAATTTAAATTAATAATAATACAATAAAACGTAGCCTCCGAGGATAAGTTTCTTATTTTTATACATATATATAAATATGAAAACCTCTGTATTAAAATATATCTCTATATATTCACTATATAATATATGTCATTTTTTCAGTAATATTCTGTTTCAACCCACTTAAAATTGTCTCTTTATAAATACGTATCTCAGTGATAAGATTCCTGTTGTTTAAAAATTCATTTGCGTCTTGAAAATATGAAATTATATTTTCGAATTATTGTTTGCCGAAAGTCTAAATTTCTAAGTAATATATTTCCTATAAAAATTAAAAATGTAATTTCCAAAATTACTACATGTAAATGTAAGAATAAAAAAGGTATGAAACGAAATATCGGTGATATATTCGAATTTTAAAAATATTTGTATTTTTTTAAATCAAATTTATATCTTACCCAACTATATAATTTTAAATTCAAATATTCATATAACAATATTATTCAAATTATATTTATATATAATTTATAATTATTTGATTACCTCTTTAAAATTTTAAGTAATCCCAAAGAAGTAAACCCAATCGGCAATCTGACTAATACCTTTTTACAATTCAATATTAAATTTGAAAACTAATCGATAAAACACCAATAAATTGTACAAATCGAATTGATTCACAATATAGGCGATGTCATTATAGGAAGAGACTAACTAGCAATATTAGTTTAATTACAACCTATTAGATAAGTGAAAGATAGAGTGAAAAGATGTAGTTAATGATGATCCCAATTACAGGCTGTATGCAATTGAAGGGTGTGTGGGTAGCTAGGGTTCTTGAAGAGCCATCAAAGAAGATAACCCAGTGGGAGGATCCCAATTTAGCTATTCTAGCCACACCCAGTAGCGTCTTTATCGGCAACAGGTCCTTCGTAATCGCTTTTTTATATCATTAATTCATAGATTTTCTTTGGATATTGCATTTGATAGCATTTTCGTACGCAATTATTTTGTATATCGGCGTAGAATTGTTAAAATGAAGTATAGAAAGCTAATCTATTAGATTTTTTATATTTATTTATAGATTTCAAATTGAAAAGTAAGGATATTATATGTTTAGGCATAATCAGTAGGATAGAGTTGCCGTCATTATAGAGAGAGTTGATATAAATGGCGTGTAGGTGTAGTTTGAAGATTGGGTGCTGGAGAAGTGTGCAGGGAAGCAGGATGGGGAAGGGGAAATTATAACGGTTGGACTCACGTGCTGAAGGTTTCCCAGAAGCATCCAGACCGGGCCACGGAGGGCGCACTCTGCGATATCGATCCAGATGTCGCCACCAGCGCTCTCGCCGCAACAGCCTTGCTATCCGCAACAAGTCTGTTCCAACATCCTCTCATCCGCAACAACAAGTCTATACTAACACCTCTCATCCACAACAACAAGTCTTCTCTAATATCCTCTCTTCAGCAACAAGAATTCTGTTCCAAAATCGTCTAGTCCGCAACAAGTCTGTTCCAACATCCTCTCATCCGCAACAACAAGTCTATACTAACACCTCTCATCCACAACAACAAGTCTTCTCTAATATCCTCTCTTCAGCAACAAGAATTCTGTTCCAAAATCGTCTAGTCCGCAACAAGTCTGTTCCAACAACCTCTCATTCTCAACAAAAAGTATGTTCCAACATTATCTCATTCGCAACAAGTCTGTTATAACATCACATCCGCACCAATAAGTCTGTTCCATCACCTCAATTACAACAACAAGTATACTCTAGCATCCTCTCTTCAGCAACAAGAAGTCTGTTTCAACATTTTCTAGACTGAAACAATAAGTCTGTTCTAACATTTTCTCATCCTCAAAAAGTAGGTTCCAACATCCTCTCATCCGCAACAATAAGTCTGTTCTAACATCCTCTCATCCTCAAAAAGTCGGTTCTAACATACTCTCATTCTTAAAAGGTCTGCTCCAACAAACTCTCATCCACAACAACAATTCTCTTCCAACATCCTCTCATCCACAACAAGTCTGATCTAACATCCTCTTATCCGCAGAAAGAAGTCTATTCAAGCATCCTCTCATCCACAACAACGTCTGTTCCAACATCTTCTCATCCACAACAACGTCTGTTCCAACACCCTCTCATCCACAACAAGTCTGATCTAACATCCTCTTATCCGCAGAAAGAAGTCTGTTCCAACATCCTCTCAATCACAACAGGTCTGTTTCAACATCTCATTCACAACAACGTCTGTTCCAAAATCCTCTCAATCACAACAGGTCTGTTCCAACATACTTTCATCCACAACAACGTCTGTTCCAACATCCTCTCATCCACAACAGGTCTGTTCCAACATCCTCTCAATTACAACAGGTCTGTTTCAACATCTTCTCATTTACAACAACGTCTGTTCCAACTTTCTCTCATCCACAACAGGTCTGCTCCAACATCTTCTCATTCACAACAACGTCTGTTCCAACATCCTTTCATCCAAAACAGGTCTGTTCTAACATCCTCTACTACAACAACGTCTCTTCCAATATCTTTTCATCCTTCGAAACAATTTTGTTCCCCCACTTCATCCCATCCGCAACGTGAAGTCTGCTCCAAAAGGTTTGCCACACACACAGCATCCAATTTTTCCAAACATCACGCTATCTTCAACAACTTCATTTTAAAATCCTACTATCATGAACACATCTATTTCCGACATGTACAGAGTTTCTCAACAGACATACTCTAAATTATGAATAAAGTTAATGTTATTTTTATTGATAAAAAAGGTTATTGTAAAATAATTTTATACCCTAGTTTATTAGAAAGTACGCCACAACTAGAATAAATATAACAATAATTTTAAAACCACAAAAAATAAAACTATTAATCGAACAGAAATTAAGAAAATGAGAAAATATAAAAAGACATGGCTTGTATACGTACTTTTGTTTTAGAAAACTGCATTAGTCAATAACAGGTGCTTTTGAAGCACATTAAAACAAAATGAAAAAGTGTATAATGATATTCATTAAAGTATGTTGATATGTATAGGTTACATGGTCAGAGAAGGGTATAGATTTGTCCATCCCGTTGATTCTATCTACTCCTGATAGATGGCACTATAGTAAGTGGAAATCAATGCCGACGCCGTACCTGGCATCTGGCTTTATTTCCTATTTATATACCTCTTGGTTTCCTTCAATTACCTATAGCTAGGGATTCTGTACCTACATATATGCAAATTATTATTATTTGCATAGTCAGGGGATGTTTTCGGCATCGTTTTACTGCATTAAACCTTTTTTTTGCTTCTTTTTTATTTAACAAGTTGATACGCTCTCACACCCATTGGGCCTCAAAATATCTTTAATTGATTCATCATATCTTTGACTATTTCGGTGGGTCGTTGAGTTAACACCATGAGGTTCCACAAACTGGAATGCGTAAGTTGTTGTCTAATCGAAAGCGATTATCAACTTATATTTGGAGACATTAGAAGAGAATAAAAGGTTAGTTATGTGTGGTATTCATTTCGACGTCTTTATTCATTCCATTTTTATTATTATCCCTTGTACACGTGTGTGTGTGTGTGGTATAGGCCATGAAAATCATAGTAGTTAGTTAGCGACTCCCTTAATGCCAGCTTACCACATATCTACGCATGTAGAAAGCAATTCGACTTATGCACTTACAGGTGTGCTAGAGCCCCGTTTGGTTACTTGCACTCACTGGTGGAGTTAGAATTTTAGAAGAATTGGGGTCCATTGGAACAATTTTTAAATTAAAATAATTGCCCAATGCGGGAAATTCAGTCTTACTCTAAATATGCCACTATAATTTTATATTTTACTAGTAGAAAAGCCCGTCCAAGGACGGGATCGGCTAGAGCAGGTGGATTCCTAATTTTATTTCTCACATTCCATTTTGATACTTAATAATATGTAATCGGAAGCGTTCGAGGTAAAATAACGTTCATGGTCCGTCAGGGATCGATCCCCTTCCGAGCGTTGCAACATTTTACCTTTCGGGTCATTTTTTTTTGATATTTTTTTAATAAACATTTTTACTTTAAAAGAGGTGAACTTACAATGAATAAATTTCTTTGTAAACAACATTTTTGGTGAAGCAAGCTGAACTATTTTCAAGAAGCCTTCCTTGCTTGCTTCCGTGGATTATTTTTATTTTAACACACACTTAGAGCAACTTATAGCTTCAGCTTATGAAGTGGCATTCCCGAAGGGTTAAGGCTGTTGAGAAATACCGGTGGATAGCTCTCATTATCTTCAGGTGTCGCATCATCTATTGAGTCTGAGCTGAAATACGTTATGGAGTCACCTTCAAGGATATCTAAAACTCGGTTGTTGATATCATCAACATCCACATTTCTGGGACAAAGTATAGCCTTATCGGTATACTGTTCAAAGTCAGAAGGAAGCAATTTATCTCAATAAATTTCTTTGACTAAATCGCCATTGCAAACCATTTCAGATGGTATTTCAAATGTATCGGAGTCTAAGCCAAGATCATTTGTTAGCTCGCCATTTCCAAGCTTTAAAAGCCAGGCACTAAACTCTGGGTCAATTGACCTAATATTATTGTCTAATTTCAAAATATTATTTTTTTCCATAGAGGATGAAATTTAATACTTGAATCTACAATTGCAGCTTGAGTTCCATGTGGAACAACAGGCAAAGTCTGTCGGAAGTCCCCTCAAAAGACAATGGTTTTACCACCAAGTGGTTTTTCATTTTGCATGATTTCTTTCAAGAGATTATTAATGCATCTAAGAGCATCTTTTGGTGCCATGGTAGCTTCATCATAAATAATGACATTTGCATGATCATCAATGCAACATGATCAACATTTTCAGGATGCAAGGCACCTGAGCGGTGATAAATCTGTCCGTTGATTCGGAAACAATAGGGCCCATATCCAGGAGGAGGTGCAAGGTTTGCTCCCATTGAAGCGAATGCTAGGGCACTGTTGACGGAACGGATGTTTTCCATGAAGTTCTTTGAAAAGTGATGCTTTCCAGTCATTAAACTTTCAAGTAGTTCAGAGGTTTGAATCGGTTCAAGTTCGACTTTTCCTTTGGAACAGCATTTATGAAAAGTTTTACTGTATGTCGTTTGTTCCAATTCGAAATACTTTGCTCTACATTTTGGGCAAACTTGATCAAGTTGGCCACAAAAGTGCAGGGGAATTTGATCTTCCTCGAAACATGTCCCTGTTGGCAAAGGTAGATTATCTCCCTGTCGAATTCTTTGCATCCTCAGCCTACTGTTTTCCCTTTGAAGGGCTCTTTGATTTTCGCTCATATTCATTCGGTATTGCCGTTGTTGTTCATTATGCCGTTCTCTTACGGGTGAATTTAAACGTCTTTGTCGCTGCTGTTCAATACGACGTTGCTTTGCTTCGATGGCCTCAACAATAGAAAGGGCTCTTTTAGAAGACATTGTTTATAAAAATAAAATAATCAAGCTAAATTAAAAAAATAAAATTATTTAAATTATTTTATTTATATATGTCATAATTTGTATATAATTAAATGCAACCCCGACCCACTATGTATGTACCATGTATGATTTTCAAAGACTTAATAAAGAACAAGGTAACTGGAGGAAAGCAAGTAGCAATAAGACATAGGAAGTAGGCCTAAAGCTGGCACGGCTATTCTTGGCACCCCTGTGTCAATATTGCAGGGGCAGAGACCGGACGTCTCTAGTGACCGCAGAAGTTATATTTGTCAAGAAGCACTCAATACTTCCTGACAAAGCAGGATGTATCTAATATCCGTCGAAGTTATAAGCGTCAAGCTACCCAACACTTCCTGACGAAATCGGATATATCAGGCAGGCCATATCTTTCACCAAAGAGAGCCGCGGTCCAATCAGAAGACAGCACCTAAATAGGTCGACCAATAGGAAAAGATCATGTGATCATCTCTCAACCAATCAGAGAGAAACTGAGTCTTGGTGTTAAATCGAAAAGCAAGAATAGGCAGTTGTTCACTGGCTCTCGCCGAGTTCGGACAGTTGTGATTCCGCTTCCAACAAGGTGACATCTACTCGCGAGGCCTCTCTCCCTCTGCTCATCCCACAGCTAAGTCAATCACCGCCATGTGATCAGATAATTAACAAGTCAAATCGCTCAGCTCTTCTCAAGCTTTCTTTCCTCCAATCCAGTTGCCTTTCATTTTCAAACCCCATCACGTGTCCTGATTATTCCTAACTGTATGCTGCAACTTCCACTCAAACGACTGCGCTTCAACCAAATCTCACCATTCGCATCCAACAACAAGAAATTCCGCAACGATATTGCCACAGAACGGTTAAGTCGACAGGATAAAGAGATGGAATTTAATCAGGATCCCATAGGCGTAAAGTCAGACGGTCCGACGGAAACAATGGAAAGAAGGCAAGGTCAGCGCTCCTGACCCGAGTAAAAATTTCTGATGGAGCGGAGGCGACAATCTCGCCTTTCGACGGCACATGCAGCGCGACACAGTTTTTCCAAGCATTCGACCGAAAAATGGAAGACGCATCCATGGGAGAACAAGAAAAATTACTGCGCCTGCCAAACTATCTGGTGCGACAACCCCTGGAGCTCTTCAGGAAACTTCGGATGGCCGACCGGAGCTATTTCCAGGTGAGACAAACCCTCCTAGATCTCTACCCTGAATCAAGCGAAGCATCCTTTGCGAAATATTTCGCCATGAAGCTCACTGGACAAGCCAACTTAGAGACCTACTACCGGGAGAAAACCGCCATGGGATTGCAACTAGGACTTCCACAGGAGGTGATCCTCGAGACGCTGACAGAAGGACTGCCATTCAACGACCAGCGCCTAGTCCGCGTAGTACCTCCCGAGAACCTAGGAGAATGGTTCCGACTGGTACAGCGGATCCACGGGCCCAGTGTACCGGCAACGCGATCCAGAGAAGATCAACCACCCACAATGTCGGGTCCGTACCACAGCACACCCCGACGCCCAGGTGCATGGAATGCACCTCTTCCACCGTCCAATTGCAAGTTCTGCGGCGCGAGACACTGGCACAGCGAATGCCGACGTCGACCAGTCCCGACGACCCACGAAAAAGTGCGGACGGTGCAAACAGTCCCAAAACAACCAGCCACGATTCCACAACAACCAAGTCAAGCCAGGGACACCCCAGCCGAGCAGCCCTTTCGAGACTGAGGTAGGATCCCTAAACCAACTGACTATCAAACTTTTTCTAGCCCCTAATATATCATGCCCCTTTTTAATTGATACAGGCGCCAGCCTGAATATAGTGCCATATAATTTTTATCATATGTTAAAAACCCATCTGCCTAATTTAACCCTTGAGGGACATTCACTGAACCTCCAAACCCTAAACGGTTTTGCAAAAACCATGGGTAAACTGTCTATCCCACTGACAATAGGACAAATATCCCGAAGAGAGAACACAATACAATCACCCCGGTATTTCACAAATGTCACGACTCATATCCACGCAATATTACTGGCAAGGTATGTCCAAAGATATTAAACAAAAGGTTAAGACCTGTCCCACCTGCCAATTAACAAAACGTCCAGTAGGACCCACTTACGGAGAATTAAGTCAACCTCCGGAATCTAAAGAACCCTTCGACCTTTTATCTCTGGACACCATAGCAGGATTTGCCAAATATGGCAACACCAAGATATACCTCCATGTGGTAGTCGATCATTTTTCGCGCTATGCGTGGGCTTTTCCATCTAAATCCACCAGCATCATCACCTACCAACAGGTACTTAAACGAGTATTACAGGATGGCTCTCCAAAACGCCTTCTTACGGATAGAGCCCCTGCTTTCACTTCGCCAAAATTTCGTAGTTTCCTACTTAATAGAAATATTCACCCATTACTCACAACCAGCAACAATCCACAGGCCAACGGTCTATGTGAACGCCTGAACGCCACCCTCACGGGAAAACTTAGGCTATTGCATCTAGAAAATCCTAAGATCGCATGGACCAAGTTGGTCAAAAGAGTTACAATTATATATAACAAAACCCCACACTCTACCACAGGTTTTCCACCCATCTACTTAATGTTTGGTATCCTACCCCCCGAACTCTCTGACCATAGTACACCTTACCCAGATATCGACAAAGCTAGAAAAATTGCACACACACGCACACAAAACAAGCATTTACAAGACAAAAACATTTATGATCAACGACACAAACAACCACATTTTGAAGTAGGTGATCTAGTGTTAGTAAAATTATATCACCACCCCAATACAGGGAAACTTGCGCCATATTTCACAGGACCTCACACAATATTAGAAATTATTTCACCAAATGTGGTCCGCATAGATCGACCAAATCAACCACTTCAAAGAGACACTGACACAATCCACGTCAACAAACTTAAGCTGTATACAGAAAAAATCCGTTATATATCACCACCCGCCGTTAGCACATATCATATAAAGCACAACCCCAATTACACGTTCCCTTTCAAACATTTAACACCCGAATTATTCCCAACAGAGTCATTAAGGTTCAAACCCACCAGCAGCGAACCTTTCAGGCATTTAGACCCTGCCATTTTTGCAACAAGACGATTTGCATCACTCTTCCACGATGTTAAAAACTGCAAACCTGACAACCAGCTCAATCATATCACACCACCCCCTAAAGATATCAAACAGGAGAACTGCGAACCTACCAATCATTCAAATTCTACAATTAATAAGGTTCAAGCAAATATTTCAGAGTCCCCAGTTACAAAAATATGGACGAACATGGGGCAATATCCTATTTTTCATCTGATTTTCATCCTTTGTTTGTTAGTTCTACCATACAAATGTATACCAATTTTATTCCTTAACTATTTATTTATCTATACCATGTCCGCTCATAAAATTTTCAAACTACAAGAGGCAGTTTTTAATTTTGGGCAAGCAGTTTTTCATTGTGGACAAGCAGTTTTTAATTTTGGACAAGCAGTTCTTCATTGTGGACAAACATTTATAAAACTTCTCATAATTTTAGGAACCATCTTCGCAGAAAATCTAAATAAACTCCGAAGAGATAGCAGTAACTGAAAAGATGACCAACCAATGTCGGAGAAGTCGTACTCCAAAAACAAGCCCCGAGCCACACCCCAAAATAAATAGACGGCAGGAAATGAGAATTTTGAGACACCACGACAGGAAGTGTAGTCCGCGGCGATAAATTCGGCCTCTGCAAACAAAGCAGAGCGCCTCGTCCGATCTCCAATTTCATTCCCTCTCTTTTGCCCGACACACCCCACTTCCGTATCTCTAATTACAATGAGAAGGTCCCCTATTGAGGTCAACTGGGAACCTCTCTATGCCACCGATTTTTTGGATTCCAGTTCGAGTCTACATATCGATTTTTACCACCCAATTCCACATCCACAAGACAACACATAGAACTAGCTCACACATTTCTTACACAACAGACTTCTAACATTTTTTCACAACACACACACAAAGACAAAAAATTACACATAAAGGTTATATAGATTTCCATGTCTCCTGTACACACAGCATAAACGCACTTGAGGACTAGAGTCACGTTTTTACCTAAGTGTCGCTACAGATGAGACAAAAAATTTATAGGGCATAATTGAGCAATTAAAAAATTTATAGGGCATGTAGATACCAAAGGGTTCAAACCAATACACCTTATTTTTCATATTAATCATTTTCATTATTTTCTCTCAATTAAAAATGTAAATATTTAATCAATTTATCAATTTATTCAACTTAACATCACTTTTAATCATTAATTATCATATATTTACCACTTAGTTATGTTATCATAGTTTCCAATCAACAAAAACTCATTGGTTTTCTTTCAAAATTGGATATTATATTTCATTTTGATTTACAAAAACATTCTTTTTTTTCTCTATTTTTTTTTCACCATGCAACCAAGCATTTACTTTGATTTCTCCCAACTTTTATATTATTTTTTGATTTCCTCCAACTTTTTATTTTTAATTATTTTTTGATTTCTCAAAAGCCCTAATAAAAATCCCTCGTTTTCCATTCCCAATTTCGAGCGAGAATATGGTTAGGAATTTTTCTTTTTTTTTTTTTTACCATGCATCAAGCATTCACTTTGATTTCTTTCAACTTTTTATTTTACTTTGATTTCTCAAAAGACCTTATGAAATTTCCTCGAATTCTTTTCCAAAATTCGAGCAAAAAAGTAACTAGGCATTTTCCCTTATCACCATGCAACAAAACAATTTTTTTTCAACCAAACACATTCAATTTTGATTTCATTCAACTATTTTTATATTATTTTTATTTGATTTCAAAAGCCTTAATATAACTCCCTCGATTTCATTTCCTATCTCGAGTAAGATTCGTTTAGGCGCATTTTCTTTTCCTTTTAATCCACTATGTACCATAACATTCATTTTGATTTCTTACAATTAAAAAATTTTTGATTTCTATTAATTATACTCAACCTATATCATCAACACCATGCTATTTTACTTTTATATCACCAGCAATGTTTGTATATAGCCCCTCTTACCCACAACTAATTTTCCCACAAAATTATTTTTCACTTTACAGAATTCTCTCAGGCTAACCCCTTCTTGAATTCTTCACATGTAGGGGGCGCATCTGTCATAATTTGTATATAATTAAATGCAACCCCGACCCACTATGTATGTACCATGTATGATTTTCAAAGACTTAATAAAGAACAAGGTAACTGGAGGAAAGCAAGTAGCAATAAGACATAGGAAGTAGGCCTAAAGCTGGCACGACTATTCTTGGCACCCCCTGTGTCAATATTGCAGGGGCAGAGACCGGACGTCTCTAGTGACCGCAGAAGTTATATTTGTCAAGAAGCACTCAATACTTCCTGACAAAGCAGGATGTATCTAATATCCGTCGAAGTTATAAGCGTCAAGCTACCCAACACTTCCTGACGAAATCGGTTATATCAGGCAGGCCATATCTTTCACCAAAGAGAGCCGCGGTCCAATCAGAAGACAGCACCTAAATAGGTCGACCAATAGGAAAAGATCATGTGATCATCTCTCAACCAATCAGAGAGAAACTGAGTCTTGGTGTTAAATCGAAAAGCAAGAATAGGCAGTTGTTCACTGGCTCTCGCCGAGTTCGGACAGTTGTGATTCCGCTTCCAACAAGGTGACATCTACTCGCGAGGCCTCTCTCCCTCTGCTCATCCCACAGCTAAGTCAATCACCGCCATGTGATCAGATAATTAACAAGTCAAATCGCTCAGCTCTTCTCAAGCTTTCTTTCCTCCAATCCAGTTGCCTTTCATTTTCAAACCCCATCACGTGTCCTGATTATTCCTAACTGTATGCTGCAACTTCCACTCAAACGACTGCGCTTCAACCAAATCTCACCATTCGCATCCAACAACAAGAAATTCCGCAACGATATTGCCACATATATATATATATAAATTATTCACCGAATAAATTGCCGAAAGCAAAAAATGACTAATAAGGTCAGAATAGAATAAAATAAAGGATGAAAACAAAAACCAAACAGACCTACAGCCGGCCACGTCACTTAACTACGTAACTTGAACACGTGACACAGAATGGACCAATCCTATTCGGCTTCAACGAACAAACGCTTTATAAATATTAGTTAAAATGATATTTTATATATTTTATAATTTTTCAAATCGACATCAAAATTCTTATTATAATTTAAAAAGAACAGTGAGCCAGAGATAAAAAAAATATATTCGCAGTTTTTTTGTTACCAAACAAACCAAATATGATGATAAATATCGAATATAAAGTTATAAGTCAAAAACAATTGAGCTATATTAATTAATATAATAAAGAGAAACGGTCATTCTCTTTTTTCTTTATATATAGGTTTTGCAACTTTAAGACATTTATAAGAGACAACAATAAAAAACAATAATATAAGACAGCACAATTTAATTTTTTACTTTAACAACATTTTCATTTTTAGATTTTCTTTGAAACTCTAACATCAATATGTTTTCGTTATTGAAAAACCTTAATTGGAAATAACATTATTCTTACTATTTCATTTAGTGTGTACTCTCAGTTGTACTCTCACGCGGCATAATATCAACATTTTATAGTATAGTGTAAAAATGTAAAGTGTAAAAATGCAAAAAAAAAACCTTTACACTATAATATAACACTATATAACACTATATAATATAACAATGTGACATAGATCAATTTTCGATATATATTGAAATTTTATTCTATTTTATTTTGAGCGTCTATTTTGAATATTCACTAAATATCGAAATGAATATTAACTAAATATCGAATAAAGAATATAAATATTTAATAAAATAAAAAATACGCATAGGCATATTTAATATAAGCAATATTAAAATAGCCAATTTCTGGCGTAATTAAATATTGGCGTATAAAATAGAATATTAAGAGAGTAGTTAGGGAACAAACATAAATACAGACAAACAGACATTTTATGAAAAATGACCTTAACAAAATAAAAACGGTGCTAAAATGAAAAATGAAAAATTAAAAATGAAAAATGTTTTTGAAGTGTAAAATTTACTAAAGATTACTAAGATTTACTAAAATGAAAAATGTCGTCGTTATAAGTACGCATTTTAATATTTAGACTATAAAAATTAGAAAAGAGAAGGCAAGTATGAAGAAGTATTTAAAGTGTAAATTATGAATATTATCAAATATGTGGCTGATGTGGCTAGTGTAAATTACGAATATTTATATATCAAATTATTTCGTTTTATTTCAATCAATGGCCGAGCGAATCGAATAAAGAATATAAATATTTAATAAAATAAAAAATACACATAGGCATATTTAATATAAGCAATATTAAAATAGTCAATTTGCTGGCGTAATTAAATATTGGCGTATAAAATAGAATATTAAGAGAGAGTAGTTAGGGAACAAACATACATACAGACAAACAGACATTTTATGAAAAATGACCTTAACAAAATAAAAACGGTGCTAAAATGAAAAATGAAAAATGTTATTAAAGTGGAAAATTTACTAAAGAATACTAAGATTTACTAAAATGAAAAATGTCGTCGTTAAAAGTACGCATTTAAATATTTCAACTATAAAAATTAGAAAAGAGAAGGCAAGTATGAAAAGTATTTAAAGTGTAAATTATGAATATTATCAAATATGTGGCTGATGTGGCTAGTGTAAATTACGAATATTTATATATCAAATTATTTCGTTTTATTTCAATCAATGGCCGAGCGTGTCGCTAACGTCGAGCTTAACGTCGAGCTAAATGCGTATTTTTGCTAACTGCGTTATTTTTAAAAGTTAATTCCGGGACCAAATGTAATATGTATACGAAATATTGTCGTATAAAATAAAAATATTAAGAGAGGAGTTAGGGAACAAACAAACATCCAGACATTTTTTGCGCTTTAATAATAAGACTACGTAACTTGAACACGTGACACAGAATGGACCAATCCTATTCGGCTTCAACGAACAAACGCTTTATTATATGTGATAATGAATTAATTAAAATAATTAAATATATTTAAATAGATATACCTTTTTACTAAATGTAGTACAAGTCATGTATGATAAGCGACGATTCTTTACTGTAAGCACACCACATGAGTAGGAACAGTTCCAATTTGTACCTACGAGGTGCCAAGTTTTGTTGCTTACACTCAATGGCAGGGTTTGAATTGCGCAAGTATTCGGGACCATTGAAGTAATAAAACTCTTAATGCGGGATTCCATCACTGGTATAGGAACCTCGACGGTGCGTACCATTTCTTCACTAACCCTTTATCCTATAGATGGCAGTTGCCATCAGTAATTTCCGTTATAGGATCCGAAGAAGAGCCATCATCATACCTGATTTATATTTACAATGTATAGATACATCTATTGGTGAAATTTATAATTTCTCATTGCTTAAATTTGTTTTAGTAGTAAAAAAGACCCTGAATAGAAGATGGAATTGGCGAAATCATTGAGAGAGTTTATTCTTAATAGACCAAGCTTTTTCACTTCAATCGGTTGAAGGAATTTGTATTCTATAAAATGGTAAAAAAAAAGGTTTGAAAAAATTCGTTATTCTGGCATATATATGTGTTCATAATATACCTCTTCCTTTACGAGAGGCATTAAAAACAATGCATTTTTTAATCACCTTAGTACAAAACGTACTGCCTTGTTTCAATGCATATTTAAAGGGGGAAAGGGTCATTTTATAAACATGTCTACCATACTCCTTCAACTATTATATATATATTAAGAAAAAGGCATCTCCTTATCGTGCAACTGAAAGTTGCTGATGGGTTGCGCCATCTATCGGAATAAATATCAACTATTCTCGTTGATTTTTAATTATTCCAGAATTGGCCAAATACCCATTCTTGATTAATCAAGAAAAGCCAACCACGGACTCGTTTCGGGCTGTTGGCTCGCATTAGCGTGGTGCAAGCTGTACCTCAACGACCGAAAAATTGGTCATTAAGGCATCCTGAAAAATCATGAAACGGTTAGTTAAGGCCAGAATTGCGTGAGAACGCTACACAATGTGAAAAAAAGTACAAATGTGATATTGTACTGGGATAAGGTGCGTAAATTAAGAAAAAGGCAACTACTTATCGTGCAACTGAAAGTTGCTGATGGGTTGCGCCATCTATCGGAATAAATATCAACTATTCTCGTTGATTTTTAATTATTCCAGAATTGGCCAAATACCCATTCTTGATTAATCAAGAATGGGTATTTGGCCAATTCTGGAATAATTAAAAATCAACGAGAATATTTTGTATTTATTCCGATAGATGGCGCAAGCCATCAGCAACTTTGAGTTGCACGATAAGGAGATGCCTTTTTCTCAATTTATTCACCTTATCATAGTACAATATCACATCTGTATTATTTTAGAAATATTCACTGAGTAAGAAATATTAAATTGGGAGCTGAATATGTGGGCGTAATAATGTAGATATTGTAATGTTAAAGCCTTTGTACCCACATATATATAAGGGATATAAATACATATATATATATATGATATGTACGTAGTGGGGAAATATACATAGTTATCTATATGTCTCCCCCCCCCCTCCCCTCAGGAAATATAATAAAATTATATATATAGGGAAGGTGGCTATGTGCTGTATAAAATATTAAAATTTATTAACAAATTATGATTTGTCAATTGCGTATTTCGCTTTAAATTGTAGCCTAATAAAATAATTATATAGTGATTTTCAACATATTGTTGCGTTGTTGGATGACAAAGAATAACTTCCGTAGGTACAAAGGATCTTTAGGACTTTATTTAAGCCTAATCGATAAAATAATTACAGAAGAGTGCAAAAAATAAAACAACAATAAATAAAACAGCAGTTACAAACTCACCAACTGCGGCGCGGTGAGGGAAAGCAGGAGCAGAACAGGAGACAAAAGTTCGTAGAGCCTTCTAGAATCTTCCAAGAAGTACACCGGCGTCGGCGGTAAGCAGCAGTCCGACCTCTTGAGACAGCAGCTTGCTTGGAGTACACCACGTAGCTTCGTTCTTTGACTCCCACTTTCTATCTTTCTTCTTTCTCTTTTTTTTTTTTTTTGCATGAGTTCCTAATCCCTATATATCCCGTAGTAAATCTTTCCAGAACGGTCACGGTTGGTCAGCCAATCAGAAAGCCGCCAGCACAAAGCCATTGCGCAATCGCTACTGATTAGCCAATCAGTTGTCTTCCACTTTTTTACATTATTCTTAAATGTTCTAGAATATTCTCTCTTAATTCTGGAATGTGCTTTTCTTTCTACGTAACACTGCTCCCTCCTTAGGACTGATCGTCCCGAACAGTCCATTGTACTGGAACAGTACCCCTGAAGGGTGATAACCGGTTGTAGTGCACTACTTTGGGCTTAGACGTCGGGGTTTTCTGAATCCGATAGATAACATCATTGAGGCACTTGGTGATCTTGTAGGGTCCTTTCCATTGATACTTAGTTTTAGGAGAAAGTCCTTTCTTCCGTTGAGGATTATGGAGCCAAACCATTTCACCCTCTTTGAAAGTCTTGTTGGAAGTCTTGACTTTGCACCTGTCTTTCATTTTCTCACTGGAAAAGTGAAGCCTTTCTCCTGCCCACTGGTGAACGGTCAGCATCCTTTCAAATGGGGCACCTACATTGTAGATCTTCACTCTTTCTTTGGATCTTGTTGTCGGTCCCTTTCTCACTGAACATCGTGTACAGTTTCTGCACCATTTTTCAACATCAATTCGACTTTCTGGCCAACAAAATCTTTCTCTAACTTTGGCCAATGTTTTTCTGATGCCGAAGTGATTTCCCGTGGGACTGCTATGCATCTCCTGGAAAGCCAAATGTACATGAGATCTGGGTAACACCAACTTCCAGATTCCCGGCTTTCCATCCTCGCTCTCCCATTTCCTGTATAAGACTCCATCTCGCAGGGTCAAAGAATTCCGGAGGCGCCAGAGAATTTTGGTTTTTGGACTGTGCGAGGCCACATCTTCCCAGGATGGGCGCTTTCACCTGATTTTTTCCAATTTATCGCTAGCAAGAGATCTCGGTCTTCACGTTGAGCTTTTCTTAAAGCTTGGCCAGTCCAGTGTTTCTCCTCCACTTCATTGCTTTCTTGCACTGTAACTTGCCTTACGCAAAATCTGTCTTCAGCACGAGCGCAATGTCCACTTTGTGGAACACATGGCCTTCTTGATAAGGCATCAGCATTAGCATTCCGTCTCCCATGGTTCTTTCTAGGGGCTGTGGTGATTTCAGAATTTTCCGGATAGTTTCTTCTCATGTGGCCATATTGTCCACATCTCCAGCAGTCGGTATCACTGCGTTATTTTACTTTTCTGGGGCAAGTTGGAGAAATGTGATCAAATAATCTACAAGTCCAGCAGCGACCCCTTTTTCTTTCAGGCTTATCCATAGAGTTATCTGGACAGTTTTTCCTTATGTGGCCATTTTTTCCACATTTCCACAACCTGTATCACTGCGCTGTTTTACTCTTCGGGGGCATGTTGGAGACATGTGATCATGGGTTCCACAGGTCAAGCAGCGACCCTTTTCTCTTTCTGGATTATCCCATTTAACTTGTCTAGCCAAGCGATAACTTTCTATTGTGGCTTGTTGGGCAGCTTCATACTTCATGGCTTGGACTAGGGTTTCTTGTAGAGTAGCCGCACTTGAAAGTCTGGCAAACCTTTGGGTCTCAGGGTCTCCGAAGGCATCTATAAACTGGTGTTGGGCCATAAAATCTTGTATTTCGGGACGGCATGTTGGAAAGGCTAATCTTGCCAGACGTCGGATGTCGTGGGCCAACTCCTGCAAACTTTCTTTCTTATCTTGTAGTCTATTCTTGAACTTTACTACCTAAAGCTGTTGGTAGTGTTTTTCTCCATATCGGGATTCCAGAGCGTCAATCAGGGAGTTTAAGTCTAGACGAAGTTGTTCCGGAATCATCTGGAGAACTTCCACTTCAGGTCCACGAAGTGCAGCAGCCAAAAGCTTGCCTTATCTCTAACGTTCCATCCGTTAGCTTGGGCAACCACATCGAACTGGGTTTTGAAGGAGGTCCATGATGATTGTCCATCAAAGGTAGGAACTTTGGCAAGAGGCCTACCCGAATTGTTATTTTCTTGCTGGAAAACCGGAGTTCTTGGATGGCCCGTTTTCACAGCAGCAAGTCTCTCTTCTAAAGCCGATATTTTATCTTTCATTTCTTCTTTTACAGAGGAGATTTCATCTTCTAAGCATTTGAATTTGAGCCCCAATCTTTCTTTTAGCTCTTGATTTTGAACTTAAAGAGCCTGGTTTTGAGCTTGAATAGCCTCACGAGTTTCTTGATTTTGAGCTTGAATAGCTTCACGAGTTTCTTTATTTTGAGCTTGAATAGCTTCACGAGTTTCCTGATTTTGAGCTTGCAAAGCCTGGTTTTGGGCTTGCATAGCTTGGATAGCTTTCAATATTTCTTACATTTTTCGGGTAAGTACCATAAATTATTCAGGCTTCACACAAAGATCCCACTTCTGACACTAAATTGTTGCGTTGTTGGATGACAAAGAATAACTTCCGTGGGTACAAAGGATCTTTAGGACTTTATTTAAGCCTAATCGATAAAAATAATTACAAAAGAGTGCAAAAAAAAAATAAAACAACAATAAATAAAACAGCAGTTACACACTCACCAACTGCCGCACGGTGAGGGAAAGCAGGAGCATAACAGGAGACAGAAGTTCGTAGAGCATTCTAGAATCTTCCAAGAAGTACACCGGCGTCGGCGGTAAGCAGCAGTCCGACCTCTTGAGACAGCAGCTTGCTTGGAGTACACCACGTAGCTTCGTTCTTTGACTCCCACTTTCTATCTTTCTTCTTTCTCTTTTTTTTTTGGCATGAGTTCCTAATCCCTATATATCCCGTAGTAGATCTTTCCAGAACGGTCACGGTTGGTCAGCCAATCAGAAAGCCGCCAGCACAAAGCCATTGCGCAATCGCTACTGATTGGCCAATCAGTTGTCTTCCGCTTTTTCTACATTATTATTAAATGTTCTAGAATATTCTCTCTCTCCATTCTGGAATGTGCTTTTCTTTCTACGTAACACTATAAAGAAAAATAATTATTTTTATCTTACCTTTATTAAGAGAATAAAATATTTTATAAAATTGAATGTAGCTTTGATTTATTTGTAGATATAGTGATTATTGAGGTTTTTTTCACTTTTTCAAAAAATGTCTCTTACCAATATGGATCAATTTGCCGGCTCTGCATTTCTTTCAACATAGGCATTATCTCTTCTTTAGGTGAAACCTCTTCAGCAGCCAATCCCATATAAGACATGTGAATATTCCTACATCAAACAATGGAGGAGTGTAAAAATTTGATAACATCCAGTGTTGTGATGGATTCATTGATATACTGTCCTAGAGATTTGACTGCCGCCAGGTTGGCTAGTAGGTTCTGAAAGTTAGCTCTGTGTTATAAGACATTCTACAAAATAAATAAAGCAACTCATAAATAAATATTTAAATTAAAAGTCTGTGGGATTGAAAAGTGATTAATATATCCATATTTGAATTTCCATCACGTCAATTTTTATAAGACACAAAATATATTACTACCTTTGTAACTCGATAGAGATTGACGTTCTTCCAACCAAATTAATCATAAATAAATCAATTTTAAAAATATATAACCATTTTATTTTTATAAGAAACTTTTATGAATATTTGAGACAAATGAGCCAACGTAGCCAAGTGTTATGGAAAATCAATAAGTTGCATCATTCAACTTCGGAAATACCGCATTGAGCTAAAGATTAATCAGGATTTACGGCCTGAAAACATTGCAGGTAAATATCTTTTTAGCCAAGCCTAGCGGTTCATCTAGGAGAAGAAAAACGCAAATTTCAAACTAAAGAGGCCTCTACTTAGTCGTGCTCGGCAACACATCTTTTTTTTCTATCAGTTGATTGCTTAAACCAACTCACACAGACCTCCTAGTATATTGATGACTTGCTGGAGTATTTTGAAGATATCTTGCTTGTTTAGGCCACACCACTGCAGGATGTGCTCCGGGGATGCCTCACAAGCCAGTCATTTTGTGCAGTTTGGGATGTGTTTTGGTTTTGCCTTCAAATAATATTTTCCTTGTGTGATCTGTTCAAAAACTTGTAGTTGATTTTAGGAAATCCCTCATAGAGTAAATCTCTAAGCCACTTCATTAAAATATGTTCTACACTAAGATAGGAATGACCTAGCATGACCTCCATCTTTGCCCTAAACAGTGAGGATTATTAACTTCAGTTTGTTCCATCGATATCTTTAATTATAATTGCAATTATTTCATCAGAGAATATGCATGTATAAACAGGTTCATGAAATTGATCAATAAATATATTAGAGAAGTCTCGGGGCAAGTATACTGATTTACTAACCCTAACCTGAACCTAATCTAGCTTAACCTACCTAACTTATCCTAGAAAATAGCCTTACCTAACCTCATAATGGTTCATAAACACTTTACATTTTACAACCTTTATCTTTAACATATCAATATCATTCTCATATTTATATTTCCCCTGGTATAGGATAGACTGGGTGGAGCCTTCACACATTATAAATATAATAAACTACAAAAAATGAATTTTTGTTGCCATTAACAAACTCGGATGTTTTGGACGATATAATAAATCATGCTAGCTTGCTCATTTCATAAGAATAAAAAGATAGCGTAGATATTAAATGTAGAATACATTCTATTGGAAATAAGCAACAAGACAGAAGTTTTAATATGTAAAATATTAGGAGAAGCGCAAATAAAGAAGTTTGCAAAGAATAGACACATTAATCTTTTGGTGACATATCTCATTTTCGAATTTAACCTGAATTCTTTCACCTACCATTTTATTCCTTAACTTTGAAAAAAATAAAACAAAAACACAGAGAGAGATGCCCTAAAGTGGCAATAAGATTAAAATTAAAACTAAATAATTCAAGTTAAATTCGAATGTAGAGCGTATTAAGAGAAACAAATAAATATCTGATTTTAAGAGGTCATGCTAATTTTAAAACGCCTAAATTTCATCGATCTTTAAATTTACTGAAATAAGTAAACCACATCGAAGTTACATTTATTTCTAACACCTATCTATGCTTTGATCAATATAATATTTTATGATACATTAGCGCGCCATCTGTTATGATAATTGGAAACTATTTAGACGCGTATGATTCTTTTCCAAATTAAACAATTTTCTATTGTCCTTACTGCAATGAAAATTTAATATTATTTTATGATGCAAATAGTTTAATAATTTTATATAACTGCTGTGATATATATACAGTCACATCTCCTTTAGACCCCTTCTAAGAATTTAGATAAATCCAGTCTTTCTTAGAGGCGTTCTCTTATCAAAGATTCGATTGTCATTTCTTTTTCTTTTTTTTTTACGAAAGAGGTTGCTCAAGAAGGCGGTCGCTTATAATAGGTCTAATAATTATCTCAGTGATCTAGGAGGTGATAATGGGTTTAATTACAATTAAAATTATTGTGCTATCATCTTAACTTCCATTTGAAAGTTGGATGGAACTTTTCCAACAATATGGAGATTGCCATATAAGAAATCGCAAATAGACCAGTTGAGAAACCAGTAACAACCCAGTCATCGCCAAACCTCTCTGACCAAACAGTAACAACCCAGTCATCGCCAAATCTCTCTGACCAAACAGTAAGAAAACTACTATCCTTAGCTACTTCCATTTACTTCCTCTTATTTCCGGTCTTCGTTTGAGTAAAGGATTAGCCCACCGATATGTAAGAAGGCAATATTTACCGAATTTACCCCGGGACACTTGTGTGGTCTTATCATTTCTTGATGGAGTAGCCGCAGTGTTTTAGTCACTTTTTATCTCTTTATTTATATCTAGGTATATTTATCTATTTATATATATTAATTAATTAATATTTATATTCATTAGTAATTTATTATATGAAGCGGAAATATAGATTCAGAGAATTTAATCATTTATATATATTCACTTTTATTTGGATAAAATATGTAAATTACATGTTTTATTATTAATTAATAAATTATTTAAGGTAAGATATATAATGAATATAAGGCTTATATATATAACTAGCGGATGTGTACCCGGCTTCGCCCGGGTTTTATTAGAGTGAAAGTTTGCCTAACGAATATTATATATTATGAAGTATAATAAACAATGTTGAAGATTAGTTTCAATTATTAATCAAGATTGTGTGTGAATATGTGAGAAAGATGTAATATCGTTGTTGTTTTCTTGGCCGACTGTTTTACATATGGTGTTATCTTAAAATTGCTTGTTTTGAATATTTTTTTAGATTGAGATTATTAGCTAGTATGTAAAAAAATTAAATCTGTTGAATTTTTTTTTTGTATTTATATATAAATAAAATTAACTCTGTTTATTTTTTTTTTGTATTTAATCGATAACACCGAAGTTACGCATGTTAGGAAAAATATTTTGATGTTAAGCAAAACCTGTTCCATCTCGTTTTACATAAATGTTGAAAATTTGGTCGAAATTGATGCATTGTAACGAAAGTTTTTAGCGAACAACACTTATGAAATTTCCATTTTATTAATATAGATTATTAATATCAAATATTTTTAATAATGATTTTTATTTATGTGAAATAAAGAACTATTGTTGGGCAGTCGTGAATTTATTTTGAGATTGTTAATGAATATAATTAATGAATAAGGTAAATATGATATTTAATAAACAATGATTAATTTTAAGAGAGATCAAATTAAACGAAAATAAATAAAAAATCATGGTATTGGGTATCTTCAAAGTTTTAAGAACACAAAAATATAATGAATTTACCTGCGCCGAAGCGTGAAGAACAACGTGGCTATTCATATACAATATATTGTGTATTAAAAAAAAAAGACTACGTACTAGAGACAAAGGTGACACCTGGTGACAAGGCTTGCCAACGTGTGTGGTCACAGAGTTTTCTGAAAATAATAATATATACAAATAATACTTAATTTTTTTTTTTTTAATAGAGCCATCCATATTTGAATCATTAGGTAATAAAAAGGCATATATTGGATTGAATAAAATATTTATTTGCCAATATTTCGGTTGGCTGAACGCCAAACCTTTATCAAGGCATTACATTTTTGGATTTCCATAATTCCAATTAAATAAATCCAAAAATGTAATGCCTTGAAAAAAGTTTAGCGTTCAGTCAACCGAAATATTGGTAAATAAATATTTCATTCAATCCAATAAATTCCTTTTTATTATCAATTAAATATATATATGAATATACATCTATATATGAAAAAAAAAATTGATCAGGTGAGCGGTCAGGATATGTTTTTTTTTGTAAATATATCTATATACAGTAGAACCTCCCTGAAAAGAACACCTAATTGCAGGGCATAAGTGTCCTTTAGAGAGAGGTGTCCTCTTACCGGAGAGTTGCTAAATAGTAAAAATGATAATTTTGCAAGAGAAAACTGTCCTTTGTAGAGAGGTGTCCTCTAAAGTGAGTATCCTCTCATGGAAGTTCTACTTCAATATTAAAAATGGCATATCCTGACCAGGAGCATATGCGCTTTTTAGATGGCAGAGCGTCATCTAGTGGAGCAAAAATAAACTAAACGTTTATTTAACTTGCTCCGTGATATTTGGCCAACCCAATTTCTTGATAAACCAAGAAAAGCCATCCACGAACGCGTTTCGCACTGTTGGCACTCGTCTAATATAAAAATATAAAGATCACACATATATAGAACGATATAAAACAATTAGTTAAAATGGTAAAAGATAGGTGGCAATATGATAGAACATTTTATTATTATAAGCAAAAATGAATTTAAGGGAAAAAAGCAATAATTATGTACACAAAGAAAATACTAAAACAAGGTATGATTATTTAAACAAAGAAGAAAAAAGATAAGCGATAAAAGAAGAGCTTGGAATTTACATAAGTTGGCTATGGCATATGTAAATTTGTAGAATGCTTTTAAAATATCATTTACACATTTAAAAATTTATTTATAATATAGATATATATATATTTTTATTAAATATATATAACAAAACATATTTTTATTATTAATATTTTGTCTTCTCTAAAGTTTCTTGGTATTCTGTCTTTTTTATGTTAATTTTCTAATGTCTCTTTTTTTACATGAATATTATGTGAATTATTACATATTTATTTTATTTTATTATACAAGGTATTAAAAACAAATAAGGAATATCCTGACCACGAGCACGTATGCTTTTTAGATGACAGAGCGCCATCTAGTGGAACAGAAATCAACTAAACGTTGATTTAGCCTGTTCCCTGATATTTAGCCGACTCATTTTCTTGAAAAATCAAGACAAAGCCATCTGCGAACGCGTTTCGGGCTGTTGGCCCTCGTCAGCGTGGAGCAGGCTGTACCACTGCGACAAGGTATGTCCAATAATCCCCGGAAAGTTCCAATATTTTAAAAAATATGAATGATAAAAATTTTCGAACAACAATTCTAAAAATAGGAAGCTTGAGCAACACGGCAGTATATAGCATCACGATTCTCCACGCGCAGCACGTGAATAAAAATAATTTCAAAATATCATTTCAAGTAGCCTTCGATTTTCAATGGGCTCAAACCGAACAGCGATTTTGTATAAGATCTTATTTAAAAAATTAGTAAGTCTATTGGAAACTGATTTTTTTTTTTCAAAAATAGACTTCGGCGATGATTAAAAAATCCACCGTAAATGTATGATACTTACGGTATAAAAATAGTAGAGATTCAGTGGACGATGATACAAATGTTGGCCAGTCATTCCTTTACAGGACTCCTAAAAAACGGAAATTGAAAATTTAAAAAAGACAAATTTACGAATTGGGCTACGTGATATCGCGATTAGAAACTGGGGTACATAAATCTTTAGTATAAATGATAATAAAAGAAGATTTTCAGTTGAGGACGACACCTCTCTGTTGTTCCTAAAATGCTAATATTCGAACAGAAAAATACACCGTGTAAAATGCCCTAAGAAACATGCTTGAAATGGTCGAACAAAACCATAATTGGAAGGGAACTTGATAACTGAAGACGAAACTTAGGTTTACGGGTATGATCCCGAAACTAACCGCCAATCCATGGAGTGGAAAGGGAAATATGAGTCAACATCGAAGAAATGTTGTCTTTGCTAATTAAAAACTAAGGTTTTACTGGTGTCATTCTTCGACATAAAAAGGAATGTGTTCACTTTGAATGCTTTGATGAAGGAAAACAATAAATAAGGAAGTTTATTTAAATATTTCGAGACGTCTACGCGAATCATTTCGCCTTAAAAGAAAAGAAATGTGGGTTCCAAATATTGGCTTCTACATCACGACAACTTTCAGCCACACACTGCTACATAGGTGATGCTTTTTTCAGCCAAGAACGGCACCACAATACTCCACTAACCTGCTTATTCTCCAGGCCTAGCTTCCAATGACTTCTCCCTATTCCTAAACATCAAAAAGGTTTTGAAAGGAAGGGTTTTTGACACTAGATAAACAAACATTGTGGTATCTAAAAGGTTAAAATAGCATCAAAAGACGACTTTTGTAAATGTATTGAAGCATTGGAGAAACGATGGAGGCTGTGTATAGATGCTGTGTATAAAATGTAGATTAGAGGTATTTTGAAATTACTAATAATTTTCTCAGTCTCTCACCCTTTTTCTTATTTTTGCCTTTTCCGTGAAATTATTGGACAGACCATGTATAACGGTAAAATTTATACACAACAAGTTTAGTCACTTATTCTTTATATGTATATTTACATTTTTTGTCGCACTCTTTATGTAAATTATTCAATTTTTAATACAATTTTAATTATATATCTCATACAAAGCTACTAAAGTATCTTCAATTTTTATATATATTGTTTCTTTATTTACCTATTTCCTTTATATACAAGATTGTATAAATTATGTAGAAGATTTCCTAGATGTATAACCACCTTCTCTATTACTGGAACTTATAAAGATAATAGAGGAATTTTCAATATATCTTTTCAAATACATATATTCTATATTTACAAGAAAACTATGTAAATAATTTCACATAACCTTTCATATCAAATTTATATATGGGCACCCCGTGTGTTCTGGTTATTCTTGTATCTATTTACATATATACATTATGCGCTGGTAAAATATTCCTTATATTTGCATGAGAAATTGAAAATATTTTGACGCGTATGTTTCTTTTGAAAATAAACAAATTTTCTACTGTTCTTATTGCAATGATAAATTAATGCTAAGGCCTGGCTCATCCGCGGTGAACCCCCTCAGCGGTTTCGCCAGTTTGATCTGTCACACCGCTTTAATATTGCATTGAGCTGCTTTGCTTTTATATCAATACTGAAGCTAACCTCTTGTAAAATGTACATTTAATGAAATATCGACATAGGTTTTGAGAGAACAATAGAAATACATATAATTATAAATATTAAATATTTTTCTAGCCTCTTGCTCTTTCACAAATTGCAATAAAAAGTATTTTTAAAACATAATATTATCATGATGCATTAGCGCGCGCCATCTGTTATAAGAAATTAAAACTATTTTTGAGGCGTATGTTTCTGTTTTAAATAAACCAAATTTCTACTGTCCCCATACTGCAATGATTAAATAATGGGAGGGCCTGGCTCATCAGTGGTAAACCCTCCCAACGTTTTACGCGCCAAAAATAGTTTCAATTTCTTATAACAGATGGCGCGATGATTTATCATGATAATATTTGTATGAATTTACTAAAGCATTAGATTAAGAAAAAATAATAGTACAATATAGATATTGGGTGGATAAAAAGAGTATCGGTATATTATCAATTTTATTCTATTTTAAAATATAGCTTTGTGCGTTCTCACGAACTTTGCTGGTGTCCTCGCCAGCACACTCAAAAACACAAACACACAAACAGTTTTATTTACAATGGATCCAATCAGTTATTTACACAGAGTCCGAGATCCAGCATGCCAGCTTACCTTTTTTTTCACGCCTGTCCTCTCGTTGGCTTTGACCGGCTACCACATTGTAAGGTTGGTGAAACTTCAGACCAATTCCGAACTGAGTCCGCTGTATTGTGGCCAAGTCATTTCGTAAGGAGTTGTTGTGTTTCTCCTCTTATTGTATTGTCGTCGGTTCTCTTTAAGGAATTCCAGGATAGTTTTCCTGGCTTCTTGTCGCATCTCCTCTCTGTATTCATGGCAGTCTTTGCTGATTGTGGCCGAAGATGCCGCAACTGTAACACTTAGATAAGTAGTTTGGCAATTCCTGGCGATAATAGGCTCTTCTTCAAGAAAACAAAGAACTTTCTGGAGTCCTGGTTACAGTCCCATGCAACGTGACTTTGTTTGTAGCACCTGTAGCAAACCATTCTGTAGCCTTCTTGCCTTGAATCGTCCCATACTTTCACGGTAAACCCTGTGTATTCCATTGTCACAGACCATGGCTATACCATTGGTCTGAGGACATCCCTGGATTATTTCAGTTAGCTCTTTCTTCTTATACTCATCGACAATACGACCAGGGCTAACTTCTCGGTGGATGAAGTTAGCTGTCTCTACTAGGACGGTATTCTTGGCATTTTCTTCGTGATGTTAGAGTGTGTCGGATAAATTCGTTTCTCTAATAGTGCACTTTAGGAAAAGGGATTTTTATCTTCGTACCAAATGTTCACTTGGTCTCCTACTTTGGCGTAAGTTACCTCTATGTATCTCAAAAATCATTCCTAACAATAACTATATAGGAAAGAATATGGTCATAAACTACGAAAAATTTAAGTTTACTAAAACCTTGTCTATTTTCAAATTGACCTCAGTTTTTACAAAGTCTTTACAGAGAGCTTCTCAGTTCCTTCAATGCCAAAACATTTCCCTCTTTGATCTATATCTCCAATCCTCTCTGAATATTTGAAGAGTTCAATGAGTGATGTCCTACTTCCCTTGTTATGAGACTTAAGTAGAATTCTTAATTTAACATCTTTGTTATTTTGTTTTCTGTAGAAAAATATTCATTTTTTAACGGTAACATTTGTATTATGCGTTTGTATTTGTTCTATAGTATCAGTAAATTATTTCCAAATTTACTCGTCACTTTGCCAGGATGAATGTCTGAGTAAATGTGGAATAGGAATATTATCGGCTATTGTGGTCGGTGAGAAGATTCCAAATTGATTTTATTTTATAAACTTTTGGTGAACTATTAATTCTTATATAAATTTGTATTTTCGTTTTTTTAGTGAGACATTTAACGCGTAAACAGTTATTTTCAACAGAATTTATTAGTTATTTGTGTCCTCTATTGTTTATAGATCACACATGTTTACGCAAATTGTAGTTATTCAGAATCAAAATGTTAGAATGAGCTTTTCCATATACATTTACATGTCATGCTATCAAAATAAACAACCTGTTATTATAAAAAATACGTTTTCATTATATATTGGTATATATATATATAAACGAATACAATAAAGCATCAAGGGCTGCGTATCTTTATTAAAACGACAATTTACGAGCTTTCGAGCACATACGCCCTTCTACAGGAAATAATACAATAATGTCAAATACATACAATAAAATCATTCTATATATATATATATTGTAATATGGGGGGATCCAAAATATTGTAACTATTATAAGAGTATCCTGAAGATAGAGGTTGTCTGGCCGGCATTCATATTTATATGAAAAATAGACACTTCGGCCAGTTGGAGTTTTTTATTTTACATATAAATATGAATGCCGACCAGGCAACCTCTATCTTCAGGATAATGAAAAAATAAAAAAAAAACTCTAACTGGCCGAAGTGTCTATTTTTCATATAAATATTATAAGAGTAGTTTAGACTCAAACAATACTTATCCTTAAAATATATAGAATAAGTAGACCATATTATAAAAATATTTACACTTTTTTCTGATTAATAAAAAAATGCGATTTGCATAATATTCTGAAATAGAAAAAAATCTATTAATTGATATTTATTCCGAAAGATAACGCCCCCCATCAGTAACTCTCAGTTGCAAGAGCATTAGAAATCCTTCTATATAAGACAAGAATATATTATGGTTAACTATATTAGCCGATTGGACCCGGCTTCGCCCGAGTATCATCCAATTATATTTCATTCACGTTTTGCTATGTCGCCCCTAAAATAATTTCACAAATTAATCTTGTAAAAAAAATAGTATATACAGTTTTTTTTTTTAATTCAAGTTAGTTTTCATTTATTACAATTAACACATTAAGACAACGATAATCTTCCTATTCGCTACGAGTACCCGTAGAAGAACGTCTTGCCCGAAATCTTATACGATCGTCCTTTTATATAAAGAAGCTCTTCTCTCTGACTCTTGTTTCTTTTCCTACAATTAACACATGAATATTAAAGCATTTCTTATATACATTATATATTTAGTAGCTCTTGATGTGAGAAAGTTCTTAATGCTTGTTTTAGTAGTTTTGGCGGAGAATATATATAGTGTAACAAACAGAGACATTTTTGTAATCCATTTGTTTTATATGAGGTTTATAATATGGAATTCTAAACATAAAAAAAACTAGAATTTAATGTCTTTAAGGCCTTTCATCCAGATGACACGATTACTATTATTAATAATAAGTGGCTTGTTAGTAAAAACTATTTTTTTACGTTTCTATATTCGACAAATATTTTGAAAACACTTTCCCAAATATATCCCATCAGAAAATATAAGTTAGAAAAATTACATCAACCTCATGGGATATAGGCCTTAATCTTTAATTTCAACTAGTATATTGTTAGCACAAAACTAATTATCATCCAATTAAATAAGATTAGGGTTTTAAATCCAATAATTTTGAGGTTGCTATGACTGGTTTCTGACATGCTAATTACTCTTAATTGCAATTTCAACATCCTAGCATCAGCAGAATTGCTTTAAATGTTTTAAACCATTGACATATTGGTAGACTATAATACGCAATTACAAATTCCTCAAAATGTTTTTGTCCTATTTGAAAATAACCTTCTTAAATATTTGGTTTATGTATATTGTAGTAATTGTAAATGTTTACCCGATCGTTTATATGTTTTCTTTATATATTTATTATTGATTATTTAAATTTTTATAATATATATATGTGATATCTTGGGACCTCTGGGACCAGTGTTACCTGATGCTAGACGAACCTCGATGTCAACTCTACTGCAGTCGTGGTGGAAGGCGACACAGCTGGGCCAAAGGTGAAATAAACAAACAGAGATTCCACTAAGAAGCGTCTGAACGTCAAGAAGGAATGGGACGAGGAGATTTCTGGCAGGAAAGGGTTTACCTTTTATCGGAGCGTCCGGCGGACTGGTGCTGAAACAAAGGTTGGCTAAGGACTGACTAACTGAGGCTCGGAGACTCCTTTTATAGCTGAACTGGGTAAGAACAGGTCACTGCCCTTTTCTGACGTGAACAGGGGGGGGGGGGAGTTATATTATCCAGGAGGGCCACGACCTCGTAAAAGTTGGACTGGGTTTGCTAGGCCTGCTTTCCTATTCAAACCTAAGCCTGATTAGTTTTAACCTTAATATTCTCCTGTTAGTCTCCATTCCTTCTATCTGTACAGTTGCTCTTCTTTATTAGATTCTTACGCGGTACAGATTGATGTTAGTTGAGGCTTTTTATTTGCAGTAAATAAGAAGTTATATACAGCCACGTGGTGGAACATGTGGTAGTAGATATCTGGACTATTTACAACAATTCCATGGTCTTAAATCATCACAGATGGCCCCGGATGTGAGAGGGTTCATATGGAGGGAATTAAGAGAGCGGAATAAGAAGACTGTTATTAAAGAAGTATTTTTTTTTAATTAATTAAAATAAGTTGGTATATAACATGGGGTTGATTTCTGTATATCCATAAGAGATAATAAAGTATAAACAACTAATACTAAACATACAAGTAAAAACAAAAATTGGAATAAAAGATTTAATAGAGAACATATAATGATGATAGGTAAAAATATAAATGATTGGATAGGTAAATCATCATCTCTTCGTGATGGGCGTTAGAAAGGGTTGAGGGGTTATTTGTGATTAGGTTGAGGCAATGTCACCTTGACTCAAGTCCCAAACCATTTAATGTGCACGGCGCGGAAAACCTAGGCCATGTTTCACGTGTAAATTTAAGGACCTAATAAAGTTACAGTACCACAATCGAATAGTAAGATAAGTGTGATTGTTATGGGTTTGATGAATTAGTCGTTGAGACGTACGCATGCAGGATAAATGAGGGCGAAGATCAGTGACCAGAAATCAAAGTTTTAATTGGAGTCGTCAGGGGCTTAGCGAGAAAAAGAGTAAAATAATGATGTGCCAGCGTGTGGCATGAGAGTGCCCTGGAATATTAAAAAAAAAAATACAATTTGCACGTGTCCAAGCCAGAAGTTGGAATAGGTAAATCTGGGGGACGGTGTGTTAATATTGTTAATTACGAAATCAAAGTAGGTCAAGTCTAGCCTGCGAAGGAGTTTAAAGTCCCTGCGTAAAAGGAATGTTAGTATTTATTAAGAAGTAACCTTTAAAGTGGTTGATTAAGAGGTTATTGAAGATTGCCCAGTTTTTAGATCATGATTTTTAGTTTGATTATAAAAGAATATATCATTGAGATATAAAATTGCGAGATTAAGGCTTTGCATATAGCGTTGAAGGATTTGAAAAATCGAAAATAGAATTGCGAAGTTAAATGCAAAGTAATCTTTAAAAAAAAGTAAAAATAGTGATGACATAATAAAAAGATTGACACACTATAGCGGTATATAAGGGGTAATAGAAAGTGAACATATTAAATGAAAAAAACGAGCAATAATGTACTCGATAACATTGAACATGGTAGCGGAAGATGAATCAATGTAAATAACATCTAATTTATAAAGTGAGAGAAAATATAAAATGATAAATGCAAATTAGTGATATAAACATGAAATATAAACTTGAGATTGTTAGATATGAAAGATAAAATATAAAGTTGATTATAAAATATAGTCATAAAGCAAAAGTAAATAAGCTTTGGTACAGAAAAATAAAATAAAATGACAATAATCTAAACTGATTGGTTGACTTAAATAAAAAAAATATAAGAGCTAGATAATTATTACATAAAGGATATATATTAAAATGAAAAATTAAAAAAATGTTCATCGAGAAAGAAGAGCAAGTAAGATCATACATAGAAATTATATATCGGGAAAGAATGGAAGGTAGTAGGCCAAATGTATGTTCCTGTTTTTTAGGATGGGTGGAGAGAGGTTTAAATTGTCCTCGATTGCGATATCTTTGGTCTTGTTGGCCTAAGTTTTTCAAACTTATCGAATTTGTTTTATGTTTGACGCGACTCGTGGATCACATTGTTTCCAACTGTGAAACTTACTGAGTCCTAATGTTGTCGATTTTTTGTTCCCTGCGCCACGTTTAGGTGAAAACGTGATTCTTCCTAAAGCGCATTTATATTGGGTGTGCAGGAAACACGGCGATCTGTTCTAACCGGTCAAGGGTTGTTTTTTCCTTTAACATGTGTGGGTGTGTGTGATTTTTGTAGGTAAAATGTTGTCTTTGGATCTAAGTGTCGATGTTGAGTGGACAAGTTAATTGTGGGCGAGATAATCTAGACCTGGTGACTTGGTTTTGGTTTATTAATGAAAGAATATATATTTTATTTCATTAGTGATTAGAACGGTATATAGTAAAAGGCACGCACTAATATTTAATTTAATAGCTGGCGAAAGTACATTAGAAAATACGGGGTGGCGAATGGCCGTAACAAGAAAATGTCAGCTGTTTGTTTGTCCATCTCCCCATGAATTTATTATTAGCGAGTTCCAGCGGTGGCGGGTATATTTATTTGGATCAGAGGCTCCTTTCGGGGGCAGCTTGCTTCCCTCCAATTTATTGGAAGATCTCTGCAGTAAGGTGTAGAAAAGGGGCTGAACACGTCGGAGGTATAGGACGGGATTTCTATGCGTCAAATATCGTGGGACATAAATGGTTAAATTCTACTAAGTGTACATCAGGTGATACGCGAGGTGTTTGAATTAGAGGCTGGGGCGCGAGGAATAAGACATTTTTTGTATAGTATTTAAGTTTGTTCACATGAACTGTATCATCTCCTTTATTTAGGGGTCGATTGGGTCTGTTAATTCGAACTACGTTCGGAGATATTATTTCTAAAATTGTAAACGGACCTGTGAAGTATGGTGCCAGTTTTCCCGTATTGGGATGTTTATAATTTTTTACGAGGACTAGGTCACCAATCTCGAAATGCGGGGTTTGATGACCTTTATCATACCTTTGTATGTCCCTTTCATGCTTAAGCTGTGTTCTGCTGAAGGCAAGTTGCCTAGCTTTTTGTACGTCGGGGAACGGGTTGTAATGGGTTTTTAATTCTGGTAGGACGCTATTAAACATCAAAAAGATCGGTGGGAAACCTATGACGGTGTGCGGGGATTGATTATAAAATTGGACAGCTTGTTTAATTAATTTGGTCCAGGATGTCCTCGGGTTTTCGAGATATAGTAACCTTAGCTTTCCAGTGATGGTGGCGTTCAATCGTTCTATCAATCCGTTAGCTTGCGGATTGTTACTGGTGGTAAGTAGTGGTTGTATACCTCGAGATAGCAGAAATTTGCGGAATTTTTCGGAGGTGAATGCGGGCGCTCTATCCGAAAGTAGGCGTTTTGGAGAACCTTGTTGTAGTACCTTTTTTAGGGTTTGGATATACGTTAAGGTACTGGTAGACTTCGATGGGAATGCCCAAGCGTATCTGGTCAAGTGATCCACTATAACATGGAGATACGTCTTGGAGTGTCTGTATTTCGAAAATCCGGTGATTGTATCTATTGATATAAATCGAATGGTTGTTGTGGTGGGGGGATTTGTCCTAAGGTGCCATAAGGCTTACCTTTGGGTATTTTGATGATTTGTCAGGTATGACAGGAATTTACAAATTTTTGTATGGATTTGGCCATACCTTTCCAGTAATACTGAGTAGAGATTAGGCGAGCCATTTGTGAGATACCGGGATGGCTGTATTCGCTGTGAACCTGGTTCATAAGCGAGTGTTGAAGAGCTTCGGGTATTATTATTCGATTTACACCTTTACGCCGTGAGATTCGGTTGGTGTTTCTTAATAGTACGAGCACTGAGGAATCCACAAAATGGATTGCGAAAAAGTAAGTCGGCCTCGAGTTGTTGGGTACCCTTGAGGTACTGTATTTCATAGTCGTACGTGGATAGTCTTAAACTCCACCTAAAAAGTCGTCCTGAGGTGTTTTTAATAGTTTAAAACCATTGTAGGGCTTGGTGGTCGGAGTAGACAGTGAATTTGGTACCGGATAGGTAGATGCGGAATTTTTCGATGCTTTCTACGATCGCTAAACATTCTAACTCTGAAATGGTATAGTTGCGTTCGTGAGGGCGCAGTGCTCTACTGTAATACTGTGTGGGATGAATTTTTCCGTCCAGATGGACTTGTTTGAGAATTCCTGCGATTCCCTGGGTGGAGGCGTCACAGTACAAGCGGCAGGGTAAGCCATCCTGATACAGATGTAATACGGGCTTACGTGTTAAGCTCTCCTTGAGAGCCGTGAATGCCTGTTGACATTTTTCGTCCCATTGACATATAGTGTCTTTTTAAAGTAATTTGTTGAGTGGTGCTCTGAGACGGGCATAATCTGGTATAAACTTGTAATACACGTTGACGGCTCCTAAAAAGGACTGTAACGTTTTTTGGTTGAAGGGTGGTTTGATAGCGTTAATAATATCGAGGTTACGAGTCTGCGGTGTGTAGGTTCCGTTCTTAACGGTGTATCCTAGAAATTCTATTGATGTCTTCAAAAATTCACATTTTTATAGTTTAGTTTAATATTTTCCTGTTGGCAGATCCCCAGGAATTGTTCTAAGTGTTGAATATGCTCTTCTAAGGTATCCGAAAAGATAATGAAATCATCGAAATAGTGGGCTATGATGTTTGATTTATATTTTTGGAATATTTGGTTTATTGCGCGTTCGAAAATCTGTGGTGAGTTGCGCATCCCAAAAGGAAGCCTACAAAATTCGTATTGCCCGTCTAATGTCACGAAAGCTAAAAGGTGACGGGAACTGGGATCTATTTCGACCTACCAGTAGGCAGAAGATATGTCAAAGGGAGAGGATGGACGTCTGGTGCAATGATTTTATTAATCCTACGATAGTCAACACAAAAGCGTTTTGATTTGTCACGCTTAGTGACAAGCGTGATGGGACTGGCATAGGGAGATACAGAGGTTGTAATTATACCATGTTCAAGCATTTGTTCGATTTGTGTTTGTATTTCAAGTTGGTCATTTAGGGGTACTCGATAAGGACGTAAGGCAATTACCTTGTCCGAAGTAGTATTGATTTTTACGGGAGGTATTTTAAACCTAGGGACGTCGTATTTATTGGCGGCGAAAACGGGTGCAAATTGATGCAGTACCTTGTGTAAATTATAGGGACAGTGACCTAGGTTACTTGTGCCCAAGGATATGCAAGAGGAGGACATAGAGGCGTTAAATATGATCAGGAACATTACAATGAGGTCGAATAAGAGTGTTGGAGTTCACCACGTGTGAGCAACCCGTTCCAGGAGGGGAAGATTTAGTAAATGGGACAGTTGTATTAACCTGTCCATGGGACACGTGTTGCTTGCACGAGGTGAATGTGTACAATGTAGTTGGTAGGGTACATTATCTTGATACAGGAGTAGCTGAGGACAGTTTATATATAGTAGAAATCTTTTTATGGAATTAAGGGATAAAATGCCAAAAGGCAAGGGTGTATCGATGATATGTAATTTAAGGTTCTGCGTTATATTGCCTAATTTTACGTTTAAAAATATATAACCTATGATGAAAATATTGTTAGCTATGGCGTTACTAGTTAAGTTGGATGGGTGGACAGGTATTTTCTTTTGCAAACTGGTTTCTATTATTTTAAAAGTATTCCGACTAATTATGTCGATAGATGCTCCTGTATCAAGTAGTAGAGGTAGTTTTACATTATTGGGCAGTTCAGCTCGAACGAGCAATTGTTCAACAAAGATTATGTATGGAGGAACCTACTGCTGTGCTGTCTTGTATATCGGAACAGGCTTGGTCTTGTGCCGTGGTTGGAGGATCTTTGGGACAGTCAGAGTTCATTGTTTGCGCTGGGCTGGTGGTTTAGAGATGGTCGGGGGAGCAAGTTACATACGTTCGCGTGTTGGTAACTCGGAGGGGTGCTTGCAGGAGGTTTGGTGGCTTTCTCAGTCTTGTAGAGTATTGTAGTTGGGCCCGATCTGCTTGGGCGTCGTAGTTGGTGAAGAACCTCTGCGCTTCGTACGAACCATCGTAGCGCGGTAGTTCCACATCTCGCGATAGTCCGGTCGCCGCGAACAGCTGATGTAGCGTCCTGGTCAACCAGGACATCTGATACCGCCGGCGAGGGCGTGGCGTCCTCCTGGCTGGGGGCGACTTCCTGCATGCTACCCAGGGTGTTTTCCATCCTTGGCGAAGTGGTGTTTTCGCCACTTTCGTAGTCGGGATCGGACTCCATGGGCTCCTTTGAATCCTCCTCGCTTCCCTGTTCCATCTTTCTGTACAGACAGTGGTCTACTTGCTTACCTTGGCGTCCACAATCCTGTTGACCCTTCGGACGAAGGAGTCTGTGATATCTTTGGACCTCTGGGACCAGTGTTACCTGATACTAAAGTACCTCGATGTCAACTCTACCGAGCAGTCGTGGTGGAAGGCGACACAACTGGGCCAAAGGTGAAATAAACAAACAGTGATGAAGAAGTTATATACAGTCACGTGGTGGAACATGTGGTAGTAGATATCTAGACTATTTACAATTCCATGGTCTTAAATCATCACATATATGTCATAATTTATATAATGCCCAAAATTTATAATTTATTTTCACCATAATTATTATGTTAAATTGTAAATATAAATTTATCTATGTATAAATCTGTACAAAATAAATCTAGGAGCCAACGCGCGCGCGACTCACGAGTGTCGAACAAGTTATTTTTTGACGCATACATGCACAACGGTCGCGCCCTTCCATTCGACCACGACAGCTACGACAAGTAAGAGTCGACAGGATTAAGAACCTCAAGAGAATGGGCAAGGCAAAGAGACAAGCAGGCCAGAAAGAGGCCGAGTTAGCTCAAGAGAATAAGTCGGTGATAGACGCAATAACGGCGATGGTTAGAAGCCTAGGGCGGGACGCTCCCACCGCTGCAGCCAAATTTGACGGATCAAGTTCCGCGGCGTCGTTCTTAAGGGAGCTGGAGAGGTCCCCGGTATTCCAAAGCAGCAGCTGTGATGAACAAGGCCGCATGTTAGTGGCAGCGCTAGAAGGAGAGCCCCGGAGAACACTCCAATCCATGGACTACCTCCATGAACCCTACTGGAGGATCAAACAGGTCCTTGAGGATCTATACCCCCCACCCGAGACACCGACCCACCAGGAGTTCTATCAACTACGGTGCGGGCCTCAAGGCTTACAAGCATACTATTTACAGAAGGTACGCATGGGTACGCAGCTCAACATCGACCGCAAGTAAATGGTCAATGCTCTCACTCAAGGAATGCCCTCCTACAGTCGCAATCTCCTGCTGATTGCAACACCCAGCAGCCTGTCGGAATGGTTCACTCTGGCCAGGAGAATCTATGGGATCGGCGGAGCCTCGAGTAGTCCCGGCATTTCCTCTCCCACGGAACGCCCATCTCCGCGCCAATCCGGTATACAAGCAAACAATTCATTAGGGCGCTCATCCCAGAAGCGACCAGGAGGATCTCCCTCCACCCCGCCTACACCATGCAAGCACTGCCAAGGGTCCCACTGGAACAATCAGTGCCCACAACGGTCCACCTTGCCTGGGTCGTCTGCCGTTCACCCTCGACTAGCGACACCGCCGCGGTATTTTCGTGATCCAAGAGACAGCACTACCAAGTAACCAGAAGTACAACCCACACGCCATTAACGGTGTAAGTACCCTGACTCTCAAGTTGCTACTAGACAACCATTTGTTTTCATTTCTGATAGATACTGGCGCTAACATTAATATTATTTGTTCAAAACAATTCAAAAAATTAAGAACTAAAATGTCACTTTTAAATAATGATGTTACTATTAAGATTTTTGTCTCTTAATATCCAGCCTGTGGGATTTGCATTTATTTTGGTTACTGTAGCATCCATTAAGGAACACTTGTTATTTTATATAATAGATAATGATCTACCATTTGGCATTTTATCTTTAAATTAATTGGGGATATTTCGATTAACTATTGATTTTTTTTTTCAAAAATAATATATCAGGATAATATCATATTAGCACAGTCACAATATTGTTTTAAAGATTATTTTACGCCATCATTAAAAAACTTTACAATTCAACCCGACCCTAATAAACATACCATACCCCACACTACTCAATCCTTTCTTCATGACAGCCTTAATAATACAACAAATGTAGAAAATTATATAGCTGCACATCCTCATCTAATAAATGAATGTTAAAATATTATTAGAGAAAATATTGGTTTGTTTCCTATCGACAAGTTTTCAGTACCCGCTTTAAATATCGACCCGGTTAAAATTATACCTAACAGCGATAAGATTATAACACTAAGACCATATAGAATACCATATAGCGATTACCCTGAAATAAAATATCAAATAGAGAAAATGTTAGAAAATGAAATAATAGAACCATCGAATAGCCCATATTCCGCTCCCGTAACACTTGCTAGAAAAAGGGATGGCTCGAAACGTTTTTGTGTAGATTTTAGAAAACTTAACGAATTAATGTCTGTAGATGATTATCCCATACCACTAATAGAAACCGTACTAGATCAATTATCTAATTCCAAATATTTTTCCACAATAGATATAAAGTCCGCCTTCTGGCCTATTCCTATCCATCCCCGAATCTAGGCCTCTACTTTCATTTGTAACCCACCTTGGGGCAATACCATTTTAATAGACTACCATTTGGTCTCAAATTAAGTCCCCAAATATTTGAAAGACAGTTAAATCAATTGATACAGAAACACAAATTAACATTTACGAATAATTATTTTGATGACTTCATAATCAATTCTAACAGTTTAGAGGAACACATAGGACACTTACAGGATTTTTTTCACTTTTGTAAATTAGAAAATATGAAATTAAATCTTAATAAATGCCAGTTTTTCAGGACATCTATTGACTACCTGGGATATAGGATTAGTTCAGGTACTTGCACTCCACTTGTTAGGAATATAGATGTAATTAATGCCATAAAACCCCCTACTAACGTAAAAACTTTGCAATCATTCCTAGGCGCCATTGATGTTTACAACAAATTCATTCAAGATTATGCGCGCATTAGAAATTCTCTATATCAACTTTTGAAAAAGAACGTTAAATGGGAATGGACGTCAGAATGTCAAGAGGCGTTTGACAAACTCAAACAACTACTTTCATCAGGTCCCATTCTACATCTTTATAAATCAGATTTGCCCTGTCAAGTGTACTCTGATGCATCTTTGCAAGGAATAGGAGGAGTACTGAAACAGCTCCATCTCTCTCTCTCTCTCCAGATGGAAACTCATATCCAGTACAATATTTTAGCCGCACTCTGCGCAAATACGAGCGCAATTATACCATCACCGAATTAGAGTGTCTGGCCATAATTGAAACAGTAGATCGTTTCAAGGTCTATCTGGCGGGAAATTGTTTTACCATTTTCACTGATCATTGCGCCTTACAGTGGCTGAGGAACATCAAAAATCCGACAGGGAGACTCTTTCGATGGAGTTTGAAATTGTCAGTTTACGACTATCAGGTTAAGTACATTAAAGGCACAAAACAACTAGAGGCTGACCTGTTATCCCGAAATCCGTTTTGTGGCCTTTTTGACGCCACACAATTAAAATTATACCAAAGTGAGCTTCGGGATAATTCCAAGTATGTTCACCAAACCTCAGGCCTGACTACCGTCACCAGACGTGGTGTGAGCAAAATAGTCGTTCCACCTTCCTTACGACCCACCATACTTAGAGAAGCCCACCAGAAATTCAACCACCCAGGAATTTCTCAATTAACTAGGATCATCTCCGCCCAACACTTTTGGAGCGGAATGTCGATAGAAATTCGTGTATTCGTTAAGAATTGTAACATCTGTCAAATGAGCAAAACCCCAAAAGGACCGAAGTATGGAGAGTTGGGCGAATTGCCAGAATCCCCACTCCCATTCGATCTAGTCTCTATGGACACTATAGCCGGGTTTGCTAGATATGGAAGTGCAAAAAATTACCTGCATGTAGTAGTAGACCACGCGACTCGATTCGCATGGACATTTCCATCTCGTTCCACCAGTACGACCACATATATTCAAGTAATAAAAAGGGTGCTACAAAGTGGTTGTCTGAGGCGTCTCCTTACAGATAGGGCCCTGCCTTTAAATCACCAAGGTTTAGGAGATTTTTAATCTCCCATAACATCCAACCAATGCTCACTACCAACAACCATCCACAAGCAAACGGTTTATCCGAACGTTTGAACGCAACCCTGACAGGAAAACTTAAGCTCCTCCATCTTCAACATCCTAGAGCTAGTTAGAATATGCTCCAATCCAAAGTAGTTAAGGCGTATAACGATACCCCTCATTCCGTCACGGGATTTACACCATCATACCTTATGAACGGCTCCCTGCCGTAAGAACTGTCACAACATCTAGATCTTTATCCATCCATCACTGAATCCAGACGCCTAGCGTTACAAAGAACGAAAGAACGTCATAAGCTAGATAAGATCATATTTGATAAAAATCACAGGTCCCCCGACTTTGAGGTAGGTGATCTAGTCCTTACCAAAATTTACTAACACCCCAATACGGGAAAATTAGTGCCTTACTTCAGTGGACCATATGAGATAATTGAGGTGATATACCCCTACATAGTTAGAATCAATAGACCTAAAAAGCTCAAAACTTAGACACGGAAATTATCCACGTAAACAAATTGAAACACTATTCCGAAGACACTAAGTACATCTTCGCGCCTTACTCAACGAACAACAATAGCCTGCCAAAATCATATTTTATTTACCATCATTTCCCACCTGAAATATTTCATGATGATTATTAGAATTATGCATCTACATCAAGTTACCCATTTAATCACATGAACCCCGATATTTTCTTAGATAATGAGGAACCAACATTAACAGACAGATACCTTTCTACTCCTGACACCATCCCAAAGATTGATATCCAATTAGAACCATCCCCTACAACGAAGATAATGCTCCCATCTTCACCAACACGTAATCATACTCCGCAAATTAGTCCTCAATTAAATACTCTCCTTATTAACTGTGACAATGCGAAATTAGAAAATAGGTCAGTTATAAGCAAAAATACGTTAGTGCCGTTGCCCATAATTAAATATTTTAATAAGATTAAACAATTCCTAATATTTTTTTCTATCCCTCCTTACAATGGCGTGTAATAACCCAAACGTCTCCATGACGATTATACATTTGCTGATTTATTTATTGCCGTCGTCCCGATTAGGACAAATACAATCGCTTTGTTGATTCAATGTCTTGAAGAGCAAAAAATGGAAGTGCAAAAAATTACCTGCATGTAGTAGTAGATCACGCGACTCGATTCGCATGGACATTTCCATCTCGTTCCACCAGTACGACCACATATATTCAAGTAATAAAAAGGGTGCTACCCCTTAATCACCCAGAAAAAGATGGTGACCATGACATTAAGATTGATGACCCCCCATAAGATCCTGCCGTCAGAGACTTCTTATATAGCATGGCGAAATCTATTTTTAATTAGAATAACACCACCTGTGTTGCCCATTTACCACCCCGAACTGATAGTTTTTCCCAAATTCATTTCCTTTTGAGGTGTCAGCAGGATTACTGATAGTCACAGACCCGTCTTGAAACGATCCGTTCAGGATGTACATCACAGATTTCAGTACGTTGCCCTCTGACCATTTGCAATAAACCATTATGTTCACATACCAACATCAAGAGATATTCTCCTTGCGCTACTTCATTGACATGGCAACCGTCCCCTTTTCTCTCCATCCCAAACGAGAAACCCACCCGAGGACTCCAGTGTCCCAATTTGGATCATCCTGCCGAATTGTTCGCCACGACCCAAGTCTTCATTCATTTACATCCCTGAGCACCTTTTTAACACCCCTTTTCTTACATTTCTTATGGAAAGTACGGTACAGAGGAGAATGCTCAGCCCATCACCAATCCACCAACATTGTGTCACCGTTTGCTTTTATTGGTTGGCTAGGGTCACGCCACCTTTGCCCCCCCCCCCCCCCCTGCCGGCGGCGCGCGCCCGTTGGCTGCCGGCGAGCACGTGGCTTCCCTGTGCGCGCGCATGGCGGGCGGTAGGCTATATTTATTCTATATACAGTTACGAGCGTCTTTCCTACGGAAGCCAACAGTACATAGGCAGATGAAGCACATAGGCTATAGTTATTAACTAATATATGCATTTATTTAAGGCGCCAATTTATAATTGTAACAAATAGTATTTGAATAAAAACATTCAATCGGGTAAAACACGGGCGTTGCCCGGGTCATTCGGCTAGTATATCATATTTTGATGTACTAGCGCGCCATCTGTTATCAAAATTCGAAACTATTTTAAAGGCGTAAGATTTTTTTTGAAAATAAACAATTTCTACTGACTTTACTGCAATGGAAATTGTTTATTTTCAAAAAGAATCTTACGCCTTTAATATAGTTTCGAATATATCATATTTATTGTTGTTTTCATCTATAATTGTATATATTTTTAAATTTTTGTACCATAGAATCAGAATTCAATTTATAAAATTGCCTCCCCATCTCAACTAAATAATTTTTAAATCATTTCAAATTTATTTATCCCACACAGTTTCCATCTGTCATAATTTATATAATGCCCAAAATGTATAATTTACGTATTTTCACCATAATTATTATGTTAAATTGTAAATACAAATTCATCCATGTATAAATCTGGGAGCCAGCGCGCGCGCGGCCCACGAGTGTCGAACAAGTTATTTTTTGACGCATACATGCACAACGGTCGCGCCCTTCCATTGGACCACGACAGCTACGACATATATGGTTTACATTTCATAAATGTAAATAATTTACCATATCAATTTGTGCATATAGAGTAGTTTAAGTACGTATATTAAAATTTATAACTATAAATTATTTTAAAAATATGAATACACTCATGGACAAAACTTTAAAACATTTCATCATATTTGGATGTCGCCAGTCTTCTGTTTTATTTTATTTTTGTTGTTGTTGTTGTTTTTTCAAGAAGAAAGATGTAATGTTATTCACACTTGGTTATCTCGTATGTCTTCAATAGAGGTCACTGTGTATCAAATATATTTCAGAGTTATTGTCTGAATCCCGATATACATTCTAAAAGGTACAACTTCCTTCAGTTTTGTCTATGACTGTAATATTGGAATTCACATTAAGACCGCTTATTAGGGATAATGACATAACCTTATCAATTATATTTATTATAAGAATTTTGTCTGGCAAACATTCACTCGGGGAGAAGCAGGGAAAGTTGGGTCAATCAATCAGTATATAAATATTGTGCTTATTTTTAAAATACCAAAATAGGTAAAATAGTTTGTAATTTGTTTAATATTAGGCTTTGAATGGTTTAAGAAAAAAGCCATTTCTTGATCGTGCAACCAAAAGTTGCTGATGGCTTGCGCAATCTATCGGAATAAATATCAACTAATCGTTGATTTTAACTATTCCAGAATTGGCCAAATACCGCTTCATGATTTTTTTAAGATGTCCCAAAGACCAGCCTTTTTTGGTCGTTGAAGTACAGCTTGCGCCATGCTGATGAGGGCCAACAGCCCGAAACGCGTACGTGGTTAGCTTTTCTTGATTAAACAAAAACAGTATTTATAAATGACTGCGGCGTATAATTATAAAGCTATACAACCAGTTTAACCGCATAAGTTTCTTTTTATTTATGAAAAATCATTTTTAATTTCAAAGAGAAATAATTTAATATTTCTAACTTTTGGATGACGTATGGAAAGGTCAATTCTGGAATAATTGAAATCAACGATTAGTCGATATTTATTCAGATAGATGGTGCAAGCCATCATCAAATTTTAGTTGCACGATCAGGAAATGCCTTTTTTCTTAATTTATCCACCTTGTCAAAGTAAAAATTCACTTTTGTAATATTATTTACTTTGAATGGTTTGTATGTTAAACCCTTTATTCAACTACTTATATGCAAAAAGTTCCATTGCTTTTTCCTTAGTTCGGATGGATAGGAATAATAAAAATTAATTTATTTTGAGAAGAAAAAATTCATATCCATCGCCATATCCAACGCAACCAGTAGTCATCTACAGCATTCACCATCGCCCAGCAGTTTCCAGTTCCTTGTCACCAGCTTTCTCAAGGTACATTATTCCTGTCGTCTATACTACTAATAATATATATTACTCATGTATTCAAACTCGCTAATATAATTTCTATCTCTCAGCAAAAATTCTATCATCTCAAAATTTCATATAACATATATTTTAAAGAGTTCACTTTTTAGATTACTTCATTCTCTCTGATTGAAGAATATCTGGTTCGTTACCCCAGTTGCATTTTTGTTTTTTGGACAAGCTTATGACGTGTCAAAGCTGATTTATATGCTAGGTTTCATTAATAAAATCAAGCATATAATTCCTGTTTGACACGTCAAGAGCTTGTCCAAAAGAGAAAAACAACTGGGGTAACGAATCAGATATTCTTCAATCAAATAGAATAAAATGTTCTAAAAAGTAAAAAAGATATATATATATACATATATATTAGCGCGCCATCTATATATAACAAATGAAAACATAACACGCGAATGTTTATTTTCACAAATAATTCGAACTTCTACTGTCCTTAAGATAAAAAAAAATATTAAGAGGGCTTGGCTCATCAGTGGTGAACCCTCCAGCGCTTTCGTCAATTTAATCTACCAAACCGCTTCTTTAGAGCTCTAATACTGTATTGGATCATTCTGCTTTTACATGCTACACTAAAGGATAGAATGTTAGAAATGGTATTTAAGCAAACTCTGGACATGAGTTTTAGGACAGTAGAATTACATTTTTATTACCTAACAAATTACACACAAAATACAGACAATTACAAACAAAATTATGCCCTTGGGAAAAAATGAACAGACATCCTTGGAGCAGTGGCCACCCAGACCTTTCGGTCCATAAACCGGCATGCGATAGCATACCCATTGCTGTATCTAGCTCACCTAACCAAAAGGAATGATGCATTCTCCATGCACCGAGCGGCCATTGTTTGCCCCCTCGCGCCCGCCATTATAGTCTGGCTCCATGGGGTCGACCATTCAAACCCACAGGCGTCTCCGAGAGTTCATGGCAAGGTTGCTGACCGAGCCCTCCCGTTCGGACTTAGGTAAACCCGTCCTACGCTCCAATAGGACTCCCCCCCTTTGGCCCTCGAACCCTTTGTTCACAGTACTCCCTGAATCTGCCGACGAATCAAGGACCTCTGAGGTTCTGAGGTTTACACAGGGAACCAACGCGAAAGCGGGAGGGTGTTACTACTGTGTGCACCCCTTGGTTTTTCATGGCGCGCACGGCAAGGACGTTCCCAATGGCGCACACACAGAGCGAAGACCCAAGAGTTTCAAGACACGTGCGCCTAGCGTCAGCCAACCAAGGGCAGACGGCCAGCTTACAGCTTCACTGGCCGTCAGCCAGTGGCACTCCGACGCGGACGAACACGCAGAGTCGCCTCTCCACTCCCCTATCCTCTAGGGTGAGTGGAGGGTGGGCATTCTTTCCCCATCTTTCCACATTATGTCCTTGGGAAAAAATGAACAGACATCTTTGGATCAGTGGCCACCCAGACCTTTCGGTCCATAAATGAACAGACGAAGAAAAATGAGCATTTATTACATATTAAAGTTTTATTTAGATTAACACATACACACCTAAAGGACGACATCATTCAATTAACCCGCCATCAGCGGCAATTGCGGTTTCTATATACGCTGTCGAAACCGACTGCAAGCAGTAATGAGATGATCTTGGGAATGTTTGTCATTGCATGCGCTATAGTAGCTTTGAGAGCTGCAACAGTGTTGAAGAAATGACTATTGGAGTCCCTCTCAACTACGCCCCACACGTAATAGTCCAGCGGAATGACATCTGGTGAGCTGGGTGGGGGGCAAACGTCAGGTGTGACAAGGTCGTGAAGATTCACGGCCATCTATTCTTCAGTTTTTCTGCCTGTATGAGATGGTACTGAGTCTTTTTGAAAACATATGGCCTCCCATGTGCTACAGTAGATATCCGAGGCTTGACAACTTTGTCTAACACCTCGGTGTAAACAACGGCATTGACTCTGGCAACTGGAGTAAAAATATTGTAGGCATCACATCACCTTCACTACTAACAACAGCAAGAACCATCAATGATGCTCAAAATTTTGTATGTATGACCGTAGGTACCTCATTCGGGCTTTTACACAGTCACCGATCATTTTTGCGGTTCACCTTCTGGTTCTGAACAAACCAGATCATTCATGGGTTCTCGGGATGTTTAAGTTTGTTCAGAAGTAGCTTGTCTTTGGTCAAGCGGTTCACCTTTGTTCTTTCGGACATGAAGTGTCCTCTCCGCATCCTTTGTAATCGAGATTCTCATGAACCACACTTTGAATGGTAGCCTCATCAACCTGCAGCTCTCTAGCGAGTGCCCTCTTCGATCCCTAGGGTTCCCATCGATGGCAGCTTGGACATGGCTTATAAAGTCTGGCGTCCTGATACTGTCAGAACGTCGACAATGTCGCTTCCTTTGGGAAACTTACGCCTCATCACCCTTTGAAGCTTCCAATTTTCTCCGAACTTTTCAACTTGGATTTTGTTTATTGTTCCTTTGCTGAAAATTTCGTTGAGATCGCAAAATGACTGTGCTACATTCCGACTTATTTTCGAAATGGTAGAGAATTAAATAGCGAAAATAGATATGAATTTTGGTACGTATTCTCATTATCTGAAAATCTAGGATTATTTTATTTTTTTAAATTAAAAAAAAAAAAATTGGATTAAAAAAATGGCGGAAAAAGTCACAAAAAATATATCCTTTAGCCAATATAAGAGAAATAAATAAATGTGTTGAACAATCAAATTAATTGATTTAAAAGAAAGGCGCAAAGAATTGTTCTAAGTTGCGAAGAAACAATCGTGAAAGGTTAAAATTGTTGTTTTTTTATTGTTTGAAAAGAACAATTAAAGACACCCTCAATAAATCGAGACCTAGATAAAAACAATAGAACAATTTTATTTATAAAGATTTTTGTATTTATACATTACCTTTCAATTCACTGTATTGTTTATTTGTTTCAATCATAGAAGGTGTTTAGTTTTTTGAAATTTATATAATATATATGTGAATATATAGAGATATTATATATAAAAATAGCTTTTAATATGTTGGTAGCCTATATATTTTCGTTTTCTTAGTTGTTATAAATTTGTTTTTAGATTTTCTTATAAATTGTCAGGAAGTAAAACGGGAAGGACAAACGCCAGGAGAAGAGACAATTTATTTTGAAAAGACAATCCTTATTTACATAAAAGACAGGCAATTAGACAAATCGAATGATTGCTTATTAATAAATTTTAATCATCAGTAGATAAAAGGATCAATTATTTATGAAATATGTATTCAAATATTAAATTTAGATGTGGATATTTTTGCCAGAAGGATATAGATCAATGAAAAGAATGTGATGTGGCGCCTATCTGATTCTACTAGTTTGCAAGACAGTAATAGCTGTCGCAGAGGTTTTGTCGCCGAGAATCAGCCGGTATTTGCCGGCGATTAAAGGATTGGGGAACAAACAGGCGGTGGGGATAGGTTTCGGGTTTGGCAGGAAGCCTACGTAATGCCTTATGATTACAGAATGGTACTATCGCAGTGTCAACACCCAGTAAGTTTACCTATCTCTTTTATTATATTTTGTATTTTAAACATATGCTTAATTAAAAGCATTTTCATTTAAAAGAGATTGTTCTCATAGTCCCTTTAGACAACACCACACTCAACGGCCTTTTTGTTCGTTGACGGTTTTATGTCTATTTTTAAGGGAAAGGTAGCCTTTCTTTTGATAGATACATATATATGATATTAGGTAGGCAGTCGTGGTCACCGAAATGTTGCAGCACACAGAGTTCAAAGAAGAAAGGATTCAAGAATCCAAATTAGAACATGTCGAAGCGGAAAAAGGAGAAACCAATACTGTAGGTGAATGTGTCCCCTCACTATCCACGGCAGCTTAATACAAATTACCTCACCCCTAAGATGGCGAGTTTTTATAAGGGGTAGGCCTGGTATTGACTAATTATATCTTTCTGTAGAATATTCTACTTTGGTTAGATTAAAATTGTGAATCATCACTTTGTCAGCCAATTATGTCATGATTTATTAAATTTTCATATAGTACACTTTTTTATATAAAGTTTTAATATTTTTATATTTTGGAATTAATTTAGAGCACATGAATTCTTATTGAAAAAAATGTCATATTCTGACCGCTTACATGAGCGATTTTAGATAGCAGAGTGCCATCTATTGATTGATACCCCTGTATTTATTGATAATTGACATTGGAATATAATGCTAATCTATAAATTTTCAGATATTTTATATGGATATGGCTAGAAGCATTTTGGACTAATAGACCGCTTTATGGAGCATTTGGTTTACAATTATTTCCAACGTTAAGTTAAATAGTTTCTCACCGTATCTTGATAGAATAAGAGTAAATTCACAGAGTAATGTTCCCACCAAGTCAAAGTTTCTATGTCAACTTTACGGACAGAAACTTTGTGCTAATTGAGCTAAAAGCGTCGATATAAGTTAGGTTGATATCAACACTAATAGAAAATATAAAACATTATTTTTCACATTGAACTTTCTAACTAATTCGAGAGCTACGAATGTCGAACAGTTCGGGCTGAATCCTCGACTCTAGAGGCTGGATCTGATAAATACCAACAAATTCCAGTCTCTAGATTCTAGCTTGTAAACAGCAGGATTGAAGACAATCGCAATTTAAAAAATAAGCTCAATTCTACTGAACAGAATTATCCTTTGAACCAAATATATCAGAGCGCTATCTATATATACGAATTGACAACTATTAAGCGCGTTTCATTTTAGATAAAAACAACTTGCTTCTGTCTTTGAAAAGATGTTAAAATAAAAGTAGCGCCACATCTAGTTGGTAGATATATACACATCTAATTTTGTAGTTTTTTGCTTATATATATGTAATTATATTCTTGGTATTTGCATATAAGAAAACTATTGGCAAATTCTTTGAGAAAAGATGAAATAGTAATAAATATTTGCATCGATCACTGTGGGTTAAACTAACAAAACGCTGGAAGGGTTTACAATTGAGGAGCCAGGCCCTCTTACTCCTTTCCCCTCGCAATAAGGACAGTAGGATGTTATTTGATAAAACAATTAATCGCAATGAATAGTTTTATTTCTTATATAGAGGAGGTTTCATTTATATTTTACACAAGGGGAGAATATACAATTCAACTTTATCTCTAGGATTACCATCGACAATATCAAACTTTCAAGAATATCTGAATTCATTTTGAACGCTGTGCGTACGTTAACAGAATTATCAACTTAGAATTTCTACCAAGAACCAAAATTAACAACACTCGCTTCAAAGGTCGGATGAAAAATATTCATCCTTGAATTAACAAAATCCATTTTTAAAACAACCATTTTTCCTACAAGTTCCATAGCCTCTGAGAAAACTTTGAGTTGATATACAAAATTTCTATAAACGTTCTTCCCAATTGAATTTCAACCTAGAACGCGGCTATAATAGAAATACCTATAAAAATAAAATCGATGCTATAGAAACCTGGAAAAAAGAAGGAGCAATCCCTCTAAAAATATTTGGACTCTATGGACGAAGAAAGAGCGTTGGCCTCGATAGCTCTATTTTATGGTTTTTTGGAAGTCTGCATCTCTATCCAAAAGAATAGCATCAATAAGAAAATTGAAATCCCATAAATTTACCATTTATTATTGCAGTAGTCAGGTATTACAATATTTTATTTCAGTCGCACCCTATTTAATTTCTCACTTCGTAATTCTATCTGCCATCATGTTAGTTACAAATTTTCATATCACTTGTCTCTCATTTTACTTCTATATATTGTCTTACATTATGCTTTATCTTCACGCCCGTTGAAGAACGATGTCGTTGGAAAGCTAGCGGAATAAACGTGTTATACACAAGAAGCCCCTTTTTGTTCTTTTATATTATCGCAATATATTAAAGGAAACGCATTGAAACCGATTTTTTTATCTTAATAAACTTCTAAATTTACCTCACTTCAAACCAAGTTGATTTAAAAAGAAACCATCCTAACTATTTATTTATTCTTATATCTGTAAATATTGTTCACGTAAAAAGTGTTTTAGCTAATTACTAAATAAGATTCTACTAAAATATTTATTATATATTAATATTCATGGTTCGTTATATTTTTAATTAGATTTTGATATAAATATAATTATAGAATCATTTATTTTGAATAAAAGTTAACAAATTATTCATCAACCTCGTCAGTCTATAAATAAAAACATTTTGGCGATTTTATTAGATCATTTTTGTCGAATATAATTAGAAAATCTTTTTAATTAGCAAATTTCAATTTAAATAATTGAATGGACTCTGGTAAATAATATATTGGGAGAGTGAATAATGAAAATGTTTTTACTATCTAATTTTATTACTGGTAAACATTGTTTTTTATGGTTTGAAATAAATTTGGCTGAAAGATTTTTGGGAAAGAGCTGCAAGAGTCTGATATCCATGTGCAAGTAGAGAACCGCTTTCTTCTGTGTATTTATTTTTTTTAAAGGTATGTTTTTCTTTACACAAGAATAATATTCCTATTTTCATTTTTTAGAGGCAATAATTCTAAAACAAAAAACGATATTATTTATTCACACACACATATATGTATTTTTTATTTATGGATTACTCTATTTTCAAAACATAAATGTATATACACTGCGTGACATTGAAAATGGAACACCAAGAAATAGTGGCCAGAAAGTGATGAAACTCGGCAGACAGAGAGAGACAAGGACGAACAATAAGTGATCTTTATTTCAAAATGATAGTCTTAATACAGAGCGAGAACGGCGTCGGCTTAGTAGCAATTAGGACCACCGCGGACGGCGATGCACGCAGTAACACGTCTAGGTAGAGAGTCAATCAGAGTACGGATGGCGTCCTGAGGGATGGCTCTCCATTCCCTCTCAACCATTTGCCACAGTTCGTCTTCTGAACGCGGCTGTGGCAAGGCATGCAAACGGCGTCCAATGATGTCCCAGACGTGCTCGATTGGTGAGAGATCAGGAGAGTACGGTGGCCAAGGAAGAATCTGTACATCTTGCAGAGCTTGTTGGCTAATGCGAGCAGTGTGCGGTCGGGCGTTATCCTGCTGATAAAGGGCATTGGGTATCCCCTGAAGGTAGGGGAGTGTCACTGGTCGCAGCACATCATCAACGTATCGTTGGGCCGTCATAGTGCCTTGAATACGAAGTAAAGGTGACCTGGAATCATACGCGATTGCGCCCCAAACCATGATTCCACGTTGTCGCACGGTGGGGCGTTCCACAATTGCTGCCGGATTGGACCTTTCTCCACGTCCACGCCACACGCGTACACGGCGACTATCAGTGGACAAGCAGAAACGCGACTCATCACGACCCTGTGCCATTCCGTCATCCACGTCGATCTAGCCCGGCACCATTCCAAACGTTGGCGCCTATTCGGTGGGGTCAATGGCAGTCTTCTTAGCGGACGGCATGAGTGCAAGCCATTAGCAACCAATCGATGGGAAATGGTTCTGGTCGAGATGGAATGATCTAGGGTGTCTTGCACATGTTGCAGGATGGCGGTACAAGTAGCTTGTGGGGCCGCCACTGCTTGTCGAAGGATACGCCGATCCACACGTGCTGACGTCACTCTGGTTGCACCGACATTCCTATAAATTGCCACATTTCCTTGTTCCAACCATCTTCTCCACAGTCGGTGCACCGTGGACGCACCAAGGTGTGTATCAGCTGCGATTTGACGTATGGACCAACCTGCCCTTTTCAGTCCGATCACCATGCCCCTCGTAAAAGCGTCTGTCTGCTTGAACTGCCTCCGTTTACGATGACCTGGCATTCTCTGTTATTACACGTCTTTTGACACAAGAACAAAATTTCTACAATGATTTTCCTTGAAGAAATAACGACACGATTACTGTCCTTTCTGCAAGTTCCTTCCCTTATATCTTACTCCATGTGCGCACGAGAGCTGCGCATTTTACATCATTTGCATAACTCGGTTAGGCGCGTCTACCCTGAAATTTGCATGATTTTCTGGCCACTATTTCTTGGTGTTCCATTTTCAATGTCACTCAGTGTATATTTCTTTACCCAAAGAGATATAAATATGGTTTGCTCTATTTTCAAATCGATTTATAGGGCATTTATAGGGCGCTTTAATCAGTTATATAGTTTTTATTTCGTTTTTGAATAAAAAAAAAGAATTTGACTTAAAGGAAATTAAATATATAGTGTAAAATGTGGAGTCAACATCGTCGTTGTATAATCTTCATTCAACTTTCAGTCATGTGCCGGATAGAAAGCGCACTAGCCAGAAGGTAATTGAAATTCAAACGCATAGTAGCTGTTTACCTCGATTTAGGAGTGGTACCCGGGAAGGTGAGGTGGGCTAAGGGAGAGTCCTCTGTTTATTGAGCAGCATAGTGATCTAACTACACCTGACTCTTTCTTACGACTATTATGCCATGCTGTTACTGTATTGTTTCCTACTCTCCTGTCCTCTACCTGTTTTCTCCCTATCCTCTCTGCTGTGCTCAGTAAAACCCAGCTTATATGCTGATGGTGAGATGGCGGACGTCTGCGTCCAATCAAGGACTTGTATGGCCCATATGTTTATAGCCTCCCTTGGTTAGTTGGACAATTGCAACGACCTGTTATACCACCTTTCTGGGTGCCGCCCTTCTTTTCCGTTGGTAAATTTTATTTAAAGCTATTTTTAAGTTACATCAGTCTTGGTGATTCTTCGTACAATATCGTATATACACATAATATAAAATACGACATACATATTTGTAACAAAAAAAGGCATCTCTTCCTTTCATTGCCATCATAACAATGCATAATTAAAGGGAAAGAGCTGCCTTTTTAGGTACAAGTATATCACTATATGATATATATATATATATAATGTATCAAAGGAAAACGATCAAAAACCCCAATTTTATTGATAGAAGGAATTTTGTGAACAAACCCTTCCTCGCCTCACTGTACTTCTGGAGCATAATTAATAATCAAATGTTTTGATTTTGCGTGTTTACACGAAGAGAATGATACGCGTGAAAAATTAATCAACCTGAAAAACGAGGTTTCTTATTTTTTAGAGATGGTTCAAATGGCAATTATCACAGTGTGTGACTGTATGGATAAATAGTTACAAATAGATATCGAAATTTCTTCAAATGTTTTGAATAGGTCGATTTAAAGCAAATGCCACCTACAAAATTCTTCCTAGAAAATGCGTCAGATAAAATCTTTATTTTTTTATTTTGATGAAATTTTACATTTAATTGAGGATGGGATTGCACGAAAGCTGCTTATTTTAAAAAGGAAAAGTTTCTCTTTAGTCGTCTCTTTCATTTTAATATTACTAAAGCTTTGTAAATAACGGATAGGACTCTTTCTAAGTTTCTATAATATATCGATTTATTTAATATTTTAATTTCAATTTTTTTTTATGTTTATGTATTTCTTATGTATATGATTATGTTTATAGGTATGTATTTTTTTCTTTCAAAATATATTGACACCAGAACATTTGCCCATAGTCTTACTTGCGAGGAAATATTTGGGTATATCTAGTTTGATATTGCGCTATAAACTTAGTAAAAAATTTATATTTAGCTTATTAATATAATAAAAATACAAATAATTATTTGTCTCTGTATGTGTGATATAAACTTGTTCGATATTTAACAATAAATTCATATTAGTATAGTTTTTATATCTTTGTTTTTCATAATATAGAAGTTTTATATTTGTTTTTATTTATTTTTTCAATTTTACCAATTAAAAATGGCTTTATTCGGGGCTCTTCAGGTCCGTATAAATATGTAACATGTATAGGGAAGGCAAGACTGCACATACGATTGACCAACGGATTAGCAGCAGAAAGGATACCTGGCTGTGAGCCGTCGCCGGAAACAGAACCCTATTCCCCTTCATTTCACTAGTAACGGTAGCAGATAAAATATGCGGAAAAAAGCTAATGATTTGGGGAATACGAAAGAAATATATTAACAGCGTAAAACGTGAATTGTAATAATATAAAATAATACATAATGCTCATTCAGTATATTAGTTCAAAATAGTAATAAATCTCTCATTTATTAATTTAAATTTATTACTCACTTTAATTTTGAAAAATGTTTGGCATCTCAATCAGACAAGCGGAAACCGTAAAGAAACACAATATTCGAAAAATCAGCTGTTAGAGCGCCCAATTTTCAGGAATTACTGAGAACAAGAATTTATTCACATCGAAGAATTCTCTAAATTTGTAGATACAATAAATTTAATGATTTTGAAAATATATTCTGACTTTTGTTTGAGGAGGTCAAGTCTATAATTTTGCGATTGACTTGTTTCTTGTTGTTGAAGGTATTGATTCGATTATATATAACTCTATACACTGAGTAATTAACTAGAGATCTTATACTCGCCTCTACACCCTGCTGTGCCGCTCTTGCACTAGAGATCTTGCAAATTATTTTTCGTTATAAAAGCACGACAAATATTGCACGCTTTTAATACACAAACAGCACGAATGTTGTTTTAATATAAAACAAATTCCCACTGTCTTTACTGGGATGAAAAATATTAGGAGGGCTTGGCTCATCAGTGGTGAACCCTCCCAGCGGTTCCGTTAATTCAATCTACAAGACCGCTTCTCTTAGATCTCTAATACCGTATTGTCCGATTCTGGCTTATATATGCTACAATTAGAGGTGGAATTTTATAAATGGTTGTCAACAAACTATGGATATAAGCTTTTAGGACAGTAAGATTAAATATACATATTTGCATCGAGCAACGCTCTTCCACAAACATTAAGCACAAAGCCAGTTAGGCATAATTAATTATAAAGCGAAAACGCGCCATCTATATATAAGAAATGAAGCATTAAAGCACGGATGTTTCTTTTTTTTCTATAAAACAAATTTCCACTGTCCTTACTGTGATGAAAAAATATTGGGAGGGCTTGGCTCACAAGTGGTGAACCCTCCCAGCGGTTCCGTTAATTCAATCTACCAGACCGCTTCTAAAAATAAAACTATTCTCTAATACCCTTACTGCAATGATATTATATTATATATATATTGTAAAAGAATCATAAGCGTTTAAATTTCTTATAACTGATGACACGCTAATATGCATTATATTGATATTGTTCTGAGCAATAATCGGTGCTTTAACCAAATATATAATAATAATTATGAGTAGCGTTAAAATCATTTAAATTATTTTACATATCTCTAGATATATAAAAGTCAATGTCTGTCTGTTTCGCGATAAACTCAAAAACTACTGAACCAATTGATACCAAATTTTGCATGTCGCTTTTTATAAACCTGAGGAAAACTTTCGGCTACATTTTGATTAGTATTTTTGGCTATTTATTTTTTTCATTTGAAGAACCTTTTTTACGCGGAGTAAATAGGAGGCGAAGTAACAACACGAGGCCAATTAAGCGACCAATGAGCGTTCTGAATTTCTTTTCAAGTTGCTTGCGTACTTTTTTTTAAATACCTTTTTATACGAGTGTCACTTTTTTTTACAAAAGTATTGAGAGAGAAATTTATATTAATAAGTTACGGTAAGTACACACAATGCAATTAAAAAAAAAACTTTACAAAATTAGCGTTACTGTATGTAAACAATGGCTTTCGTATTTTTTATTAATTTTAGTTCAGGCCTTTGTTTTTTTTTTATATAATAAATAAAAGTTACAGTCAATAGGATAATTCTTAAAATTAAACAAACAATAGTCAATATGCAAAAAATACAAACTAACTTAATAAAATATTCTAATATCAAGCAATATTCAAATTCTCTCCTAATATTTAAATGTACATATTATTAGCATCTTAACGGTGTTTATTCGTTTTTATGTACTCCTGAATTCCCGGGCGAAGCCGGGTCATTCGTCTAGTTACTTTATAAAAACTACTAATATATTCATCTCTTTATCGTTCATTCAAATATACGAAGAAATTTTACACCTATAAAATTTAACTTGTATATGTGAATAAGTTAAATATAGATTTTAAAAACAATTTTATTAATATTTCCTATAATAAATCTATTTCACAAAACTCTGTTTGAAAAAAAAATAACATTTTTAAAAGTAAACATTTAATCAAAACAGTTTAATCTTAAACTTCCTTAGCAAAAACTTTAATAACAACAAACATTTTTTATACACAAAAATAGTTTCGTAAAAAAAAAAATTATAAAAAAAACATCGATTTTTAAAGTAGAGAAGATAAAAAGTTTAATCACAGCCAGGGATTCAGAAAGAATTACCCGTGGAGTAGTAATTTAAGATGGGCAAATTATTGAAATTGGATAACCCGCTCCTTGTTAATTTCGTTTGGTAACAGCTGGTTTCATCCAATATTGATTTTTCAACTTCAAGAAAATAACGTGAAAATAAGCAAAACTTTACACTCCTTCAATATGATGTTTGATGTTAAATTTATTCAGGTAACAAACCTTTAAGACCAATATTTACATGTTTTTTAAGTGCTAAATTTAAACGGTATTTTATTCTATCAAGTTAAATTTAGTATTGTTTCAAAATATAGGAAATTTTAAATTTTAAAATTTAAGTTAGATATGTTTAATTCACGGTATAATTCGCTCTCTATATATTTTATAATATATGACAACTTTCTCTCTCTTTATTCTGTTCAGCTATTGGTCAGTTGTTATATTTGGTGAACTGAAGGAACTTTGGTGATATCATGTCAATTATTTGTATTATCTTCCTTCCTCTTTTTCCAGTGTTCTGTAGCTCTAGTAGACAGTGATCTCTCTATTCTGTTCAGCTATTGGCCAGTTGTTTGATTAGGTGATATGGACGACCTTTGGTGATATCATGTCAATTATTTGTATTTTAACCCTCATAAAGCATCGTGTAGCAATTCTGCTTTCAATATGTCCTAGCACATTATTAGATCCTCTCCTTTCTCATTTTGTTAATAATTCATGTTTATAGGTCTACGTAAATGTTTATATATTGATGCTGCCTTTTTTCTATAAAAACAATGTTGAAAATCACACACACATCAAAGGATTTTTGTTACAACACCAATTTATATAAACTCTTCAAATAAGATGAGAAAAAGGGAATTTCGTGACCGATAGATGGCGTGAGCCATCAGCAACTTTTCAAATTCACCTTTGTACTATTTTACACTAAAATAAGAGTTTCAGTTAATTTCCTATTAAACGGGATTGGATTTAATAAAGTTAGCTATTTCTGTGAAAAAATACCTTTTTATATCTGTTTTATGATAATATAAATGTAATTACTCTATCAGAAAATTTTAAATACGGAAACCATTATTATTCAAATTTAATAATTGACAATATGATCCAGAATAAGTATATTGCTACGGCGTTTTATGGTTTCCACACTCATTGTTCGTTGCCTATATTTAAAACTATCGAAAAATCTAGAATCCGATTGACTCTCATATCGGCAGGTTACCCCTTACCCTTTATAGACAAGCACATGTTTGATCCAAGTGTCCCTACAACTACTACAATCCATAGATCCACATGTTGGCTTCCATATTCCCCTAAAGCCGTTTCAATATCCCGCATATTACGCCCATACGGTATCAAGGTTCTATACAACTGTCCCCCCAGCCTATCCACCATCTTCAGAAATAGCATTACCAAATCAGATAGACCTACCCTCCCTGTTGACTCTACTGGCGCCATCTATTCCTTACATTGCAATAATTGCCCAGCATCATATGTCGGGGAAACAGGCAGAACCACACGCATCAGAATTTCAGAGCATAACCGCAATATTCACAACAAAGATACCAAATCCCTAATCTACACCCATATTGCACAAACAGGCCACAGTTTTGACCTTGAACATCCACATATTAAATACAGGCATATAAACCATAAATACAACAGCCTTTGCTTAGAATCCATTATTTCCTCACAAACCAACAGTATCAACCGTAAAATAGACCTTCCCGATATATACAAAGTCCTTCATTAATAGTGCGTACTACTCCTCCCATGTGTCAAAATACTTGGTATTTGTTGGAATCCTTCCTTGGACATTTTTCAGATTCTTGTTAATGACATTCCAGAACAAACGAATTCTAAAAGACATTTGTTGTCCCACATCTCCAGAATCTTTGATTATATAGGCTGGCTGTCACCAGTTATTATTCGTCTTAAAACTTTGCTTCAATCACTTTGGAAACAGAAGTTGAATTGGGATGATCCCTTGCCTGATACTTTGTGCTCTCAATGGAAGAAAATCGAAAAGGAATTATCCGTATTAAATAAAATTCAAATTCCTAGAGACTTCTCGTGCAGGGGAGCTTTACTTTCTGTTGAACTTCATAGTTTTTGTGACTCTTCAGAAGTTGCATATGCGGCAGTATTTTATATAAAATCTCATTTCAAATCGGGCCAAGTGAAAGTTTCTCTGATTGCTTTCAAGACGAGGGTAGCTCCTCTGAAAATGATTTCCATACCACGGCTGGAGCTGTGCGCTGCTCTTCTTCTCGCAACTTTATATTATACTATTCGCAATTATTTATGCTTACAAATCGATAGAGTATTTTTATGGACTGATTCCAAAATTGTTCTCAGCTGGATTAAATCTGAATCTAGACATTGGAAACCATTTGTCGGAAATAGGATTGCTGAAGTTCAAAGATTGACTTTACATTCTTCCTGGCATTATGTCATTTAGAAAGATAATCCTGCAGACTGCGCTTCCAGAGGTATAACTCCTTCGGAGCTGGTGGATCACTCTCTTTGGTGGCGAGGACCAACTTGGCTCTTGGGTGTGAACTTTGAAGATCCAATTCAAACTCAATATGATTTTCCGAAAGAAATTTCAGGTGAAAGACGAACAACTTTCTCTGTTTTTCATTCAATTAATATTCTTTTCCCAGACTTCATTTTCAAATACTCAAATATCAACGAACTTGTTAGAATTACAGCATGGATATGTATTCAATGTCCAATGTTCTTTCAATGAAAGAAAGAAAGGACATCTATCTTCAAGCGAATTAACAAGTGTTGGCTTCCGTAGGCGTCTCTTACTGGGAAAAAGAAAGAAGGGATTCCATTTAATTATAAACTAATACATGCATTTATTTAAGGAGCGACCCGCTCCAACACAATAGTTACAAAAGAACAAGCGAGTGGGGAGGAACAACAAAAACAAAGTCCGCAGCGTAGTGGTGGCGTGACGTCAGCGTCGGTGTATCCCTTTTTTCTGGGGAGCTCGGCTTCCATATTCTGTTTATTATATTCCGTTTGTCTACGGCTCTCTGGTCGGGATGTCGCCTACACAAGTTCAATTCACAATATCATTCGTTTCATTCAAAGTTCTGAATTTCAATCAGAAATAACCTGTTGCAAACAAAATAAATCTTTACCAACTAACTCAAGGATTTTATTTTTGAATCCTTTCATTGATGAATCTGGACTATTACGGGTTGGAGGAAGATTACGTCATTCAAATCTGCAATTGGATGAAAAGCATCCAATAATATTGCCAAGAGATCATTTATCACGGAATTAATAGTGCGACAGTGTCATCTGGATCATTTACATTCTGGTCTTCAACTGACCATGTCAGCACTACGATTACGATATTGGATTCCTGCAGGCAGAAGTTTGGTCAAGAAAATAATTCACCAATGCATGGTGTGTTTCAGGGCTAAACGCCAAGTTACCAAGAAAATCATGGGAGATCTGCCTATGCACCGAATTGTGAAATCAAATCCGTTCACTAAAACTGGAATCGACTTTGCAGGACCGTTTTTGATGAAACCAAACATCAAAAGATTCAAAGTAAAATTAAAATCATATTTCGCTTTATTTGTATGTTTCTGCACAAAAGCAATTCATATAGAAATTGTATCAGACCTATCTTCAGCGGCTTTCCTCGCAGCTCTCAAGCGGTTTATTTCTCGTCGAGGAAAACCTTCTGATATATTTAGTGATAACGGGACCAACTTTAGGGGAGCTAACAACATTCTCCGAGAGCAGTTTGATATATTGGAAGCTTCAACAATTCAAAAATTCATATCTAATGAACGAATCAACTGGCATTTTATACCTCCTTCCGCCCCAAATTTCGGAGGTATCTGGGAGGCTGGAATAAAATCCTTCCAATTTCATCTTCTCAGATGCTTAAAGTCTCAGATACTCACATTTGAAGAGCTGAGTACTCTGACAACTCAAATAGAAGTTTGTTTAAATTCGCGACCTATTTGTCCTCTAAGTTCAGATTCAGACGATTTTAAACCTCTTACACCAGGACATTTCTTAATCGGGAGACCCTTAACTGCCCTTCCAGAATCTAATGATGATGATGTTCCGATAAACTACCTCGACCGTTGGAGCCTAAATCAAAAAATTAAAAATGTATTTTGGAAACGTTGGAATCGAGAATACCTCAACAATTTGCAACATCGCCTAAAATGGCAAAAATCCTCACCCAACATTCAGGAAGGTGACCTGATCTTGCTCAAGGATACCATATCACCACCAGCAATGTATTGGAGCCTTGGTCGCATCACCAAAGTCTTTCCGGGAGCAGACGGAAAAGTTCGAGTCGTCGAGGTGAAGACCCAGCACCTAGAACGCCTTACTAGAACTGTCTCTAAAATAGTACCATTACCTTTTGCTGAGGACTAAGTTAGTCCACCGGGGTGGAGTATGTTAGGTTTTATTATCATTATTATTATTATTGTATTTTATTAATTAATTATAATTCCTATTCATAGAATTTTATTGCTACTTATCATCATTCTTTTTGATTTTTTTCTTCTTCTGTTTTCTTTTGTGATATAAATACAACTAAATCGCATTAAATCGTAGTGTAATTATCTTTTGTTGTGTGAAATAAATCGAATTGAATCGAATTGAGTCAGCTCGTTCTTTCTAGAAGAAACTTCAAAGAAAACGTGCTAACAAATTATATATTTTTGTTTTTATTGGCATAGATAAGTGTGAGTCAAAAAGGGATCCATTAAAAAGTTTTATATAAAAAAAAGGGCGTACCTGGTTAAGTAAAGAAAAAAAAAAGAATTATTTTTTCCTTACAGATCCAAGCACACCCTTTTTTATATAAACATAGATTATAGTAAAGATGATGCTGCCTGGCCGGCATTCATAGTTCTTCAAATTAAAGATACTTCGGCCAGAAATATTTAAATCAACTCTAAAATAAAAAGATTTACTGGCCGAATTATCTTTAATTTGAAGAACAATAAACATAGATGTATGTGTTGAGAGTTAAAACATTCCCTGATATACCTCTCTCATTTTGAATATACATATTCTCAAAAGACGAGATAATAAAATTTGAATATACAATAAAGATTTAAGGAGGTATGGCACATCAATGGTGAACACGCGTGTTCAACAATGTTATCTATTATATCTCTACAACTATTGTATTTTTAATTTTGCATTTAAATTAGACAATTAACGGTTTATTCTGGGAGTTAGTATATAGGAAAAAATGAGGGGAGTAAGGCTTCTGTAATTGTTGAATGTTCACAAGTAGTTGTGTGTGTGCTTCGAACAAACATATTCCGCTTAAAGAACCAGACAATAAAATACGGAAGTATATTCACGTTGCTCCCAAATATTTATTCATACATCTCCTATATATATTCTAAGAGGATGATAAGGCACAATTTGGATTATAGATTATAAACACAAGGTAATAAGACCAAATCCAAATAAATAAATAGTGTGTGAGGTTTCGGTAACAGCGTTGTTACCATCTTCATTCAGCACTTTTATCTGAAGATGGTAACAACACTGTTACCGAATCGTCACACACTATTTATTTATTTGGATTTGGTCTTATTACCTTGTGATTCTAATAGAAGTAAAGCTTCAGAAAATGCGAAAGAGAAGTTAGTGGATATCTAAACTGAAATATTCCCTTGTTTGTAAAATTGCTATTTAAAATTTTAGTAATATTTATTATAAATTTCATAATAACTCTTAATGACAGAAATGAGGAAAACAGCCGAGGTTTGTATAGTTCGTTCTTTGTGCTTTTCGTCCTTGATAATTTAAAATGTAGTAGACTGGCGCATGAGCCATGATGATTGACTACCGCCGATAAAACCAGATGACGTTAGGGCACTATACTAATTCAAAAAGAAAATGAAATCGATACTCTATATTTACATAGTGACAAACATAAAAGTCTAGTTAGACGCAGTATTTTATTTCTAAGGCATTATGGACAGATATAATTTTTCGGGGTAGGTATCAAATTTTTAAAATACTCAAAAAGTGTAAATATGTTCATTTTTTTACCATTACGAGAAGATATTACAAGTAGGTATACGTTTTATTACTTGTATTATATTACTTCTATTGTATTACTTGTAGTTATTAACTATAAAACCAAGAGATCGGAATAAATATCAACTATTCTCGTTGATTTTTAATTATTCCAGAAATGGCCAAATACCCATTCTTGATTAATCAAGAAAAGCTAACCACGGACGCGTTTCGGACTGTTGGCCCTCATCAGCGTGGTGCAAGCTGTACCTCAACGACCAAAATCAAGAATGGGTATTTGGCCATTTCTGGAATAATTAAAAATCAACGAGAATATTACATTTGTACTATTTTTTTCACATTGTGTAGCGTTTTCACGCAATTCTGGCCTTAATTACCCGTTTCATGATTTTTCAGGATGCCTTAATGACCAATTTTTTGGTCGTTGAGGTACAGCTTGCATCACGCT
>CP092866.1:87799217-87935846 GCA_030710605.1 Cordylochernes scorpioides | reverse complement strand
AGCTGTGCCCCACAGCTTGCAATTATTGTAGTTACTAACGTGGATCTGACGTGCTTCTGCCAAGGATTCCATCGAAGTCTTGGAACATTGTCCCTAGTACCTTTGCGTATTTTTCCTGCGGCGTGAAGAGAGCTTTGTCTTGTATCGTCGTCTATAAGGACATCGTCATTTTGGAGGGAAGTCTTGGCTTTAACACGGCGTGGAATCCTGGTGTCAGTCTCGGAAAATGTATATTACAGCACCCATGGCCTCTAGGTCTTCTCGACGATCTTCAGTTTGTCTTCCCTAATTTACCTAGCATCTCCACCAAATTGTAACGTGGAAAATTAGGAAAGACAAACTTCAAGATGACACAGAAATTTATTTAAAGCAAAAACAAACTATGAATGATAAATAAAAAATATATAAGCAATAAAGGAAGTTTACAGAGCAGAAATATATAAACATAAAAAATGATACTCTGTTAATAAAATAATAGGGGATATTGGAGGGATATTTATAACCCAGGTTCCTGGAGCGTAAAGCGCCAACTACCCGGTAATAAAATAATAAATACTTTGTTACAATATTTATAAAAGAAGTTATGCGCATTCTGAATCCCTAATGAGCTTTTTATTTCTCTATTTCGACCATCACTGCACTACGTTTCATCAAGGCAAGCGAATCTATGGTGGCAAGTTTATTAATGAAATTTTATCCGCCATATCTATTTTTTTCCCAATTGCTTATAAATTTCCAATTAATCTGATAACTATCTTGTCAATTTTATTCTCATAGATGTTTTCTGAAAGAGATTATATAGGGTTTCACATATGTAGACTTAATATATTTTATTGGAATCTGTCTCAATAGGTAAATAGAGGAAGTATAGGCATAAAATGATAAGGTCAATAAGGGCTTCTTTTGTTATTTGGGAAACTATTTCAGAGCGTATATGTTCAAGAAAGATTGGAGGGATAGAACAGATTGGCATAAACGCGTGAAAAGTGATTATATGTCGAATGATGCCATTCTCCTCACATTAAGGTAGATGTTATAAATTCCACGTCGACAGCGTGGTAAACTGAGACAACTAATATTTCATAAGAGAATATAAGTGTGACCCAGAATGAGATATTATAGATTGTAAAGATGTATTGGCTATATACATATGTTTTTATTGATTTTATATGCCCAGCTCGCAGAGTTTCATACCGATGAATAAGCCACAGACCTAGCTTTGACAAATTCGAACAAAACACAACCGGTGTATAATTCTCTGGTGTTATGGTGTTCATTAGTACAGGGGCGGCTTCGATTTCGTTGCATCCTACGAGCGCGGAAGGGGTTATAATATCATCAACAGCAACAAAACTTTATTAAAACCTTTTGGTCTTATACAGATTGTCCGAACAGAATGTAGGGTTTATGCTAGATTAACAGTAATAATACGAGTGATCAGCATGTTATTTACATTGTATCAAATATGGGGGAAAAGCTTTTTGCTTGTAGAAAAAAAATAATAAAAAAGGAAGCGATTTGGTGAAAATAAATATAATATAATTTGAAAGCAAAAATTATACGATTGGAAAATTAAATAAATTAAAAATTAATATAACTGCTAATATTTGGAGAACAAAAATAATTGTGACACAAATGAAGTAAAAAATAGCGAACATTTTGGTATATATATATCGCTATGTATATTTCAGTATTTTTGGAGGAGATTTCTTAAACCATTACAACTAAAACCTCTGTTAGTGTATTGTCTATATCAGTGTCGGGCAACCGGTGTGCCGCGAAGAATTCTAGGTGTGCCGCGAACATTTTTGTAGGTATTTAGAACTTTTGGTTAAATTTAAAAATGATGTTTCAAAAAATATTTTTTATAATTTTTATTCAATTTTAATAATTTTTTTTTCAAAAATTTTCATATAAAAAATGAAATAAAAAAAAAGCAAATTTCATTTTATATAAAACTTATTTTGGTATAATAATCACAACAGTTTGCATAATTTTATATTTCATATAACGTATGTACATAATCTTGACGTACATAACTGGCACGTGCCATTGTTAAAAAATAAAAATGCAAATAGGTACGTACCTATTTAAAATCATAGGTTTGAAAAAAACAATCCGCGAAAACAACTTTATTTAATAAAGTTGAATACATACTGCGGGAAAATACCTAATTTTTAAAATAATATGTCCAAACTTAACCGTCATTTACAATCTTTGTCACAGCTGTTTATTAATAGAGACTCAAAGCTACAAAGCTTAAAAAAAAAGAAAACAAAAACAATTTATAAATTTATTTAAAAAATGTATTCGGAGTTTTTGTCAAAGTATTGCTGTAGTAATTCTTCATTTTTTTTTTGCATGTTGTAAAACACACACACATTCACACAATAAGTTTTGTACACCGTAAAATCTGTTGGTTAAAAAAAGGAAAAAAATATTTTTGTTACGAAATTCTCACTCACTTTTAACTCAAGGTAACTTTATTTAAACATTTTATTATTATATTTGTGTGTTTTCTAAATTCTCTCAAAACTATATGGAGAGATTTCTAATTAGAGAAGGTGCCAGTGATAAACAAAATCAAAACGAAAATAAAGAAGATAAGAAAATAGTAAAATCAACTGGAAATAAGAGGATAAACGTTGAAGATTATCTCAAATATGGATTTATACCATCTGTTAATGATCCATCACTGCCGTTTTGCTTAATTTGCCAAAAAACCCTCAGCAACGAAACAATGGTGCCAAGTAAACTACTTCGACATATTGAGACAAATCATCAGGAGTAGATGAACAATCCAATAAGCTACTTTGAAAATATAGGATCAAGTTTTCAAAAGCAATCAAAAAAATTCAAGAAATTTATGACCACCTCAGATGAAGCTCAAACAGCTAGTTACATGATAGCTCAACTCATCGCTGAAAGAAGAAAGCTCACGCGGAAGCAGAGGAAATTATCTTGCCTGCTTTAAAAATTGTGGCTGGATGTATGTTAACGAATGATGCTATGGAGAAGGTTACGAAAATTCCACTATCATCAAAATCTATTGCGAGAAGAATTGAAGATATGTCAGAAGATATTGAGTTGCAAATAAAACAATCTTTTAATGATTCATCAACAAAATGGGCTATATAGCTTGATGAAACCACAGATATTAGTAATAAAGCTCAATTGCTGGCATTTTTGAGGTTCGTCGATACAGGAAAAATTGTGAATAACTACTTTTTTTGTAAAGAATTAAAACAAAGAACGACTGGTGCGGACATTTTTGAATTAGTTGATGAAAATGTTATGAAGTATAACTTGAGATGGGAAAATTGTGTTAGCGTCTGTACGGATGGAGCTCCAGCTATGAAAGGTTCAAGAAAGGGATTGATAGCACATGTCATAAAAAAAAATCCAAATATCAAATTTGTTCACAGTATGATTCATAGAGAAATGTTAGTGTCAAAGTCGGTTCCTCCCATCCTTGTCACAACTCTAGATGAAGTTGTCAAAGTAGTCAATTACATCAAATCAAATGCTCTTCGATCGAGAATTTTTTCAACATTTTGTGAAGCAATGGATTCCGATTATAAAAATTCATTGTTTCATACTGAAGTCAGATGGTTGTCGAAAGGCAAAGTTTTAAATCGATTTATTTCAATGAAAAATGAAATAATGGCATTCATTGATAACGAAGAGATTAATTTTCCTTTCATGATGAGTGATGTTTGGTGGTTACGAGTTTCATTTTTGGGTGATATTTTCGACAAATTAAACAGCCTTAATTTAAATTTGCAAGGTGTTCAGGAGAACATTATCACTATCTCCACCAAGTTGAAAGCGTTTAAGGAAAACTCAGTTTATGGAATTTAAACATTGCTAAAGAAAACTTTGCATCTTTTCCGACGGTTCAAGAGAATCCATCAAAATCTATTATCAAAAAAGAAGTCGAAGAAACTTTGACATTACTATCCGCTTCTTTTGATAAATATTTTCCTAACTTGGACGTTGAAAAGATGGAATGGGTAGTTAACCCATTTATGCACTGTGAAATTCAACATCTGGAAGAAGAAATGCAAGAAAACTTAATTGATTTAAAAACGATTTAGTTTTCAAAAGACTATTCACTGAAAAGGAGCTATCTGAGTTTTGGTTGTGCTTAAACTCCAAATTTCCTAAACTTAGTAATGCGGCCATCGAATCATTGTTGCCATTTGGAAGTTCCTACCTGTGTGAGCAAGGTTTTTCAACACTCACAGAAATGAAGTCTAAGAAGCGCGAAAGACTTCAAATGATAGATGAGGAGATGCGCGTTTGTCTTTCACAAGTAGATCCCCGTATTGATTTGATATGCTCTCAAAAACAATCGCAATGCTCGCATTGATTATGTTAATTTAATATTGAAAATTAATAAAATATGATATATATGTTTAAATTTTTACTAGTATTTATTGTTGTATTTTAATTACCTACGAGGAAATTTATAGTGAGAACCACAGGTGCGCCGCGAAAAAAAGAAATTAAGCTTAGTGCGCCGCAACTCGAAAAAGGTTGCCCGACATTGGTCTATATGGATATGCGTGATGCTAAAATATCTGATTACTCTGAAATATAACAGATATATTAAAATATTTATTAACTTTTTGCAGTTTTTATTTGTAAAAAATAACAAATGAAACAAAATTATATTAACAATTAAGATAGAAGTAATTAACAATTATTTAGAAACGAAATATCTATAATTATGAATTAATAGTGTCAATAATTCAAACCCATGTGTTTTGAAAACAAAGCTATTTGGTGATGATTAATAAATGAGGTAAAATTTGAAAGCAAATATTCAACGATGGAAAATTAAATAAATTAAAAAATAAATATAACTACTTATATTTGTAGAATAAAAATAAGTGTGACACATGAAGCAAAAAATAACAATATTTTGATATATAGATATGCATAGCTATGTATAGTTTAGTATCTTGGAGGAGATTTCTTCAAACTTTACAACTAAAAACTCTGTTAGTGTATTATCTATATAGATATAAATAATCAAAAGTGTTTGAATCCAATAAAACTTGACAAAAGAAAAATGTAATTCATTATTTAATAGAGAAGAAAAATTCTTCAATTTATTTTTCTTTTCCAATCAGTTCTTTAGTTAAGCAATTTAGATCTAATGAAAAAATAAATTTCTAGGGAATAATTTTGACGTCGTTTGTTGTAATTTGGTAGAGCAAACAAAGGTTTTTACACAATATTTGTTTCAATATCTTCAAAGTATCAGTTATTTTTCTATTTCATTTCCGAGTTGGTTGAATTTAATAATAATACTTAGTTTATATTCGTTAAAAATACTTTGATTAATCGTAAAATATGATATGTATATTTGTTTTTGTTAATTATCTAATAAAAAATCTCCTTATAGAGATATAAAATGGAAGCATAAGACTGAAGGAAGAATATTTCTCTTTCGGTCTACGATTTCCGTTATAAATGCTTTGCACTTCTATATAACATCATACTCCTTAACAATAACATTTTACACTTTATAAATTCAATTTCCATCTAACGATTAACTTTGTTATAATTATTTTTGTAAATATTTTTTCTTTTATGATATACGTATTATCAAATATTGCAAATTATCAATTATTGCAAATTATATTTTATACTTTGATATACCTAAATTTTACATTTAAATAACAACAATTACATTATATATATATATCAAAAAAGACATATGACATACATCACATGAACCTTTTAGATGGCAGAGCTCAATCTGATATGTTCATGTGAACGTGGCCAGGATATGCCTTTTTTTATGATTTTAATACCAACACCTGACCTTTTTATATTTTTTTATTTTTATTAATATTTTTTCAGGTTTGTATATATATTAAAACCAAATTAGGCATATATCCTGACCATTAACATGAGCGTTTTTTAGATGACAGAGGGCCATCATTTTTTATTATATATTTTTTTATTTTATTTTTAAAATCGACTATATTACTATCTACATTTTTTTATTTTTAATAAAAACACTAACTTTTAATTTATCTTTTCATTTAATTTGAATTTCATTTTATAATCACATTTTTTTCTATGCACACACATCTTTATAACTATAAATCTGAACTATACGAATACACTCGTGGACAAAACTTAAGGAAGTTGTACCTTTTATCATGTATATCAAAATTGAGACAATAACTCTCAAAGATATTTGATACACACACACTATCTTCTTCAAAAAATAAAGAAAAGAAACAGACGACCGGCTACATCAAAATATATATTTTCGCCATGAATCTAATATTACTAGAGCCTCAGCCCGTTTAACGAAGGTGTCTAAAACAGTATTTTAAAATCTTAAACGGCATTGTCTTGGTAAACTCTAAATGGTGATCTATGAGTAAATGTGTGAGGAGAGTCATTCTAATAAATATTTTAATTTTTTCTTATTTTATTCATTAACGTAAGGAAACTATAAGGTTGTCCCAAAAGTTCGTGCTTTTCTTAAAGCGTTGTTTTTCTTATTACTTGGAGAATAATATCATTACGGCGAATGCATAATAATATATAATACAATTACTTTATACATAATACACAGAAATTATACATAACTGCGAATAATATTAGTATTTCAATTTTTCGCAAGTGTTTACGAACGTTTGGGACAACCTTGTAATTCCCAAATTATATGTTCCGGTACATTCTTTATGGACATTCAAAATTTTTCAAAAAATATTTTTTATGAAAAAAGAAAGGGCATCTCCTGATCGTGCAAATAAAGGTTGCTGATGGCTTGCGCCATCTGTCGGAATAAATATCAACTATACGTTATTTTTAACTATTTCAGAATTGGCTAAATACCCATTCTTGATTAATCAAGAAAAGCTAACCACGTACGCGTTTCGGGTCTTGGCCTTCGTCAGCGTGGTGCAAGCTGTACCTGAGCGATCGAAAAAAAAAGAACCTGGTCATTCAGGCATCCTGAAGGGAGGGAAGTGACGTAATCAAAAACCTAACTGAAATGTCTCTTTACTTTTGGTTTGGGGGGATGAGCCTAAATTTGTTGAATTATATTACAAAGTTGCAGAAACACATTGAATTATTATGATGCATTAGCCCGCAAACTGTTATGAAAATTCGAAAATATTAAAGACGCGTATGATTCTTTTTTAAAATAAAACAATTTCTACTGCCCTTACTGCAATGGTCGAAACCGCTGAGAGGGTTTAACACTGATGAGCCAAGGCCCCCCCGTTAATATTTCCATTGCAGCAAGGGCAGTATAAATGGTTTTATTTGTAAAAGGAATCATATGCGTCTATAAAAGTTTCGAATTTACATTGAATAATGTTGAGATAAATTGGTACATATTTGATTTGGATTATGATTATTCAATTAATTAATTTGAGTTAAAAGTAACAAAAGATTGATTGAGAAAAGAGCATTATTTATAACGGTTTGATGAAATATATATGGTATTATATTGTCATAAATATATATATATATACATGTCATGATTTAAGACCATGGAATTGTTGTACATAATCCAGATATCTACTACCACATATTTCACCACGTGACTGTATATAACTTGTTATTTACTGCAAATAGAAAGCCTCAACTAACATCAATCTCTACCGCGTAAGAATCTAATAAAGTATAGCAACTGTACAGATAAAAGGAATGGAGAATAACAGGAGAAAATTAAGGTTAAAACTAATCAGGCCTAAGTGAGAATAAGAAAGCAGGCCTATCGAGCACAGTCCAATTTTTACGAGGTCGTGGCCCACCTGGATGATGAATCTTCCCCCCCCTGTTTACGTCAGAAAAGGGCAGTGACCTGCTTGGACCTAGAGAGGCTATAAAAAGGAGGCCCCAAGCCTCAGTTAGTGAGTCCTTTGTTTCAGTCCCAGTCCGCGCAGGCCGCTTCTATAGAGGTAATATATCCTTTCCTGTCAGAAATCTCCTCGTCCCATTCCTTCTTGACGTTCAGACGCTTCTTAGTGGAATCTCTGTTTGTTTATTTCACTTTTGGCACAGCTGTGTCGCCTTCCACCACGACTGCACGGTAGAGTTGACATCGAGGTTCGTCTAGCATCAGGTAAAACTGGTCCCAGAGGTCCCAAGATATCACAGACTCCCCCGTCAGAAGAGCTGACAGGATAGTGGACGCCAAGTTACAAGTAAGCAAGTAGACCACTGTCTGTATAGAAAGATGGAACAGGTAGGAGAGGAAGATTCAAAGGAGCACGTGGAGTCCGATCCCGACTATGAAAGTGGCGAAAACACCACTTTTCCAAAGATGAAAAACACCGTCGTTAGGACTCAGGAAGTTCCCCCCAGCCAGGAAGACGCCACGCCCCCGCCGGTGGTATCAGATGTCCTGGGGAGTTTGGCAAGGACGCTACATCAGCTGTCTGCGGCGACCGGACTATCGCGAGATGTGGCGCTACCGCGCTACGATGGTTCCTACAAGGCGCAGAGCTTCTTCACCAACTACGACGCCCAAGCAGATCGGGCCCAGCTACAATACACCGAAAGACTGAGAAAACCACCAAACCTCCTGCAAGCACCCCTCCGAGTTACCAGCACGGGAGCATATGTTACCTGCTCCCCCGACCATCTCTACACCACGAGCACAGCGCAAGCAGTGAACCCTAGCTCTCCATAAGGTACTTCAACCACGGCACCAGACCAGGCCTGTCCCGACCCACAAGACAGCATAACAGTAGGTTCCTCCTCACATAATTTTCATTGAACAATTTCTCGTTCGAGCTGAACTTTCCAATAATGTACACCTACCTCTACTACCTGATACAGGGGCATCTATCGATATAATTAGGCAGAATACTTTTAAAATAATAGAAACCAGTTTGCAAAAGAAAATACCTGTCCACCCATTCAACTTAACTATTAACGCCACAGCTAACAATATTTTCACCATAGGTTATATATTTTTAAACTTAAAAATAGGTAACATAACGCAGAACCTAAAATTCCATATCATAGATACACTCTTGCCTTTTAGCATATTATCCCTCAACCCTATAAAAAGATTTCTACTAATTATAAACTGTTCTCAGTTACTCCTGTATCAAGATAATGTACCCCTTCCAACTACATTCTACAAATTCACCTCGTGCAAGCAACACGTGTCCCATGAACAGGTTAATACAACTGTCCCATTTACTAAATCTTCCCCTCCTGGAACGGGTTGCTCACACGTGGTGAACTCCAACGATCTTATTTGGTCTCACTGTACTGCTCCTGATCCCATTTTCAACGCCTCTATGTCCTCCACTTGCATAGTAGCTTTGGACACAAGTAACCTAGGTCACTGTCCCTATAATTTACACAAGATACTGCATCAATTCACACCCGTTTTCGCCGCCAATAAATACGACGTACCTAGGCTTAAAACATCTTTCGTAAGAATCAATACTACCACAGACAAGGTAATTGCTTTCTTCCTTATCTGGTAGCCCTAAATGGCCAACTTTAAATACAAACACAAATCGAGCAAATGCTTGAGTACGGTATAATTACAACCTCAGTATCTCTATGTCATTCCCATCACGCGTGTCACCAAACGTGACAAATCAAAACGCCTACTTTCGGATTGAGCGCCCGCATTCACCTCAGAAAATTCCGCAAATTTCTGCTATCTCGCGGTATACAACCACTACTTACCACCAGTAACAATCCGCAAGCTAACGGATTGATAGAACGATTGAATGCCACAATTACTGAAAATCTAAGGTTGCAATATCTCGAAAACCCTAATACTACTGGACCAAATTAATTAAACAAGTTGTACAAATCTATAATCAATCCCCGCACACCGTCACAGGTTTCCCACCGATCTTTTTGATGTTTAATAGCATCCCACCAGAATTAAAAAAAAAAACAGTATAACCCGTTCCCCGACGTACAGAAAACTAGGCAACTTGCCTTCAGCAGAACACAGCTTAAGCATGAAAGGGACAAACAAATATATGATAAAGGTCATCAAGCCCCGGATTTCGAGATCGGTTCCCTAGTCCTCGTAAAATATTATAAACATCCCGATACGAGAAAACTGGCACCATACTTCACAGGTCCGTTTGCAATTATAGAAATAATATCTCCGAACGTAGTCCAAATTAACAGACCTAATCGACCCCTAAATAAAGAAGATGATACAGTTCATGTGAACAAACTTAAATACTATACAGAAAACATCCTATTCTTCCCGCACCCGCCACTAATTCAAACACCTCGCGTAACACCTGATGTACACTTAGTAGAATTTAACCATTTATGTCCCACGATATTTGACGCTCAAAAACCCCGTCTTATACACCCGACTTGCTCAACCCTTTTTCTGCACCTTAATGCAGAGATCTTCCAATAAGTTGGAAGGAAGCAAGCTGTCCCCGCAAAGGGCCCCTGTGTCAAATTATATTGACAAATATTTGCAATCTTATCTCAGGTTTTAGTGGAAAGAATTTGTGTTTTCGTTTGTTTGTGAACAAATCTCTCCCGCCTTCTCATTGGACGAATGTGGCCATGTTTGTATATAAAGGGGGCTATGGTATGAGTCGAGGCCAGTGTGGTGGATTCGTGTGGAGACACTTAAAGTGTTCTCTGCGTGTTATATCCTTGTCTGGCAATCTCGGCGCATACCTGTGTAACCCCGGTCCGATCCCTACCTAAGCAGCAATAAAGCTAAGTACTGTTTTTTATTTTATTTAACAAATTGTGATTTATTATTTACTTTTTTGTTGGTGTTGTACTTTTGAGTCCACGTTTTTTTTTTGTGTTTAAGTTACTCTTACTGTAGGCCCTAGTATATTGTATTTGTGTGTTAACCCGTAAGTAGTAACTTTTGTCATTGGCGAGCCCTGCCAGGATTACTGGTGTTTGCACGTGTAAATTCCTGTAATTTTACGTGCGTTTTTTTTTCTTTGATTGAGTGGTTTATTACTATTTTTTTGTACTCCATCATGTTTGCGAATTCTATGCTCAACTTGTCAGTGTTTAATGGGGTTAATCTCGAATCTTTCATTCGGGAAGTCGAGCTTAAAGCTCGAGTAGGCAAATGGGATCCTGAGGTCAAAGCATTGCTCATGTTCGAGGCTTTATCCCCTGAGGTCAGGTTGAGCTTAGAGGAGATGGGTATCCGTAACGATAGCAGTTTCAAAAGTATTGCTAGTAAACTGAACATATTGTACCCTAAGAAAGCGCGTGGTATTAGGGAATGCCTTAAATTAATAGAAGGTCTTAAGCAGAGAGTTGGGGAAAGTCCTATGGTTTTTAAAGAAAGATTCCTGGCCATTAGAGATAAAGTAGAGTACAGTTTTGACGATAGCCTAGTGTTTGAAATTTTCCTCGAAAATGTGCTCGATAAGTATAGAGAGGCTATTGTTCGCAGTGAGGCTAAATCAATAGACAAAGCAGTCAGTGTCATGGCCACGGAGGATAGTGTAGAACACCGTTGCAGCTTTATGAAAGGGGTATGTTCAGTAGAAGGGGTTGAAGAAATAAATAGCATTAAGAGTGAGATGAAGATGCTTAGTGCCAGTGTAAACAGGATGAAGCACGAAAATGAGCAGTGTATTGCAGATCTTAGGGGTGAGGTAGAAAAACTGACTAAATTGTTGGGCGAAATCAGGCTGAGTCCACCTGAGTGTAGCTTAGGACATATAGCTAGTGATTGCTCAAGACAGTCTTCTATGTTTTTCAACCGCAATACTCTTGACAATGCTGAGATAGTGAACATACGTTCATATGGAGGAAATCAGTTTAGAAATCTACCAATAGTTAAGGTTAATATTAACGGCAATATGTGGCACCTGTTATATGATACAGGAAGTCAAGTCAGTATTATTGATTCTGAAAAGTGCAAGGTCTTGAAGGAGAATTGGGACGATGCACTTAAAACTTTACGTATAGTGTCAGTGACAGGCCAAGAGCAGACACTTACACGTGTTAAAACCTGTAGAGTTGGTAACGAAAACGGCATTGAGCTGGGAGAGATAAGGTTTTGGCTAATGTCACTCGGAGATAAGGCCTACGACGGGATTCTGGGAATCAATGATATAAGGAGATTCAATATCCCGTTACCTGCCATACGGGAGCGTTGCAACATGATTTCCTTGAAACCAGAAGACCGAGATTATGTAGACCTTAGCTACGTTGCCAGTGTGCATAGACCGATGGTTTCAAGCTCCTTCGAGGAGAAATCAGTGAAGCGCATTGAAAACGAGGCTGTAAAGTTGCCACCTACTGAGTTTAACAGAAACTGTGAGTGTAGTGCTGGGTCTGTTAATAGTTTTAGAAAGCCTACTTGGGCTGAGAGGTTAAGGGTGATGCGGAAAGCAAAGGAGACTGTCAGACAGTTTATGTCAGGTAATTCTGCTAAAAAGCTTATGAATCCTAGGCCACCTTATACCAAAAGTTTCGACCGAGGAGATCTGGTAATGCTAGCTGTTCCTAAGACTGAAGGTTATTCCAACGTCTATGGGCCTTTCCGTGTGGAAGCTAGGGTCTCCGATGTTAACTTTAGAGTAAGAGGGGTCACCATGCACGATGTGAAAGTTGTACATGTCGATAGGATGAAAGCGTTTAGAAACAGACGTTAAGAAGAGCTTTTAGCTCTTGGACTTGAGAGAACTGAATGGAATTGGATCGTTCGGTTTCTCATCAAGTGAGCGTCTGTCAGTACCCAATGTCTCTACCTAACATACCCAGCCGGTCCCAGATGAGAGCTTATTTGGTCCCCCATTAAACTCTGTATACTAAAGCATATTATGTATGTGTGTTTGGTAATCACTCATGGTAACTCACGTAGTTTGCGCAGATTTTGTTTTGAAGTTTCTGTTGGGAGGAACAAGATGGAAGGCACCTTTATGGAACGACCCGGATGTCTTCTACTCCTCTCTTTAGTTTTTTTTTTTTGTATCTTTATAACATGGCTCCCGTGAGCTTTTTTCCTCCCGAACAGCGGGAGGTTTTCCTTAGGGGAATATGGGAAGGTTTGGGAGATTTGTTAGTTTCTTTTTTTTTTTTTTTGGGAAAGATACCTTTTGTCAAATTATATTGACAAATATTTGCAATCTTATCATATCTTATCTCAGGTTTTAGTGGAAAGAATTTGTGTTTTCGTTTGTTTGTGAACAAATCTCTCCCGCCTTCTCATTGGACGAATGTGGCCATGTTTGTATATAAAGGGGGCTATGGTATGAGTCGAGGCCAGTGTGGTGGATTCGTGTGGAGACACTTAAAGTGTTCTCTGCGTGTTATATCCTTGTCTGGCAATCTCGGCGCATACCTGTGTAACCCCGGTCCGATCCCTACCTAAGCAGCAATAAAGCTAAGTACTGTTTTTTATTTTATTTAACAAATTGTGATTTATTATTTACTTTTTTGTTGGTGTTGTACTTTTGAGTCCACGTTTTTTTTTTGTGTTTAAGTTACTCTTACTGTAGGCCCTAGTATATTGTATTTGTGTGTTAACCCGTAAGTAGTAACTTTTGTCACCTGACCTAAATAAATATACCCGCCACCGCCGGAACTCGATAATAATAAATTCGAGGGGAGATGGAAAGACACATGCCGACATTGTCTTGTCATGGCCCATCGCCACCCCATGTCACTCTAATGAACTTTTGCCATCTATGAAATCAAATATTAGTGCGTGCCTTTTACTATATACTGTTCTAATCCCTAACCCATTAATCTACTCCGATATCTCATTTAGCTACAAATAACTTGTATAACACGTCCATTCTACTGTCACTAACAAATCAGTCCACTAACGAATAACTAATTAATTCAATAACTAATCCCGCCTACTGATCCCCAATGAATTAAAATACAGGGTGATCCAAAAGTCCCGCACTATTTTAAAAATTAATAACTCCGCGAATATTTGCGCTAGAGCAATGCGGTAAACACCATTGTATTCAGGAGGCAATGGGATTTTTTATGGCAAATAATGAAAAATTCGAAATTGATTTTAGTTACAATTTTATTCGCCAGATGGCGCTCTACCAGAATCAGAGATTCAGCGGCCAAATTGTTTGATAAATTGAAAAATATAACTGATCGACACGTATTTTTCCTTTTTGAATACCAGGAAAGAACCCTAATAATATCAAATAACAAATTAATAAAACACCACTTCGCCAAAAGTATGAAGAATTGTTTAACGATTTTAAATACAATCAGAGATATGTAAAATAGGTAAATGCAAATTAAAACATGTAGCAAAATATTTATTTTTATATGAGGTTTTGTGAAATAGATTGAATGTTTGAAAAACACTGCTGATATCAATATACGAATTTTTGAAATGTTAATATAGTACCAAAAATTATGATGGCACTATTAATAGGATTTCTTGCTATTAGAAATGTGTAGTTTCTTGACTGATTGGCGACCCTTGACTATTTAACTGGATATTTGTCATGATCCAACAAATGAAATATAGAGGGGAGTGACAAAATATATTTGTCGTACTTTATTCCAAATATCCTATGGGCTTGTCAAATGTTATCATTGTTTATTATACTGTACACAATTTTAAAAATGTGTCCCCTCAAATAAAAATAAATTTTAAATCGACCTTTAGCGTTGAAAAACGTGGTAGTAAAATCATTTTGTATTATTTTTTTCACAAAATTTCTAAAGTTATTGGTGTACAGAAAATATTCCTTATGCTACATGTATTTCTTATGTATGTATTCATATGTTATCTAATATCTATTATCTATGTATTTCTTCTAATGAGCGAAAAACTAAACATAAGGGGTAAAATTGTGTGTACCAGTGTTATTCGAGAAGTTATAACACTCTGGTTTGCACGACATAATATGTGAGCAAATGACAAACAAAATATTACTGTTAAAAAAAAAAGAGTCATGATGTGAGGACAGCATTTATTATCCCCATATCCCAACACAAAGAGCTGCAAAATATTGATAGATAATATAATACATGGCGGCTTATACAACACATGAGGTAACTGCCTTCTCTCTTGTATTAGGTCACAATCCTTGCTCAATGTGGCACCCTTCATTCTCAATCACCGCCTGCAGACGTTAAATGACAGAATGGACAGCATTAAATAACATATCTGTTAAATTGATAAAGCGTGCCATCTGATAGAAGCCTTCAACATGGCCAATGTGGTAGGCCAGATCGATAAACACACGATTTAATGTATCCCCATAAACAAAAATCGCAAGGCGTCAAGTCTGTTGATCTTGGAAGCCACTGGTATATAAAGTGGCGCCCTATCACACGATTTTCACCGAACGTATCCTTCAGCAATTGTTTGGCACCTCGGGAGATATGAGGAGGTCCTCCATCTTTCATGAATGTTATTTCGCTTAGTGCTTTTACCCTGCAATATGGGAATACCCTTTTCTCATAACGTTCACCAGTTACAAAAACGGTTTTAAAAGTTCTTCCATTGATTTTTCAAAGAAAAATGACCCAATAATAAAAGAAGTGAACCCACACAAAACTGTAACTCTAGGCTGGTAAAGTGGCATTTCTGTGAAAATCCTAGGGTTTTCTGTTGCCCAAATGCGGCTGTTTTGAATGTTAAATTCTCCGTTTAGAGAAAAGTGAGCATCATCTGTCCACAGAACATTCGACAGCCAGTTTTCATCAATATCAATTTGCCGGAAAACCCATGCAGCGAATTCTTGACGCATCTCAAAATCGCCAACTTTCAGCTCGTGAAATATTTGCATTTTGTATTGGCACACACAATAGAGACATTAAGTGAAGCGTCTTCGGATATCACAATCATACTTCGGCGAATTTAACGCCAAAAGTTCAATTCGGGGATCACCTGTCCAGGATAACAAAAGTCAGTAGGATGAGGACATGCTAACCGACCTCGACCTTACACCGTTAAATAACGGAGAGAACACCTATCTATCTAAGTCCACAGGCACAGAATCCGCAATAGACATCACAGCGATAAATTACAACATCGCACACACAACACAATGGAAAATCCTGAGAGGTGCAATCAGTGACCACAGACCAATTTTAACAACCCTAAACTTCAAAATTGAGAATGTCCATTAGAATAAAAGAACATGGAACTTTAGGAAAGCCGACTTGAAAAAAATTCACAGAAAAGCTTGAAGAACTGTGCAACGAAAAATTGAATTACAGAACGCTTGACAAAAGCTTGGAAAAATTCTCTTCGAACATTTAAAAAGCTGCAAAAGAGCATCGATAACTAGAGGTAGACGTAAAGACCTGTGGATACCTTACTGGAAGGACCACAACATCGAGGCAATGATTTTAGAGAGAGAGACAATATCAATGGACTTCTTAAAACAAAAAAAAACAGGAAGGAACTCATTGAAATTATTCACAAAATATAACAAGAAATTTGGATATTCAAACAAGAAAAATGGCAGAATTCTGCGAAAAAAATGGATCCAAGAAAGGACAGCCAACACTGGAATATAATTAGAGTGTTAGAGAACAATAAAAACCATCACCAATCCTCCAATACTCTAACCGATATGAATAGAACAGCGAGAACGAGAACAAACAGATGGCTGACATAATTGCTGAATATCTTTCAAGCACTTCCATACTCAACTATACGAAGACAGGACTCTAAAAATAATATAAACCAGTTAGTTAAACAAGCAAGAAACTTCCATCAACAAGATATTTTCTCGAGAGACTTCACACTGAATGAGCTAAACTCATCAATAAAAAAATCCAAGAGGTCACCAAGAGATAATCTAATCTTTGGTCAAATGATTAAACACTTTGAAGTCAAAGCTAATAATCAACTCCTACGAATACTGAACATTTCATGGCAAACTGGTAAACTACCAAAGAATTGGAAGATATCAATTATAGTGCCAATACTGAAGCCAAACAAAGATGCCAAGGAATACAAGAACTATCGGTCAATTGCTCTCGCCAGCATACTTTGTAAAATACTAGAACGAATTATCCACTCTAGGCTCATAGTCTGGCTCACAAAAAATAATAAAATAAACCTCTACCAAACGGCCTATAGATCCCAGCACTGTTCTACTTCTGTCAATCAATAATAGATTCTTTCCGGGAAAAACCGCCAAAGAAGACCACGGCTATATTCCTTGATATGACCTCAGCTTTTGATCGAGTGTGGAGGGAGAAATTACGTGAAAAGCTGCACAACATCGGAGTAAGAGGAAAAACCTTAATCTGGATTGCAGACTTCTTAAGGGGAAGAAGGTTAAAGGTTCGGGTCAATGGAGAATTTTCCAAGGAAGGAAGAACATGGTCTGGTGTACCTCAGGGATCTGTGCTCAGTCCTCTACTCTATCTGCTATATATTAACGACATACATCCTTACCTCACTGAAGACACAAAGGTTGCCTGTTATGCAGATGATAAAGCCATATGGCACACAAGTAGCAGCATAGAAAAATCGTAAAAGATACTGAAGACATCAATGAGAGGACTGGAGAAGTGGGCAATGGAACTCCAAATGACCATAAACCCAATAAAACCAAACCTATGCGTCTTCTCCACTCCCAGGGAAAAAGGCATAAATATAACCACAAAATAAGCATATAAACAAACAAATAATTGATAAAATTAGAAATTCATAATACCTAGGTGTGATACTGCAGTCCTGGATCTTTCCAGTTGGTCTCGAGGACCACGCCATCACCATCTCCTAAGCGGCGAAGTACGCGATCTACGTATTCATCGTAGATCGCAAAATGCGCGGTGTCGCTGGAGACCCACTGGCGATTCTCCACCAAACTCTGCAGCGCTGGCAGAGGCGCCATATTCATTGTACATAGTGTATATAATGCATATTTTTTTTTTAATAGTGCAGACTGTGTATGTATTGACAAGATGTCAACAAAATTATTTTAATTATTATTTATGAGGAATTTTAATTTTCATAGCACATAATTAGCACCTCAAATAGAGCTATCAGAAAACTAAACATTCTGTGAAGGCTATGTGGAACAAATTGGGGAGCAAAACCCTGAATTCTCAGAACAACATATACCACCTCAATAAGACCGATAATGGAATATGCAACACCGGTCTGGGCTCCCTCAAGCTCATCACTAAAAGTAAGACTAGACAGTGTTCAAGCAAAAGCGGCCAAAATAATCACTGGTGCTGTTTCATCCACCAACAATGAGAAAATTCAGAGAGAATGTGTTCTAGACCTACTCGCTCGAAAGCAGAAGACAAAATAAAAACAACTTGGATCGGCACTTCGGAAACGAGGAACCAGAGGACGAGATCTCTCTGACCACTTATGGTTTGGTGGATCCGCCCTTTTCTGAGAATGAGGTGAAACTGACGGCTTTCAAGTTAGGGAAAAGGAAATCTTCTGGTCCCGAAGGGATCGATAACACGGTCGTGAAAGCCCTGGTAAAGATGCACCCATCGCTTCTTTCCAGGTTATTCAATAAGTGCCTGGACACTGGTACATTTCCTGAGGCATGGAAGGTTGCCCGAGTAGTGCTTCTCGAAAAGTCTGGTAGAAAGGGTAATTCTCCTAATGATTATCGTCCGCTTTCTTTACTAGTGTGTCTAGGTAAGGTCCTGGATAGCCTACTAGCTCAGCGACTGAAGCACTGGATAGAGAGTAATGAGCTCCTTTCCTCTTTCCAACATGGTTTTAGGGAAGGGAAGTCCACAACCACAGCTCTGAACGAGGTGTTAGAGGGGGTTGAGATGGGCTTAAATAAGGGTGCTTGGGTTCTTTTCGTGGCCCTGGACATTGATGGCGCGTTCAACTCCATGAGCTGGAACAAGTTGATGAGAAATTTGATGGACATGGGTTGTCCTGATAATTTGTGCAGCTTGATTCGTGACTTCCTGAGGGATAGACGGATTAGCCTCAGTTTTGGTGGGCGGAAGTTGGAAAGAAACTGTGCTAGGGGTTGCCCCCAGGGCTCTTGCTGCGGACCTATTCTGTGGAATATCCTGGTAAACACCGTTTTCCAGGAGGAGCTCCATGAGGGAGACAGGCTGGTTCTCTATGCTGACGACCAGTTCCTCATCATTGAGACTGCTTCGAGAGCGAAGGCTGAGAAGTGTGTTGAAACTTCTCTCCAAATTTTCTCGATCTGGGCCCATGACTCTGGCCTTAAGTTCAATGTCTCCAAAACTAAAGCCCTCAGCTTTAAGCCTAGGGACATAAGAACTAAAAGGAAACACAAGCCGGCTATCCGGATGGAAGGACGGAGGGTAGCGTTGGTCAATAGGATGACCATCCTGGGGGTGGTCATTGATGACAAGATGGGTTGGCAATACCAGGCGGAGGAGATGGTGGCGAGAGGCAGGGAGGCGTTGTGCAGGCCTGTGCTGGTTGGCCCTCAACAGGGGGGGGGGGGGGGGGGAGAGAAGGAGGGTACTATTTTTAGGAACCTCTGCCTCTCCTGTGTCGAGCCAATCTTGCTATATGCTTTCGGGGCTTGGTAGCGCCGAAACAGAGATCAGAAGGTGGCAACAACTCTAGAGAGAGTGCAGAGGACAGCGGCACTCAGAATCACAGGGGGATATCGCACTACCAGCAGTGAGGCCTTTTTGATCCTCGCTGGGCTTATTCCCCTGGGATTGAAACTAGAGGAGGAGACCATCAGACAGAAGATCTGGGAGAAAAGGGAAGATGCCCTGGGACTTTAAGCGGGGGCCCTGGAATCGAAGAGGGACACAAGGAAGCCTCCGCAGTGGTTGCCAAAGTGGAATTGGAGTCCTAGAGGGCCGACAGGGATTGGCACGGAGGTTTTCTCTGATGGTAGTAAGTCTGGAACCAATACTGGAGCTGGGGTAGTGATATTCGCTAATGGAGAGCTGATCTTCCAAGAAGGTTTAGCACTCAGAGTGGACGAATTGGTCTTTTCAGCCGAGCTGGTTGCGATCAGGGTAGCCCTCAGAGTGTGTGCCGAGAAGAACTTCAGCCCGGACCGCCTCTATTCAGATTGTATGTCGGCCCTCGTCGTTATCAATCTGGTGAAAGGGCAACTCGCGCATCAAATAATCCAGGAGCTGGAGATGATGACGCGGGCTCCGGCTCCCTTGGTTTAGGAGACACAGCCTCATCGAAGGTAATGAGTTCGCAGACAGGATCGCTAAGGCAGGATGCTTTAGAGGTAGATCACTGAGGACCCCAGTGACCAAGAAAGAAGTTTATAGGAGGATCAGGGGTCACGTCCAGGACTTATGGTTGGACAGATGGAGGAACAGTGTGAAGGGTAGAGAGGTATTCAATGGGGTAACAACACCCAAGTACCTCTGTAAGGTAATGTCCCACAAACTCATTAGGGTAGTTCGGGACATGGGCTCTCTTCCCCAAGTCTCCACAGATTTAAAATTAAGAGAAACCCTGATTGCGTCTATGGAGAAAGGGATGTGAATGCACGCCACTACGTCTTGGATTGTCCAAGGGTAGTGGGTGTGCAGGAAGAGAGAAGGAGGGCGAGGGGCGCGATCGAGAGTAAGCTGCTGAGAAATCACAGCAAGCTTCTTGAGAAAGCCCACGACGTGGCAGCTGAGCTTTTCCTCAGCTGTGAGTGAACAGAGTCGACCGGGGGCTGCCTCCCCGCGGTCCCTGCTGGACACAGTAGATAGTTTCCTATTTTGCTGTGATTAAAGGCCACCGGTATAGAAATCCTTCCAGACACGTTGTCTGGGAGGTGGTGTTTCCAGGTACAATGTCCAAGCACTAGCTTGGATACCGTTACTTGGCTTATGAGTTGAACAGAATAGCAGCGAAGGGCATGCTTCGTATGCCGGCTTGTGGACTGAAAGGTCTGGGTGGCCATCTGCTTCTAGGGTGTACCAACTGTGCTTAGGTGGGATCCTCCAGTTCTTGTTTATTTTGGCTACTGTTTCTATTTCTTTAAAAGTAAGTTTATTTTTCTGTAGCAAGGGTTCTTTTGTGCCTTTTTTCGCTAGCGCATCAGCAGCTTCATTGCCTTCAATGCTAACATGTAAGGGTATCCATTGAAGGTGAATTTTTGAGGTATTGAGAGTTTTTGGAGATAACCAATTATGTTCCTGCTTACTTTGTCTCTAAGTTCCCCTGTGTGACTCAAGTGTTGTATGGCACTTCTACTATGAGTAAGAATCCATATATCGTGATGTTTAGTATTTCTGATGGATTTTAAGACTTCATAGATGGCTATAAGTTCTGATCTGAAGATTGAGCAAAAATCTGGGTTTCTTCTGTTCATTTTCTCATTGCTATTTGTGGGTTTAATGAGAGAGCCACTGCCAGTGTGTCCCAACTCGTCTCTGCTACCATCGGTATAGATAGTTATTGCATTTTTAGGAATTTTATATTAATTATTTCTAATGATAATTGTTTTAAGTATTCTGGATTTTGGTATTGTTTGTTGGTGGGTTCGTTTAAAGTGGCATTAAAAATAACATTTTGTTAGTGGTTCGCATGTAGATATTTTTTCAGCTAAATAATATTTTTCCACTTTATATTTTAAAAATCCATTTATTTTGGCCAGGTGGAGAGGGCCTTCTTTTTTGAGTCTTATATTGGGTTCCCAAATAAGTATGTAATTGAAAGTTCTGTGTTTATTTTCATAACTCTTGATTTTGTTTATATATTTTGGCAGATTGTAGCTTATTCTATCCTTTAAGGGCATAATGTCTGCCTCGCAAAGTACAATATTATTAGGGCAGGTATTTCGAAGACCTGTAATAATTCTAGGTGCATTTAGTTGTATCCTTTCCAGTGTTTTTAGATTTGTTTCAGATGCTGTACCATAGATTTGATATCCATATTCCAAAATAGGTCTCATTAGAGATATTAAAGTTAATTTTAGCTTTGTCGCTTCAGCTCTCCACTCTTCCTGAAATATATTTCACGATTTTTAGTCGGTCTCTTCCTTTTCTAACAACTCCTTCAATATGTTTACTGGAGTTAATTTCTGGATCCAGGGTGTAGCCGAGATATTTAGGATGTTTATTATATTGCAATTGTTGTTCTTTCTGAATAATATTTGGTCTTATTTTGTATAGTTTCTTATCGGTAGTAAAAAGACAGGTTTCAGATTTTTGGGGGTTAAATTCTAATTTATGTTTATTAGCAAATTTTTCTAGGTGGAGAATAGTCTTGTTCAAATCTCTTTCAGCTTTTTTCCAGTTAGTGTTGCTGCTCCATAGAATAATGTCATCAGCGAAAAGTCCAATATTGGTTTTATGTGAAAATTTGTCTTCTATGCCTGCAATAAATAGGGTGAAGAGAGTTGGGCTAAGGACTGATCCTTGTAGTAATCCTTGGTACAATTTGAAGATTTTAGATAGAGTGCCATTATATTTGACCCTGATGTATATATTTTAAGGGAATCATTTATCCAAGTGATAGCTTTTCCATCAATTTTGAAATGTTTGTATAATTTTGTAATTAACTTGTTTTTCCATACCTTATCAAAAGCTTGTGCAAGGTCTAAAAAGCAGCTATGGTGTGGTTAGTTGGCTTTTTGTTTTGTGCATCTTTTACCTTTTGTGTGAAAAATAAGAGTGGGACTATTGTCCCATGTCCTTTCCTAAATCCATATTGTTCTTCTGGTAAGAGATTTCTTGTGTCGGGGTGGTAGGTGAGTCGTCAGAATTTTTTTTTCATTAATTTGCAGCAAATATTTGTGAGGGAGATAGGTCGGTAGTTTTTTGGGTCATCAGCAGATTTGTCAAGTTTTTTAATGGGAATTATTGTTGCATTTTTACAGTCTTGAGGCAATTTTCCAGGAGTTATTGAAAATATTAAGAAGTCTTTCTTTGCCAATTTTGCCCAAGTTTGATATCATTCGGCCATGGATTCCATCTGGCCCAGGAGTCTTGTTTAGGTCAGTGTTTTCTAATGCATAAGCTAGCTCTTTCATATTGATTTTTTTCATGGAAAATATTATGAGTGCTGGTGACATTTTTACAGTCATGAATAATCTTTCGGGCCTTTTTTCAGCCTTGATTTTACTACTTATTTGATATGAATTACCTAAAAGATTGGCAGCAATTTTGTCATTAGTTGCTGGTGTACCATCTGTATTCTCAATCATATTTGTGTTTTCAGTTTGTGGCTGGACTCTGCCAATTTGTTTTGCCAAATTCCAAAGTTTTGTATTTGGGTTTCTTGGGTTCAGGTTTTCACAAGTTTGTTTCGATTTTTCCCTTTTCACATTTACGTATAATCTTTTTATTTTTGCAATCACAATGTTCAGTTCAGTTCTACAATTTGTTTGGTTTTGGGTGCACTTTTTTGTAGTTCATTTCTTTTAGTTATAAGTGTTTGAATATTTTTTGCCTGGTGTGTATAATTTGGAATCCATTTCTTAATATAACCTCTTGGTATTGAAACTTTGGCTGCTTTAATAATGGTGTTTTCTAAAGATATCATATTAGCCTTTTTGAAGTTCCATATTTTTTCTTAATTGAGCTAGTTTTGGTCTTGGTGCTAATTTCTATCAAATTAGGCAAATGATCACTTTCAAAACCTTTTAATATTTGCTATTTGCATTTGTGGAAAATGTCAGGATAGTAAAAACTTATATCAAGGGCTTGTGCAGTATTATAGCTGTAGGAATTATGGGTAGGATTCCCATCATTTAAGCACATGAAGGCATTGTCGTCAAATATGTTTGATAGTATTTTGCCTCTTGGGTTAGGCGTAGAACATCCCCATAGTTGATGTTTGGCATTAAGGTCACCTAAAATAATAGTGTTGTCTGTAAGAAATTGAGCCATTGTTCCATCGTCAATAAATGTATTGTTTGGAGGGTGATACATATTGTATATGTTGATGGCTTTGTTTTGATTGAGGTAGACTTTGATACCTTGGGTTTCGAGGTCTAATGTGTTTGGAATATTAACGGCTATGTCCTCATAGTACAAATTATTGATTAAAAATGCTAGGCCACGCCCTTTAACAGCATATACAGATGGATCTTCAGACCTTACCCTGAGTAATGGAGGGGCCGGAATTTAACTTAATACTGCAAGATGGAACAAACATCAAAATCGAAAAAGGAGCAGGACAGATTTTGTCAAACTTCACTTGTGAACTGACAGCTATCTGGAAAGCCCTTGATGTATGCCTTAACCAACCATCCCTGCATCAAGCAGAAGGAATTTTAATATACAGCGACTCCATATCCGCTCTAGAAGCAATTCAGAAGGGCAATACTAAAATCACACAGAAAATACACTCGTTACTTATCCAACTGGAACCATTGGAGAATAACTGCATTCTACATTGGATCCCTGCCCATGCTGGGATCGGGGGTAATGAAATGGCATTTGAATTGGCAAAGGAAGCCAGAAAGTTGAGCCAAAGGAAAGAACAAATGTCATTATTTGACGCTGATTCTTTGTCAGAATACAAGATAATTAAACAAAAAATAAGAAAAGATCAAAATGCGAAATAAACTCTGAGAGAAAAATGACAAAAACTATAACAAGACTTAGAACAAAACACTATAAAGGAATGACAATACATCCAGATGGCACAAGAACCTATAGGGCATGCAACAATTGTCCTGGTGTGGAACTTACACCTACCCACATATTCTCATGTCCAGCAATGGCCGCAGCCTTGCAGAAATTTGACATAGACCCAGAGCAGCAGCTTTACACACCCAAGATAGTGGACATTGCTGCTGATGTGATGGAGATGCATGGTACATCTGAGGCTCTTTATTGGACACGACAACAACAACGGCATTCCAGAGTAAAATAAATTATCAGAGATAGATACATATTTTTCAAATGAATTAAAATAAATATAATCGATACTGAGTGAGAGTTGAATTAAAAATATTAGAAATTTATTATCTTCGGAAACAAACCGTATCTAAAATATCAATTTTCTTTTTGCTACATGTTTTAATTTGCATTTACCTATTTTACATATCTCTGATTGTATTTGAAAATCGTTAACCAATTCTTCATACTTTTGGCGAATTGGTGTTTTATTAATTTGTTATTTGATATTATTAGGGTTCTTTCCTGGTATTCAAAAAGGAAAAATACGTGTCGATCAGTTATATTTTAAAATTTATCAAACAATTTGGTCGCTGAATCTCTGATTCTGGTAGAGCGCCATCTGGCGAATAAAAATGTAACTAAAATCAATTTCGATTTTTAAATTATTTGCCATAAAAAATCCCATTGCATCCTGAACACAATGGTGTTTACCGCATTGCTCTAGCGCGAATATTCGCGGAGTTATTAATTTTTAAAGTTGTGCGGGACTTTTGGATCACCCTGTATATATACTTTCAATAATAACCCAAAACCAAGTCACCAGGTCTAGATTCTCTCGCCCTCGATTAACTTGTCCAATTAACATCGACAGTTAAAACCAAGGACAACATTTTACCAACAAAAATCACACACACCCACATATGTAAAAAAAACAACCCTTGACCGGTTAGAATAGATCGCCGTGTTTCTTGCATACACAATATATATGCCGCTTTAGGAAGAATCACGTTTTCACCTAAACGTGGCGCAGGAAACAAAATTCGACAAGATTAGGACTCAGTGAGTTTCACAGTTGGAAACAATATGACCCACGAGCCGCGTCAAACATAAAACAAATTCGATAAGTTAGAACAACTTATCCCAACAAGACCAAAGATATCGCAATCGAGGAAAATTTACATTCTTTTCCGCATATATCACTTCTTTATAATTTTACTTACTTTCTTTCTCGAAGGACATTTTTAATTTTTCATTTTAATATCCTTTATATAATCACAATCTAGCTCTTATAATTGTTTTTTTTACGTCAACCAATCAGTTTAGACTATTGTCTTTTTATATTGGTTACTTTTTCCTCTTTACCAAATTGTTTTTTACTTTTGTTTTATGACTCTATTTTATAATCAACTTTATATTTAATCTTTCATATCTAATAATCTCAAGTTTATGTTTCATTTTTATATCACTAATTTGCATTTTTCATTTTATATTTTTTTTTTACTTTATAAATTAGATGTTATTTACATTGTTTCATCTTCCGCTACCATGTTCAATGCTATCGAGTATATTACTGCTCATTTTTTTCATTTAATATGTTCACTTTCTATTACCCCTTATATACTGCTATAGTGTGTTAATATTTGTATTATGTCATCACTATTTTTACTTTTTACTTTGCATTTCGCAATTCTATTTTCGATTTTTCAAATCCTTTAACGCTAGATGCAAAGCCTTAATTTCGCAATTCCATATCTCAATTACATATTCTTTTATAATCGAACTAAAAATCATGATCTAAAAACAGGGCAATCTTCAATAACCTCTTAATCAACCACTTTAAAAGTTACTTCTTAATAAATACTAACTTTCCTTTTACGCAGGAACTTTTAACAATCCTTCGCAGGCTAGACTTGACCTACTTTGATTTCGTAATTAACAATATTGACACACCGTCCCCCAGATTTACCTATCCCAACTTCTGGCTTGGACAAGTGCAAATTGTACTTTTTTCAATATATTCTAGGGCACTCTCATGCCACACGCTGGCACATCGTTTTTAATTTACTCTTTTTCTCGCTAAGCTCCTGACGACTCCAATTAAAACTTTGATTTCTGGTCACTGATCTTCGCCCTCATTTATCCTGCATGCGTACGTCTTAACGACTAATTCATAAAACCCATAACAATCACCCTTATCTTACTATTCGATTGTGGTACTGTAACTTTATTCGGTTCTTAAATTTACATGTGAAACATGGCCTAGGTTTTCCGCGCCGTGCACATTAAATGGTTTGGGACTTGAGTCAAGGTGACATTGCCTCAACCTAATCATAATTAACCCCTCAACCATTTCTAAAGCTCATCACGAAGAGATCATGATTGACCCATCCAATCATTTATTTTTTACCTATAATCATTATATGTTCTCTATTAAATCTTTTATTCCTATTTTTATTTTTATTTGTATGATACGTATTAGTTGTTTATACTTTATTATCTCTTATGGATATATAGAAATCAACCCAATGTTATATACCAAGTAATTTGAATTAATTTTTAAAAATTACTTCCTTAATAACAGTCTTCCTATTCCGCTCTCTTAAATCCCTCCATATGAACCCTCTCACATCCGGGGCCATCTGTGATGATTTAAGACCTTGGAATTGTTGTACATAATCCAGATATCTACTACCACATATTTCACCACGTGACTGTATATAACTTGTTATTTACTGCAAATAGAAAGCCTCAACTAACATCAATCTCTACCGCGTAAGAATCTAATAAAATATAGAAATTGTACAGATAGAAGGAATGGATAAATACAGGAGAAAATTAAGGTTAAAACTAATCAGGCCTAAGTTAGAATAAGAAAGCAGGCCTATCGAGCCCAGTCCAATTTTTACGAGATAGTGGCCCTCCTGGATGATGTAACTTCCCCCCCTGTTTACGTCAGAAAAGGGCAGTGACCTTCTCGGACCTAGAGAGGCTATAAAAAGGAGGCCCCAAGCCTCAGTTAGTGAGTCCTCTGTTTCAGTCCCATTCCTTCTTGACGTTCAGACGCTTCTTAGTGGAATCTCTGTTTGTTTATTTCACCTTTGGCCCAGCTGTGTCGCCTTCCACCACGACTGCACGGTAGAGTTGACATCGAGGTTCGTCTAGCATCAGGTAACACTGGTCCCTTGTATCAATAGTGAGTAAAATATACCAAGCCTTCAGTAAAAAATATATTTTCTATAACCTTTTTAATCTCTAGCTTTCGGGCACGAACGCCCTTCTACAGGAGAAAAATGGTATAATGATTTGCCAATAGAACACGTGTTAAAATATAATCAGTTACTAATGCATCTGGTCCTCACCGCTGCAATAGAGAAATCCCCTCTGAATAGCAGCAGTGAGGACCAGATGTACATCTCTTGGTGATAACTACAGCTCAATATGTATCCCTTGCTTCCTTAGTTTGCCCTAGAGGCCTTTATTTATCTATTTGTCCTTTTATTAGATAGGTATTTTAAAATATTTTGTCTCCATTTGTATAATAGTTGAATATGAAAAAAAGGCCAAAAAGCAATATTTTATATACAGTGATAACCTGGCTTCGTCTGTCTTCTGCTCGAGTGAATGTTTTGCTTTTAGAATCTTTCTTGTTCCTGCCTACTGAAAATGATGGTCTGATTTCGCCTGAGGTCTTCTTTATGGAATATTTTCCTAAAGAATTTTGTTTCTGACAATCAAACATTATGCAACAATTTTATCATCATAATCATTTTCTGACTAAAAGATAATTGCTCATTACTTGGTTAATTTTAATTTTTCTTGGTTAAAAATATGACTAAAGTTCTCCCAAATTTAGCTCTATGTCCAGTTAAAATTCCAGTCGGAATAGTTACATATTAAGGACGTGTATAGCTGACAAATATAGATACATTAACTTTTATATATATGTGATATGATTCTGTCGACTTTCAATGTGGCAATATAGTGGTAATGATGTGTTGAGGTGAGAAATAATCACACGACGAGTTGGAAGAGGAATCTGGAAGCCATCCGAGAGAGAAAGGTAGCGAGCGAGCTGTCCGCTGAACGACTGCCTGTGTGGCCACACCCGACTACTGTCCAGGTGTTGACGGGCGCCCCCCCTTTTTCCTCCCCTTTGGAATGTGACCGTTGGTGTCCCAAATGTCCGTACTTTAGCTGCGTTCTATCGACTACGTCTCTCTCTGGTCGACTGCAGATTTACTTTATTATTCCTGGAAGATCATATATTATGACATATGGTCCCCGTTGAAGAAGGCTGAACATGGTTTGAGTATACTTAAAGCTGGTGAAGCCAGGGAATAGAGAAAATAATTTTACAGTTGAAATTAGTTAAGGTAATGGTGACATAGTTTTATGTAAATAAAATATTGTATAGTACACAAGTAAGTATTATTTACAAGCAGTTTTACAACACCGGAGAGTTGGACATTTAAGGAAATCTTTGAAATCTTTTTCAAAAGCTATATACAACAAAATCTAATGTACTATAAGGGAAATGTTATTGAGGAGTTTGAACAAGGGGAAGAAGAGTCACATACATATGATGGCCTTCTGAAGATCATTAAGACTGGGGAACTCTACACTTTAAGATATTTTTCAGGCGGACATGGCAAGGGGAAACTTGTCATGGGCTTTCTATGCAATAAGTGTAGAGTACGAGAAATGAGATTGAGGTTGGCAATTGTGTGAGCTCAGGACTGAGGTAAATATAAAACTACATACAATGTTAGAACCTCGGCGAACAGAGCGAGGGGAAACTTGCCCTGGGCCATTCTACCTTATCTATGCAGTTACTTGTGTAGTGAGTCCGAGGGGAAAAGTCCCGTGTGTAGGTGAGGAAGTCGAACGGACTTATATTTAATTTGCGGAAAGTATGCGCGCACAGTGCCAAAAATTGGGACGAGGACAGCGTTGTCCGTTACAAGTGACAAGCTGCTCGGACACGAGGTGTTTGAACCGTCGTGGGAGCTTGTGCAAGGCGATGATTTCGCGGTGGGTTGAAAGTAAGACCCATGTCTGCGCGAAATGATGACGGACCGGACAGAATCAGCGACGATGTTTAACGTACCTCCGTGGGAAATATCGAAGGTAGGCTATATCGTCCTGGTTTGGACAATGGACAAACATAGATTTGAAGACAGGGTCCGTGTGGCGAACGTGTGGCGCGAGAAGAAGAAGCGAACTGTGCCGCTCGATGCAGATTGTTCAAGTGCGAACAAAAAGGGTTTGATAAATATCTAGCAGTTAGTCAATCTGCATCCTGTGACGAACACACCATTGGCTAGATGGTGTGGGTCGGTGGATATGCTAGAGATGAACTACGAAATATTTTATCATAAATGAAGGGCGAAGATTAGGATTTTGAAATGACAATATTGTTTGTAATAATGTTCGATAATTGATTAATGAATAATTCTATAAAGGTCCTGAGCTGGTATAAGGTTGACAAAGTTTTAAGAATGAGAGGGGCATTAAGGGGCAGATAGATAAGTTGATTATGAAAAATCTATTGTTAATAGTAAAAATCGTAAAGCATTAATAGGTAGAATTCCCTTTTTTTAAGAGTTACCTTAAAATGGAAATTATTTAATTAAAATGACGATTGTTAAATTTTACTGGTAAGGTAACTAATTAAATGAGTTACAAATATCTAAATAAATAGTATGGAGAATAAAATCATTGTTAATAGGCGTGGAGAGGATTAATGGAGTTAATTATGTAAAGATTGGCATCAGAGTTTACAAGGAGTGAGTTCTTTAAAGAACGAATGGAAGGGGTAAAACAATTTCACTTACAGGTTATGCTGGTTTAGAGATCAGGTAAGTTCATTGAGATTCGGGAGAGTTCTGTCTGTGACACTGTGCGTACCAGTGTTGTGCATCACAGTAGCGGCAGGGATATGTCGGAGTCTTGTCCATGATGATGGAAGGTGTCCTGCTCTGGCGCGGCGATCGTTCTTGGGCAAGTCTAGTGCTGGAAGAAGTGGGCGTCAGCTTCATCTCCGTCGTAGGCGATCACTTCTTCAGGGTAACGGTTCAAAAGTTGGCGAGGAAGGGGTTGAGGGCTCGAAGAGGAGTGGTTACAGTTGAGTTGGATTTGGCCGATCATCGTGGCTTGGCTTCTTGTTTCTTCATACTCCGGTATATGAGGGATTTGCTTCCCGGCCAGGTCTTATCCTGTCGACTCTTCTGTGATATGATCCTGTCGACTTTCAATGTGGCAATATAGTGGTAATGATGTGTTGAGGGTGAGAAATAATCACACGACGAGTTGGAAGAGGAATCTGGAAGCCATCCGAGAGAGGGAGGTAGCGAGCGAGCTGTCCGCTGAACGACTGCCTGTGTGGCCACAACCGACTACTGTCCAGTGGTTGACGGGCGCCCCCCTTTTTCCTCCCCTTTGGAATGTGACCGTTGGTGTCCCAAATGTCCGTACTTTAGCTGCGTTCTATCGACTACGTCTCTCTCTGGTCGACTGCAGATTTACTTTATTATTCCTGGAAGAGCATATATTATGACATATGTATAGATTAATATGATGCATTAACGCGCCATCTGTTGTAAGAAATTTCAACTATTTTGACGCGTATATTATTCTTAAAAATATATATCATACTATCCTTACTACGATGATAAATAAATGGCAGGGCCATGCTCATTAGTGGTGAACCCTTCCAGCGATTGAGTTGGCGAAACCGCTGGGAGGATTCACCAATGATGAGCCTGGCCCTCGCATTAATTTATCATCGCAGTAAGGGCAGTATAAAATTGTTTTATTTTGAAAAGAACCATACGCGTCAAAATATTTATATTTATTCAAAATATTCTTATTCATAAAAAACATATTATTTATATTAGAAGCTATAAAAATGTTTTATTTAAATTTTAAAATGCTGTCATTAATTTAAAAAAATGTATTATGTCTCAGAAGTATAAAACATATTTATACACCATATAAATATTTAAAATATCCTTGTAATAGGTATAAAGAGACCGGCGTTATTAATTATTTATTTAAAATACAAATCTAATTTATAAGAGATTCAATCAATCTTTTAAAAAATGCGTTAAAAAAATTAACATTTAATATTTTCCTTTCTTGTTAATTAACTCTAAATGCTAATAAATTTATTCTTTATCATTGATTCTATGACGAGTTTTTAATAAACCACTGGTTACAACACACACGCGTCCTAAAAAAAATATAAACTTAAAAAACCAACCCTCAAATCATTTATCATTAGAGCCGACGTAATTTAAGCTAAGGTTTGTTCGATTTTTGCTAAATGTTTGTTAATTCCTTTACAGATGTTTTTCATTGATAATTTATTTTTCCACTGTATTGATTACGATTAGTTAAATTTAAATGGCCTTGTTACAACCACTAATACATAACTCATTGCTGTTTTGTTGAAATTTTATATTCTCTAATTTTTGAATTATTTTTTATACTTTTATTTACTATATACTTTAATTACATTATAAATTTTATACTATAAAGGTATAATAAATGAATAAATTCACATATATATATACTTACTAGACAAATGACCCGGCTTTGCCCGAGAATTCCCCTTGAAATTTCCTTCATAATGAAAGTACATCAATAATAAATAGTAGAAGTGCCATAGAATAGCAATGCAAATGTAACACATAAACCACAGTCAAAAAGCGTGATGATGGCAAAAATTGTATTACATTAGTGTTTAGGTATTTGATTTAATTATTTTTGCAATTCATTTAGTTAAATAGGTAAAAAAAGGTAAATCCTGACCTGTTCACACACTATGTCATCTAATAAGCTTATGCGAAAAAGTGAGGATATGCCTATTTTGTTTTTAATACTATATATATATTGTTGCAATGTGCCGACGTATGGATGAACTGGCATTCATGTACGTGAGGCGAGTGTTGATGATCTTCTCACACGCGGAGAACAAGAAGCAGAGGCAGGGCTAGTTGTTAGCACATAGAGGGATCGGGGACAGCCCACGGGACAGAGGTAGAGGCCATGACACAAACTTGGGGGCTTATCACCGAGACATGGAGAGAGAGAGTGTGTGTGAAAGACAGCAGCCGTCTGTCGATGGCCACACCCTAGAACCATCTGCTGCTGACCCCCTGCCAAAATATGTCCTGTTTTCAGGGGTAGTCTATAAAGAGTCCTTGGGGGCCGCACATGGACTTTGGCATTTTCCTCCTCTCTCCCCAGCTGGCCCTGCACGCCCTTCCCCATCCAGCACATCCGGCTTCAGCCCGGGAGTCCTGCATCGCCTGTGGGTCCGGAGACCTGTCACTGGCCCACCGCTACTGGTCCTGTAGTCGGATCAGGCCTGTCATCCTGGAGGCCTTCACCATCCTCCAACGGCCTCCTGACCTGCAAAGTTGGATCTTCGGACATGACCTGGAGGACGACGCCCTGGCCATCATGGCGTCCGCCAAGACCCGCATCTACAAGCACTTCCTGGGCCTGGAGATGCGGGGAGTCCAAGAAGACCCCCTCCTTGTCTGGAGGAGAACCTTGTCAAGGTGGTGGAGCCTCCCTAGCTCCTAAAATCATTGTAAATTCCCATTATTTATTCATTACTTTTATCATAATCATTTTGTAAAAATTGACTAGACGTCAATAAAAGTGTTTCAATTGTCAATTGTCCCCAGCTGTCCCCAGCTGACCGCTCTTTAGATTTTTATTTTGACGTCAACATTTTTAGTGTTACATACAAATAGGGGTTTACAGGTATTTTCAATAAAGATATAGCATATATACAAAATATGGGGGTGGCAGCAAATAGAAACGGTGTACATTTTAATAGAAGGTAGGATCTTTTAAGACATCGGTTCTAACTAATTGGAAGATATGTGACATATACTAAAAGTATCATTTTTATACAGTTTAAAATATACGATATATATATTTAATAAAGACATAAAGACGCGAATGTTTCTTTTCACAAATAAACCAAACCTTTACTGTCCTTACTGCGATGAAAAATTATTGGGAGAACTTGGCTCCTTAGTAGTGAACCCTCCCAGCGGTTTTGCCAATTTAATCTACCAAACCGCATCTTCAGAGCTCTAATATTGTATTAGATCATTCTACTTTTATATGTTGCTTGAAGGGTAGAACCTTAGAAATGGTATTCAATAAAACTATGGACATAAGCTTTTAGGACAGTAGAATTACATTTAAATATTTGCATCGAGCAATGCTCTTCCGCAAACAATAAAGACAAGTTATGCATATCGCAGTAAGGACAGTAGAAGTTTGATTTATTTGTGAAAAGAAACATTCGCATCTATATTACCACTTCAAAATTCTAATCTCCACCCTTCATTTGCGATAGTATATTTTGTAGTTGCTCTCTAGCATATCCACCGACCCACACCATCTAGCCACTGGTGTGTTCGTCACAGGACGCAGATTGACTAACTTCGAGATGTTTATCAAATCCTTTTTGTTCACACTTGAACAATCTGCATCGAGCGACACAGTTCGCTTCTTCTCCTCGCGCCACACATTCGCCACACGGACCCTGTCTTCTAATTTATGTTTGCCCCTTGTCCTTACCAGCACGGTATAACCTGCGTCCGATATTTCCAACGGAAGTACGTTAAACATCGTCGCTGATTTTGTCCGGTCCGTCAACATTTAGTGCAGACATGGGTTTTAAGTTCAACCCGTCGTGAAATCATCTCCTCACACAAGCTCCCACGACGATTCAAACACCTCGTGTACGAAAGGCTTGTCACCTGTAAAGGACAACACCGTCCTCGTCTCAATTTATGGCACTGTGCGCGCAGACTTTCCTCCAATTAGCTAAAACTACTAGAGTCTCTTAGTATCGAAATAATTAAGGTGGATAGGCCCAAAGCAAGTTTCCCCTCGCTCTGTTCGCCTATATTTTACCTTTTCATCTCGAACTATTTTATCTTCCCAATATAAATATAAGTCCATTCGACTTCCTCACCTACACACGGGACTTTTCCCCTCGGACTCGCTACACAAGTAACTGCATAGGTAAGGTAGAATGGCCCAAAGCAAGTTTCCCCTCGCTCTGTTCGCCAAAATTCTAAAATTGTATGTAGTTCTATATTTACCTCAGTCCTGAGTTCACACAATTTCCAACCTCATTTCTCGTACTCTACACCTATAGCATAGAAGCCCATGCCAAGTTTCCCCTTGCCATGTCCGCCTGAAAAATATCTTAAAGTGTAGAGTTACCCAGTCTTAATGACCTTCAGAATTTCACCATGTGTATGTGAATCCCCTTCTCGTTGTTCACACTCCTCAATATAATTTCCCTTATAATACATTAGATGTTATTGTATATAACCTTTTATAACTTTGATATTATCAAAAATTCCCTTAAATATCAAACTCTCCGGTGTTGTGAAACTGCTTGTAAATAATATTTACTTGTGTACTATACAATATTTTATTTACATAAAATTATGTCACCATAACCTTAATTAATTTCAACTCTAAATTTATTTTCTTTATTTCTGGCTTCTCCAGCTTTAAGTATACTCAAACCATGTTCAGCCTTCTTCAACGGGGGCCATATGTCATAATACTATATACTCTTCCAGGAATAATAAATCAAACCTAGAGCCAGCCCAGAGAGAGACTGGATGTAAAGTCCGGTCACTTGAGACAGCAGCGACATTCCAAGGGGCGGCAAATGGGGCCCGTCCATCAACACCTTAGGACGTTTAAGACAGTAGGGGATTGTGTGCGACACGAACGGCCGCCCGGCTCTGGCCGGTCCTGGGTCTCTCCCTCTCTCTGTCTCTCTCTGGTTGCCTCAGTTCCTCTTCCAAGTTGTGGTGTGATTATTTCTCTTCCCACCATATTATATTATACCACATAAATATATATAGGTGGCAATATAATATAATAAGGTGGGGAAAGAGAAATAAGGACACCACAGGTTGGAAGGGGAACCCAGACAACCAGAGAGAGAGAGAGAGGGGGGTCCCCGCCGGGCCTGCCACCGCTGAGCCGTCGGCCGTTCGTTCTTGTCGCCCACAATCCCCCAACTGTCTTAATTAGTCCTCAGGTTCCAAGTAACAGGGCCCCAGTTGTCGCCCCTTGGAATGTCGCTGCTGTCTCAAGTGACCGATCCTTACCCGCCTGTCTCTCTCTGGGTTGATTGTAGGTTTGCTTTATTATTCCTGGAAGAGCATATATTATGACATATGGCCCCCGTTGAAGAAGGCTGAACATGGTTTGAGTATACTTGTGAAGCCAGGAATAGAGAAAATAATTTTATAGTTGAAATTATTTAAGGTTATGGTGACGTAGTTTTATGTAAATAAAATATTGTATAGTACACAAGTAAATAATATTTAAAAGCAGTTTTTCAACACCGGAGATTTTGATATTTAAGGGAAATTTTGATAATATCAAAGTTATAAAAGGCTATATAGAATAACATCTAATGTATTATAAGGGGAATGCTATTGAGAGGTGTCAACAAGTAGAAGAAGAGTGGCATACATATGATTGAAATCTTAAGGTCATTAGGACTGGGGAATTCTACACTTTAAGATATGTTTTTCAGGTGGACATGGCAAGACTTGGCATGGGTTTTCTATGCTATAGATGTAGATTACGAGAAATGAGGTTGAGGCTGGAAATTGCGTGAGATCAGGACTGTGGTAAATATATAACTACATACAATGTTAGAATTTTGGCGAACAGAGCGAGGGGAATTTTGCTTTGGGCCATTCTACCTTATCTATGCAGTTACTTGTGTAGCGAGTCAGAGGAGAAAAGTCCCGTGTGTAGGTGAGGAAGTCGCATGGACTTATAGTTAATTTGAGAAGATAAAATAGTTCGAGATACAAAGGTAGAATATAGGCGAACAGAGCGAGGGGAAACTTGCTTTGGGCCTTTCTACCTTAATTATTTCGATACAAAGAGACTCTAGTAGTTTTAACTAATTGGAGGAAAGTATGCGCGCACAGTGCCAAAAATTGGGAGGAGGACGGCGTTGTCCTTTACAATTTACAAGGTTCTCGTACACGAGGTGTTTGAACCGTCGTGGGAGCTTGTGCGAGGAGTTGATTTCGCGACGGGTTGAACGTAAAACCCATGGCTGCGCCAAATGATGACGGACCGGACAGAATCAGCGACGATGTTTAACGTACCTCCGTTGGAAATATCGGAGGTAGGTTATATCGTGCTGGTTTGGACAAGGGACAAACATAGATTTGAAGACAGGATCCATGTGGCGAACGTGTGGCGCGAGTAGGAGGAGCGAAGCTGTGCCGCTCGATGCAGATTATTCAAGTACGAAGTCCGATTATTCAAGTTGATAAGCAGTTAGTCAATCTGCATCCTGTGACGAACACACCAGTGGCTAGATGGCGTGGGTCGGTGGATATGCTAGAGAGAAACTACAAAATATATTATCAGAAATCAAGGGTAAAGGTTAGAATTTTAAATGACAATATTGTTTGCAATAATGTTCGATAATTGATTAATTATAATTCTATAAAGGTCATAAGCTGGTATAAGGTTGACAAAGTTGTAAGAATGAGTGGGACATTAAGGGGAAGATAGATAAGAGTCACCAAGGGTTGGTTGTAAGTAAGGCTCACGTGGTGGTTGGAATTCTTCGAAGCCTGAATTACAGAGTGAATTTTGAGTCGTTTAGGGAAATAAATAATTTTTCGTGAGCCGTTCTTACAAGTAGGAGAGAAGGTCATATACAAATAAGTATACAAATGTTTAGGTGCTGGAGGGCTATTTTTATAGATAAATTGATTATGAAAATCAATTGTTAATCTTAAAAATTGCATAACATGAATAGATAGAATACCAAATTCAAGGGGTGAATTTAAAATATAAAATGTTTCATTAAAATTAAAATTATTAAATTGTATTGGTAAGGTAACTAATCTGATTGGTTTGGCATGACTAAATATAGTACGGATAATAACATCATTGTTAATAGAGGTGGAACAAACGAAACTATTAAAATTTTTAATATATTCAAATTGATTTAAACTAATTATGGAAACATTGGCTCCAGAGTCAACTAGGAATGGCATCTTTAAAGAATGAATGATAGGGGTTGAAACAATTGCACTTACAGGCGTATGCTGGTTTAGGGTGCAGGTAGGTTCATTGAGCTTCGGAGGAGTTCTGCTGCCGAAGTTGGCATTACTTGGTTTCTCCCGAGCTCGTCGTTGTTGCGGTCTCGTAGACACTTGCAGGCTGAGTCGATCTTTGGTGTTGCTCGACGTTGTGGACCGCAGGTGTAAAGGTCCGAAATGTCCGCCGGTAGGGCCCTCGCTGCTGACACTGTGCGTGCCAGTGTTGTCCGCCACAGTAACGGCAAGGATATGGTGGGGTCTTGTCCACGGTGGTGGAAGGTGCTCTGCTCTGGCGCGGTGATCGTTGTTGGGCAGCTTTAGTGCTGGTGTTATCCCCTTCGTAGGTCAGCTGTTGGGATAAGCACAACCATTCTTCTGGTTCCGAGAGTTGTGCCATCTTTAAAAGGTTGCCATAGTGACGTGGCACACCGTTGGATAGTGCTTACACGATGACACTCTTGGGGAGGTTGATCGCCAATCCCATTCGGACCTTGTTCTTGTAGTAGGTCTCGATCTCGGCCATCGATGTGCATTTAAGCTCATAGAACTCTTGAAGAGTGAAGCTAGGGCGTCGGGGATAGACGGCGCAGAGTGACTCCTCGATCTCTTCATAAGTCTTATTGAGTAGAGCTAACTCTTGTGCAATTTTGCGAGGTTCGCCTCTGAGTGATGATAGAGCCTTTCGAGCTTGGCGTGCTGGCTCTAAGTTGTGGAAGTTCGACTGAGACTCAAGTTTTGAGAAGAAGTGTGCGGCAGGTTCATCTCCGTCGTAGGTAATTGCTTCTTCAAGCTCACGGTTTAAAAGTTGGTCGAGACAGAGGGTGAGAGCTCGAAGAGAAGCGGCTACAGTAGAGTCGGTCGTTGAGTCTTGTGGAACTTGGTTGTGGGTTTCTCCGATCATCGTGGTATTACTTCTTGTTTTCTTCATACTCTGGTATATGAGGGATTTGCTTCCCGGCCAGGTCTTATCCTGTCGACTTTTAATGTGGCAATATAATATAATAAGGTGGGGAAAGAGAAATAAGGACACCACAAGTTGGAAGGGAAGGAACCCAGGCAACCAGAGAGAGAGAGTAAGGGGGGTCCCCGCCGGGCCTGCCACCGCTGAACGGCCGGCCGTTCGTTCTTGTCGCCCACAATCCCCCAACTGTCTTAATTAGTCCTCAGGTTCCAAGTAACGGGGCCCCAGTTGTCGCCCCTTGGAATGTCGCTGCTGTCTCAAGTGACCGATCCTTACCCGCCCGTCTCTCTCTGGGTTGACTGTAGGTTTACTTTATTATTCCTGGAAGAGCATATATTATGACATATATATCTCTCTATATATAAAAATGAATGTTTGTATGTTTGTTCGTATGTCCGGTATACAAATTCGCAGTAGTTCACTAATTCAAACCAGAATTTCCATACATAGGTAAAAAAAAACGGGGAAGACGATTGGCTATTTAAAAAATATATAAATCAATTATTAAAACTATATATTTTTAGTCAGAAAAATGATGATGACGATATTGCTGTATCATGTTTGATTATCATATACAAAATTATATCGGGAAAAATTCCAAAAAGCAGAGACCACGGGTGAAACCAGTTCATTATTTTGTACGCAGGAACAAAATTCTAACAGAAAAACATTTATTCGAGCAGAAAACAAAAGCCAGATCATCTTTCTATAAAAATATCGCTTCTCAGACACATAGTTTGGAGCGGGACGTTTCACAAGAGTGACATCCACGGCGACAATTTATAATTGTAACGAATAGTATTTGAATAAAAACATTTAATCGGGTAAAACCCGGGCGTTGCCCGGGTCATTCGGCTAGTATGAATATAAATCTACGATTAGTTGATATATATTCCGATAGATGGCGCAAGTCATCTGCAACTTTTTAGTTAAACGATTCATAGATGCCTTGTGCTTATATTGACGCGAGAGGATACCTTCACAGTGTGTTTTTTTGTAGGCGCCATCCCGACCAGAGAGCCGCAGACAAACGGAATATAATAAACAGAATATGGAAGCCGAGCTCCCCAGAAAAAAAGGGATACACCGACGCTGACCTCACGCCACCACTACGCTGCGGACTTTGTTTTTGTTGTTCCCCCCCACTCGCTTGTTTTTTTGTAACTATTGTGTTGGAGCGGGTCGCTCCTTAAATAAATGTATGTATTAGTTTATAATTAAATGGAATCCCTTCTTTCTTTTTCCCAGTAAGAGACGCCTACGGAAGCCAACAGAATTTCAGAAGTGGGATAACCCTGAAGAAAGAAGAATTGCTGGAGTGATTAAGCAGCAACAAAGGACGCGCGACGCTATGTTTGATTAACCTAAAGAAGAAGCTGCAGCACGAATGGTATGTACGTAACCTTATTACCAATAATTTGAAAGTATTTTAAAGTATTATCATTTATTTTTGAAAGTATTTTAAAGTAAATTGAAAAAAAAGTAGCGGTAAATACGCTGATAACCTAACTTGAAGAAACAAATAGAAGTATTATCGCAAAGTATCGCGGTATAAGTGTTGTCCCAAAATTACTAAAGAAAAGTTGATTTCGTTTAGAGAAATGATTAAAACAGTACGTATCAGGTTTAGTTAGTTTCATTTAATTATTTTTTGTTTTGTTTATACTCTATCTCCTCTCTCTTTTTCGAAAAATATGACTTATTTAGCCAGAGTAAAGAAATGCGATTTGAGCAAGTTGGCGTATGAACTCGGCGAGGTAGTACCGCCAGAGAGCAGGATCGTCGACTTAAAACGCCTTATCCTGAATAGTCAATCTTACGAAGAAGAATTCGCAAAGCAACTGTTGGAGACTCTGATCGAGGAACGGGAACAACAGAACGAGCAGAACGGGAGCGAATGGAACAAACAGAACGAGCAGAACGGGAGCGAATGGAACAAACAGCACGAACAGAGCGGGAGCAAGCAGAACGAATAGAACGGGAACGAAAAGAACAGATGGTAATGGAATTCGAGCTTGAGAAGCTGCGCATCCAGACTATGCATGGAAACAACGATCCGTCTCGCGGTACCAGTAATAGCGCACATTGCGAGATACGTAAACTGATGCCCAAGTACGAATCGAAGGACAGTGATTTGAGTTTCTATCTAATTCTTTTCAAACGACTGGCAAAGTGACTAGGGTTGGATGAAGACCAATGGGCATTCAGTCTTCTAGGATTACTACCTTACGAAATGACGCAATTAATCGCTCGGGAGACAGAAGAGCAAAGCCGCGATTATAGATTCGTGAAAAGGTTGCTCCTAAAACGGTACAAGTAGAGCCCCGAACAGTTCAGACAAAAATTCGAGAAGCACGATAAATCTCAAAATGGTTACTGGAGAGACTTTGCTTTCGAATTGCGAGGGTTTTTCAACGAATGGATCGAAGGAATGAAGGTGGAAAATTTCGACGCTCTAAAGGATTTGTCCGTTACTAACCATCTAAAGAAAAAGGTCCCAAATGTGCTGCGTAATCATCTCATTGACGATTGGACCAAGATAAACAACCCAGATGTGTTGGCGGATAAACTGGACGAGTACGAAAATGTTCGCGCCGAGATGGGACCTCCGCATTGGAATTCGAAATACACCATACCACCGTCGTTTCAGCAGAAATCTGCGAGATTTCCCAACCGAAGCGAAGTTAAAGAGACTGAACAAGGAACGAATGTTTCGAGTAGAGAGGCTGCAAGGAACGAAATCAGTGAAAAGTATCCTACCACCTCGAGGAGAATGGTCAACCGTGCAATCACAAGAAGTGCTTCAACTGCAATCAGTTTGGACACATTTCCAGAGACTGCCCAGTACCCAAGGCTACGTTGACATGCCGAGGATGCGGTCAAAAGGGGCACAAGGAAAGAAATTGCACAAGACCCAAAGAAGGACTAAAAGTAGCCAACCTGGAAGTCGAAGGACTGAAGACTGTCCCGCCAGATGTATATTTGAAGGACGCCAAGATCGACAACAAGGAGACCGTGAAAGCAATGATAGACACCGGGAGCAGCAGTTGCCTATTAAGAGAATCGGTCGCAAGGAGGATCAACGTCGACATCGAACCAGACTCGACTAGTCTGTACGGCATCGGTAACCAGACCACACCAGCTGCCAGGACCGTTGGGAAGACGACAGTTGACCTGGAGATTGATGGCGTCGTCGGAAAAGAAATCGCTGTAATCATTTTTAACGATGATGCCCAACCTTATGACCTACTAATTGGAAGAACATGGACAGATCTGCCCTACGTATCTTCCGCCAGAATCGGTAAGGAACTGCATATTGGCTATTCAACCGAATTTCCGTTTGCTAATCAGCAAGAAGAAATCAAGTCGCGTCGCGTTTTACTGAGAGCAACCGAGACTGTTCAGTTGGGAAGCGACTGCATTAACTTTGCAAGTGCAATTACAGACGAGGTAAGGGACGGATACGTATTGTTCACAGGAGTAGACGACTGTGTCAATTCTCTATTGGAAGTGGTCGATGGAAAGACGACCGTACCCATTATCTCAGTTGGTAAGGGCAATTTGAGAGTAAAGAAAAACCAATGCATAGGTCGAGTTGAAATGCTGAGCCCTGATGATATTGTTGTTAACCTGGATGTTTCAGAGGATTCGTTTCAGACTAAAAGTGAAGAGAAGAGGGAAGGACAGGACCAAATGAAACGAAAGCGCCCCATACTGCCTGAGGACGTCAGCATCAATCATTCTCTGACTCCGAAAGAGAGACAAGAAATCCTCGACGTAGTGAATGAATATAGAGACTGTTTCGCTATTGGTATGGGTGAATTAGGGTGCACCGATGTCACCAAGATGGACATTAAGGAGGTTGATGGAAGCAAGCCAGTCTGTCTGAGACCGTACAAGACGACTGCAAGTGAACACGAAGCAATCAGGGAGATTGTCAGAGAGTGGAAGGACAATAGAATAGTCACGGAAACTAGATCACCCTACGCTGAGAAAGAAAACTGGAGATCATCGTTTGGTGGTGGATTATAGGAGACTCAACATTCAAACAGTTGAGGACAAGTTCCCTTTACCGAGGATAGACGACCTTCTGGAAGGCCTACGGAATGCGAAATTCTTCATCACTCTGGATCTGGCGCATCGATATCTGCAGATACCACTGACTGATAAGGCAAAACTAAAAACAGCATTCATCACCCAAGATGATACAGGTCAATTCGAAAGGATGATTTTTGGACTCGCCAACGCACCAGCAGAATTCCAAAGACTGATGCACACTGTCCTAAGTCCGCTGCTGAACAAGAAGGCATTCTGCTATCTCGACGACGTTATTATCCCGGCAAAGGATTGGCGGGAGATGATCGAAAGGTTGAGGGAAATACTTGAAAGAATTAGATCAGCGAAGTTGACACTGAAACCCTCTAAATGTGAGTTCGGAAGGATGGAAGTTGAGTTCCTAGGGTATGTCATCAGTACAGGCGGACTTAAGCCATGCCCAAGAAAGATCAAGGCGATAGGAGAATTCCCAGAACCCAAGAATGTCCACGACATACGACGCTTTCTGGGACTGACGAACTTCTTCAGACGATTTGTAAAGGACTTCGCGAGGAAAGCAGAACCGCTAAGCAGACTTACAAAGAAAGGTAAACAATTTGAATGGAAGAAAGAAGAGCGAAGTTCATTTGGAGGACTTCGAAATGATCTGGTCGAATATTCGGTACTAGCTCATTACAACCCTGAACCTAAGACAGAAGTACATTGCGATGCGAGTGCTGAGGGACTAGCAGGAATGTTGCTACAGGAGGACGAAGACTGCAAATGGCGCTTGGTCTACTGTGTGAGCAAGAAGACAACAGACACTGAGAAGATGTACCATTCAAGAAAATTGGAGCTGATGGCGATAGTGTGGACCTTGGATCGACTACGTCAGTTCCTCGTCGGGATCAAGTTTACAGTGGTTACAGATTGCCAAGCGCTGGTCTACATGAACGCGAAGAAGACTACAAATCCTCAGATAGCGCGATGGTAAAATCTGATTCAGGAATACGATTTCGACATTCGGCATAAACCAGGAGAGAAGATGGCCCGCGTAGACGGAATGAGCAGAGCTCCAGTCGACGATCCTAGAGACACGATGGAGGAAATCGTGGCGAAAAACCTCGAAGTATGCTTCACAATCACACTGGAAGAACAAATCATGATGATTCAGCTTTCCGACCCTGAATTGAGAGCCCTGATCCAGATCTTCCGAAAGGACCCGTGTGATAGAACAGTAGGAGAACAAAATAGAATTAACGACTACAGATACAAAGGAGGCAGACTTTTCCGCATGGTGAAAATTGGAGAAGAAGAACGAGCCCTGTATGTTATACCCAAAGGTATGAGGAAAGGTTTAGTTGTTAACTTCAATAATCTAATGGGACATTTTGCGGTTGATAGGACTGTCAATAAAATTAAGGAATTGTACTGGTTTCCTTCAATGAAGAGGTACGTTCGACGCCATGTTGAGAGGTGTGCCGAGTGTTTATTTAACAAAGTTCCCGGTGGAAAACAACAAGGCTTCTTACACCCCATTAAGCCAGGCAAGAGACCGTTTTCCATCGTACATATGGACCACGTAGGTCCTTTCGTGAGAAGTACAAGAGGTAACCAGGAACTTTTAGTGATTGTCGATAATCTGACAAGATTTGTCCGATTAAGCCCTGTAAGGAATACATCGACGCAGAACGTCCTGAAGGTAATGAAAGGTTTTGTGAATGATTTCGGACTACCCGACAAGATCATCAGCGACAGAGGGTCATGTTTTACCTCAAGGCAATTTTAAGAATTCTGTCGAGGAAATGGAATACATCATACACTGAACTCTACGAAACATCCGCAAGGGAACGGGATGGTCGAAAGAGTGAACCGAACAGTATTGTCCACTATAGCAACCGGTATCGAGGATCCGCGACGGAAGGATTGGGACCTGAAGATCAAGGAGGTAGAGCGAGACCTGAATAATGCGTTGAACAAGACGACGAATAAAACACCGTTCGAAACACTCCACGGCTATTCCCCTCGATTCCACGACGGGATACTTAGAAGATTAGCCTACGAAGATATGTATCCGTGGACCGAGCCGGAGAGAATTCAAGAGAGTGTGAGAACCCAAATTGAGAATAAACAAGAAATCATGAAGACGTACTACGATAAGAAAAAATGACGTACACTCCAATTCGAAGTAGGATAAATTGTAGTGATGAGGCATGTACCCAAAATGACTGGTGAACCAACCAAGGCGCAACCCAAGTATCGAGGACCTTTGATAATCACCGAGGTTCTGCCAAGCGACACGTACAGAGTGATTCAGTTAAGCGGAAGAACTGGTGGACGGTTCTACACGACAACGGCCCACATCAGTCAACTGAAGTCTTGGCACAGTGAAGAAGATGATTCAGCTACAGAAGAAAGTCCGGACGAGGAGTCTGAAGAAGAAGACACCCTCCGACGCAACCCACGACGTTCCTGAAACGCAATGTTCAATCGAGGACGATTGAAATCCATGAATGGCCGAATGTAGGCGTCATCCCGACCAGAGAGCCGCAGACAAACGGAATATAATAAACAGAATATGGAAGCCGAGCTCTCCAGAAAAAAGGGATACACCGACGCTGACGTCACGCCACCACTACGCTGCGGACTTTGCTTTTGGTTGTTCCTCCCCACTCGCTTGTTCTTTTGTAACTATTGTGTTGGAGCGGGTCGCTCCTTAAATAAATGCATGTATTAGTTTATAATTAAATGGAATCCCTTCTTTCTTTTTCTCATTAAGATACGCCTACGGAAGCGAACAGTTCTTATATACTTATATAGAAAATTATATAATATTTGATTTAACTTACAATAGAAGTATTCGTAATATGTCATAGCTAAGACCAAAGAGTGTCGAGTTATTTTATTGAAGAGGTATGAGCTTGGATGAATCGTCGCTTTTGCCTCTCTCTTTTTAGCAATAATTTGATTTACAATGGATATTTTACCGCCAAAAATGTAGAATTATATTATCGTTTGGTAATAAAGTATATATGTTCTTTTTTATTATTACAATACGAAAAAGAAATCTCTATTCACGTGGAAACTGCTATATATCAACTCAATTCCTCATGTTATAAATTTGAATAAAATAATAATTATTATTGTTAAATATCTACAATAATATGTCAAAAAACGTATAAATCTCTCCATTCCGTGAACTACTATAGGTCACCGTTTATAACTTCTCAATCCCAGGTTTGTGTCGTTGTTTTGTCATTTCAGAGCTCTCTCTTCCAAGTTTGAGTCAAAAGGCGATCCATTGAATATATTAAAAAGAGCCTACCTGAAGCTGTTAAAGAAAAAAACAAATTTTCTCCAAATATTTCGATGGAATTCTTCCTTTTTATAAATTAATTGCACAATAAACTCAAAGGTAATTTGCAAATTCTCTCTAGATTGTAAATAAGAAAATAATTCCATGTGATATACAATAATTTGTAAATTACCTTTAAGTTTATTATATAATATATTGATGAAGATGAAGTAATCCATCGAAATATTTGGAGAAAAACATAATTTTATTCCACAGATCCAGCTACGCCTTTTTTATATAAATATATTTTTTTTCAAGCGTTAAAATTGTAATGATAGCGAACTTCTTCCGGAATTGTTCATCAACTCCATTCTCGGCTTACCTGGTCTTCATCCATACTTATACCTAGCAAAACCTTTATCCACTCTGAGTGTCGGACAAATTGTCCAAACATGCTGGCTGGTCTATCAAACATTTACAGTAGGCCATATCTCTACTCGATTCTTTCATAACAGCTTCACTATTACTGTCAGTCATTATATCTGTCAGATTCTCATCATTTGGCGCCATCACAAAAACCTGTAGCTTTACCATTTAACACTGACGTTGTTACAGGTAAAGGTTAAAAATTAAGGAATTCGATTAAGTATAGTTTTATGTAAATAAATATGACGTGTAGGTACACTATATCTCTTGTTGTTGTTGTCGTGTCCAATGAAGAGCCTCAGATGTCCCCGTGCCTCTCTATCACAGCAACACACTATATCTCTTTTTATAATAATTAATATTCATACCATTGATTACAATACAGTGAAATTTAGGCGAATCTAAAAAGAATAAAGCAATTTTTTGCCATTTTTACATCAATAAGGCCATATAATAGGAAGGCCTGGCTCATCAGTGGTAAACCCTCTCCCAGTGGTTTTCCAACTTAATCTTCAGACCGTTTAACTATTCTATCTTGCGCTTAGAGGTTTATCGTAAAAACGAGATATCTTATAAAAAGTCGGTGGACGAGAGGGTTACACCCTCAATTCCTGACAGTCATGAACCGGGATTGAATCCCGCGTTAACATTTTGTTTAATATGTGAATAACCTACACATATTATTCACTGTTTCAATTATCATAAACTAGGTTGCTCTTGTTGAGCGGTACCTAATAAAGTGATTTTGAACCGGAGACATCTAGGGTTAGGTACAAAATAAATGATAGAAAAGTTATATTTTGGAACAGTGAATTAATATCCCCAAATTAGTCTATTATATATAAATGCGGGAGAATGAAATTCATGTGCATATATATATACTAGCCGAATTACCCGGGCAACGCCCGTGTTTTAATGTAGACACGTGGACCTGTTGGATCATTAACGCCCGTATTTTACCCGATTGAGTGTTTTTATTCAAATACTATTTGTTACAATTATAAATTAGCGCCTTAAATAAATGCATATATTAGTTAATATCTATAGCCTATGTGCTTTATCTGTCTATGTACTGTTGGCTTCCGTAGGCGTCTCTTACTGGAAAAAAAAAGAGAGAATTCCATTTAGTTATTAACTAATATATGCATTTATTTAAGGAGCGACCCGCTCCAACACAATAGTTACAAAAACCAAAAAGCGAGTGGGGGGGGGGGGGGGCAAAGTCAAAAACAAAGTGTCTCGCGCAGTGGCGGCGCCATCGTAGCGAACCAATAGGAGAGCGCCATTCCAAAAAAAAAAGCAAACAGTGACAGAGATGAAGAACGCATGACGCTCGTAACTGTATATAGATTTTTTTTTTCTTTCGTTTTTTAATGTGCTAAGCGTATTTACACGAGTTTGGCCTTAAATAACCATTTCTTGGTTTTTCGGGAAGCCACTGGGACCAAATTTTTATTTTTTGGTCGCAGTGGTTCAGCCTACTCCACGCTGACGAGCGCCAAAAGCGCGAAACGCGTTCGTGGATGGCTTTTCTTGATTTATCAAGAAATTGGGTTGGCCAAATATCAGGGAACAGGCTAAATCAATGATTAGTTGATTTCTGTTCCACCAGATGGCGCTCTGCCTTCTGTAAAGCACATGTGCGTCTGGTCAGGATATGCCTTTTTAAAAATATATATATATATATATTATACATGTTATATTTGTACTATTTTTTCATATATATATATATGAAAAAACAATAGAAAAAATAAAATATAAGTGGGTCAGGTGTTGATATTAAAAATAAAGAAGGCATCTCCTGACCATATTATATATAATTGTTTGCTGTATATATACTGAATGTAATGTTTAAATCAAAGATACAATTCTTTCATTGGCCTTGTAGAACGAAAGTGGTGTACACGTGCGCTCATGCTTTAGTGAAAAACACAAACATCCTCGATAAAGAGAGGCGAGTTGCCCCTCGAAATATTGGAACAATAAATTCATTATAAATCCAATATATGCATCTTTTTTTAAATATAATTTTAATTATGGATTGCTCAATCTTTTGCCTAACGAACTGAAAATCCCTACTGAATCTATACTTGTCTATACTCTCGATAATTTGAAAAATTTAAAACCAAAAAGCGTTAGTTCCAGCCTTTACGGATTGGGCGCAGCACTGGTCGCGACGATAAATGAATTTGATTGGTTAATAATTTTATTCGTAGTTTGTTTACACGATGACTTTTTTTAAAAGGAAAGATTATCCAATCGACGTGAAACTTCAGGAAGTTATTTACTATACTACTGAGAAGGTTTCTGGTTTGAATTTGATTTGAAATAAATATTTGTTGCAATTTTATTTGCAAATTTTCTACTTTCACTCGCAAGCAGCGCCTCTCGCGGTTTCTGGTGAAATTACATTTATAAATTGTAAAAATACTAAAATGTGTTCAAAGTAAAATAATTTTAATTTGAGAATTTAGTAATATAATATTCCAAGGCCTTGTGAAAAAACTTGGCATTTCAATATTAATATACAATGCGTGACATTGAAAATGGAACACCAAGAAATAGTGGCCAGAAAGTGATGAAACTCGGCAGACAGAGAGAGACAGGGACGAACAATAAGTGACCTTTATTTTAAAATGATAGTCATAATACAGAGCGAGAACCGCGTCGGCTTAGTAGCAAGTAGGACCACCGCGGACGGCGATGCACGCAGCAACACGTCTAGGTAGAGAGTCAATCAGAGTACGGATGGCGTCCTGAGGGATGGCTCTCCATTCCCTCTCAACCATTTGCCACAGTTCGTCTTCTGAACGCGGCTGTGGCAAGACATGCAAACGGCGTCCAATGATGTCCCAGACGTGCTCGATTGGTGAGAGATCAGGAGAGTACGGTGGCTAGGGAAGCATCTGTACATCTTGCAGAGCTTGTTGGCTAATGCGAGCAGTGTGCGGTCGGGCGTTATCCTGCTTATTAAGGGCATTGGGTACCCCCTGAAGGTAGGGGAGTGTCACCGGTCGCAGCACATCATCAACGTATCGTTGGGCCGTCATATTGCCCTGAATACGAAGTAAAGGTGACCTGGAATCATACGCGATTGCGCCCCAAACCATGATTCCTCGTTGTCGCACGGTGGGGCGTTCCACAATTGCTGCCGGATTGGACCTTTCTCCACGTCGACGCCACACGCGTACACGGCGACTATCACTGGACAAGCAGAAACGCGACTCATCTGAGAACACGACCCTGTGCCATTCCGTCATCCACGTCGATCTAGCCCGGCACCATTCCAAACGTTGGCGCCTATTCGGTGGGGTCAATGGCAGTCTTCTTAGCGGACGGCATGAGTGCAAGCCATTAGCAACCAATCGACGGGAAATGGTTCTGGTCGAGATGGAATGATCTAGGGTGTCTTGCACATGTTGCAGGATGGCGGTACAAGTGGCTTGTGGGGCCGCCACTGCTTGTCGAAGGATACGCCGATCCACACGTGATGACGTCACTCTGTTTGCACCGACATTCCTATAAATTGCCACATTTCCTTGTTCCAACCATCTTCTCCACAGTCGGTGCACCGTGGACGCACCAAGGTGTGTATCAGCTGCGATTTGACGTATGGAACAACCTGCCCTTTTCAGTCCGATCACCATGCTCCTCGTAAAAGCGTCTGTCTGCTTGAACTGCCTCCGTTTATGATGACCTGGTATTCTCTGTTATTACACGTGTCTTTTGACACAAGAACAAAATTTCTACAATGATTTTCCTTGAAGAAATAACGACACGAATACTGTCCTTTCTGCAAGTTCCTTCCCTTATATCTTACTCCATGTGCGCACGAGAGCTGCGCATTTTACATCATTTGCATAACTCGGTTAGGCGCGTCTACCCTGAAATTTGCATAATTTTCTGGCCACTATTTCTTGGTGTTCCATTTTCAATGTCACGCAGTGTATATTTAAAGAAAATATTGTAACGTTTTTTGGTTAAATATTAAAATGTTGTAATGCGTGTGTTAAAATGTATTTTTACATTGTCAATTTAATTTGTTGTTATTTTAAAATAATGAAGATGCAAATTACATTGTTGTTGTTGTTCATTATCGTTTGTTTATATAGAAAAATCACATTGTATGTGATGATGATAACAAAAATGTATTTCAAAATATTTATACATAATTCATTCAGAAAAAAGAAAGAAATAAATAATTATAAAATTCTCAAACGTGACAATATTTAATTTTAAATTTTATAAATGTTTTCAAATGAATATGTGTTTCAAAAATATATTTAAACGCCTATAACAATATTTATATTTATATACGTTTATAAAAAAATATATAGGTGGATTAGATGTTTTCTAAAATCGTTTTGACAAATGTTCGTTAGGCAAACTTTTACTCGGATAAACACCGGGCGAAGGCCGGTACATTCGCTAAATACAGTAATTGCAAATCTTCGTTTGTGAAAATATACTATTGCTTCATCTTCAAATTACCAAGTGGACCAATTAATATTGATTTTATTCAAAATATTGAGTATTTTTCAAGGAACCGGTAAAATTTTTCAAATTATCGAGAGTATATAGACAAGTATAGATTCAGTAGGGATTGGATGTTTGCTAGGATCGTTTTAAAAAATGTTCGTTAGGCAAACCTTCACTCGGGTAAAAACCGGGCGAAACCGGGAACATATATATATATATTTATAAAAGATGCATATATTGGATTTCTAATTATTTTATTGTTCCAATATTTCGAGGGGCAACTCGCCTCTCTTTTACGAGGATGTTTTTGTTTTTCACTAGAACATGCGCGCGCGCGCGTACACCACTCTCGTTCTACAAGGCCAATGAAAGAATTGTATCTTTGATTTAACTATTGTATTCAGTTTATATACAGCAATTAATTATATTTAACATTATATATTATTATTTTATCTATGAAAGATATAGAGATTTATATACAACAGTGTAATTGTAAAAAATAGTGTGTTTACATATTAATTCTAAATTTAAAAATATTGAAAGTAAAAATAAATGAGTAAATTAAAAGTATATACATAGTTATTTATAAATAATTAAGATATGAATTCTTTATAAATTTCTGGAAAATCAATTTTTCTGTTTATACTCTGTTTATCTTCGACAGAAGCCCAACTTTCTAAAAACAGTCTACTATGCTTTTCTGTTATATTTTTGTATATAATTGTGGTCTGTTTGAAATCTGGTATATGGCTATTGTTAAGGGAGTGGTCTACTAGTAGGGATAATGGTTTGTAGTTTTTTAAAGCTGCTTTATGTTGATTGATACGATCTTTAAGTGATTTACCTGTTTCTCCAATGTATGTAGCTTGACATGTCTGGCAGGGAATTTTGTAAATTACATTGGTTGTATTTTCTTGGTTTGAAATATTTTTTGTATCTGAGTGGCGTAGGATTTGTCGTAGATTTTGTGCACAGATTGATGTGTTGTAATTATATTATATCTCTTTAAAATTCGGGCAATTCTCTCTGAGCCGTAGCTATATGGAATAGAGCAATATCTTTTTTGAGACTGATCACGACTATTATTTGAAGGTATAGCTCTTTGTTTATAAAAATGTTTTTCAATACATTTTTTTGGATAATTATTATTTATTAATTCTTTGAAAATTCTATTTCTTTCTTCTGTTGCACTATTTCTATTTGAGTGGTGTGTTTCTATTCTTTTAGAAAGAGATTTCACTACAGCTATTTTGTTATGTATGGGACCAAAGGAGCTGAAATTTAAATAGTTTCCGGTGTGAGTGGGTTTCCTGTAAATGCATGTTTCGATGTTATATTGATTCCTTTTAAGCTGGATGTCCAAAAAAGCTAGGGGATTTTTGCTTTCTTTTTCATATGTGAACTTTAAAAAAGGTTTGAGACTATTGAGAAAGCGTATGAAGCTGTCAATGTCTATTTCTGTTAGACAAAAAATGTCATTAATATATCGTAGCCATAATATTATTTTAAATCGGTTTGAATTAATTATTTTTACATCTATTTCATTCATAAATATGTTGGCTAATGCAGATGAAATCGGGTTGCCCATTGGTAGGCCTTTAATTTGCCGGAAGAATCTGTTTTTGAAACTGAAAAAACTATTGTCTAAACAAAGTTTGATTAAATCTATTAATGCTTCTTTAGAGAGGGGCAGAACTATTTCTGGGTGGATTTCAAGAAATGATTGGAGGGCCAGGAGTGCTTCATCGTGCGGGATTGAAGTGTATAGAGATTCTATATCGAAGGAAACCATCCTGCTCTCATTAGATATTTGAACGGTTTTGATAGCTTCAACAGCTACTATGGGATTGGGGAATGTGTAAGGTAGTTGCTTTTGGAATGGAGAGATGACAGAAGATAGAAATTTCGTGAGGGGATAAAGAGGAGAACCAGCATAGCTCACTATTGGTCGTAATGGGATGTTGGGTTTATGGATTTTAGGTAGGCCGTAAAAGTTGGGTAGAGTTTTTCTTCTGCTTTATGAATGAAATAGATGAAAAAATAATTAATTCAAACCAATTTAAAATAATATTATGGCTACGATATATTGATGACATTTTTTGTCTAACAGAAATAGACATTGACAGCTTCATACGCTTTCTCAATAGTCTCAAACCTTTTTTAAAGTTCACATATGAAAAAGAAAGCAATAATTCCCTAGACTTTTTGGACATCCAGCTTAAAAGGAATCAATATAACATCGAAACATGCATTTACAGGAAACCCACTCACACCGGAAACTATTTAAATTTCAGCTCCTTTGGTCCCATACATAACAAAATAGCTGTAGTGAAATCTCTTTCTAAAAGAATAGAAACACACCACTCAAATATAAATAGTGCAACAGAAGAAAGAAATATAATTTTCAAAGAATTAATAAATAATAATTATCCAAAATAATTTATTGAAAAACATTTTTATAAACAAAGAGCTATACCTTCAAATAATAGTCGTGATCAGTCTCAAAAAAGATATTGCTCTATTCCATATAGCTACGGCTCAGAGAGAATTGCCCGAATTTTAAAGAGATATAATATAATTACAACATATCAATCTGTGCACAGAATCTACGACAAATCCTACGCCACTCAGATACAAAAAATATTTCAAACTAAGAAAATACAACCAATGTAATTTACAAAATTCCCTGCCAGACATGTCAATTAGGCAAATTTCGCAGCTAAGAATTTTGTTTATTTAGTTTGAATATCATGCAGGGAAAAGGAATTAAATGTTTACAACAAAATGTAAGAAAAAGTATCTTGGCACTGAATGAGCTTCAAGCTTCTATAAAAGACAACCCACCAGATATCATCCTAATACAGGAACCTTATCTGATTGATAGAGATGTAATTTTCGATTTGGAATCTCAAATAGTGCATTCAACGACAGATGAACAAATTTATACTGCAACGATCTTTATGAATAAGAGTTTAAAATTTAATAAAATCAATAAATTCACAAACTCCTTTTGTACAACCACTTCTTTAAATTCAGCAAAATCAAATACTATTATCGCAAACTTTTATATACATCCACATAGATTTAATGACACTCATAGAAAATTTATCCAAGAGCTTCTGGAGACCTACAATCAACAACCTATTATACTATGTGGTGACTTTAATTCTAGACACCCAGTCTGGTTTGATCCGACAACAAACTCCAATGGTTTCAAATTCCACTCCATCATAGATGAACATAACCTATTTATTCATAATCTTAAGATACCCACCTGCCGAAATTCTAGCTTTATAGATCTTACGATTTCAAACAAAAAATCAATAGGTTTGGTACAAAACTGGAAGACGACTATATTGACGCACATTTCAGATCACGTAGCAATAACCTTTGACATTTATCACAATTTTAACAGGCAAAGGACAGTTCAAAACTCAACATGGAAATTTATAGAAAAAGATGCTGATTGGAAAACATTTACCGAAAAAATAGCAATACAAGACGTAGATAATATTATCACCATGATAAACCACGCGTCAAACATCAAAGATATTGACAACATTGTAAAGACTCTCACACAAATAATTAAAGAGGCAGCTTATCTGTCACTAAATGTCAAGACAAGAAGCGGAAATCATAAAACAAATACATACTGGTGGGATGGGAAGCTGGAGAAAATGAAAAACGATTTCCACTATATTAGAAATTTGTATTACCGACATGGAAAGGTCCTTGAAAAGACCTATAAATCAATGAGAAATAAATATTTAAATAAAATTAAAAAGGCAAAAAGAGCGAGTTGGAGAATTTTTATAGAAGAAAGTCATTCAAATAACTCATTTGGTAATGCTTATAGGATATTCAAGTCATTGAGATCGAAAAATAGAAATTTAGGATTACCACTAATAGATAATTTACCAGATCATTTAAAGACCGACAAAATAAAAAGTTTAATGAACGATCTATTTCAGGATGATATTGGAGGTTTGGATAAAGATGATCATATTTTGATTAGAAATTATACGCCTAAATATAAAAATAAAAGTAGTGTTTATATCGAATCTAAGGAAATAGAGGAAACAATTTTAAAAACAAATATTAAAAAAGCACCGGGCCCTGATTACATTAGTAACAATATGATTAGACAGGCTAAAATAAAAATAATCCCAATTCTGCATAAATTATTCAATAAATGTATAGAAATGGGATATTATCCGGATGAATGGAAAAAATCATTCTTAAAAATAATTCCAAAACCAGGCAAAACGAATTATGAAATAAATAAAAGTTATAGACCTATATCATTGACATCTAATCTATCTAAAACATTTGAGAATATAATAAAAAATAAATTAAGTAACTATTATTTAGAGAATAATTTAATGAGCTCAAGGCAGCATGGTTTTATGAAATCTAGATCAACAATTACTGGAATGGATAAAATTATAGAAACTATATTGAAACATAAACAAAAAGAATTGACTTCCTTGATAGCTATAGATATTGCGGGTGCATTCGACAATGCATGGTGGCCTGCTATTATAAAAAGAATGGATAATGATGATGTTCCTTCAGATTTAATACGGATCATAAAATCTTATTTGAATAATGAAAGGGAGGTGAAATTTACATACGAATCAGAAACTTTTTATAAGAAACTAACTAAAGGATGTCCACAGGGTGGACCTTTATCTCCACTTCTATGGAATATTTTGCTAAATGATTTGTTGATAAATTTTGATTCAATGAATGCAGATATTATATGTTATGCAGACGACGTTGCAATAATTTGCTGGAATAAGACTATTGAAGGACTAAAAACCGCAAGTGAATACACCTTAAATTATGTGATCCAATGGTGTAATAGAAATAAATTAACGATCAGTACAGAGAAGACTAATATGCTATACCTACATAACAGACAAAAATACCTATTAAGGTTAATAACAATATAATAATGCCGGTCAAGCAAGTAAAAATTCTGGGAATGAAATTTTCTAATCACAAATGGAAAAACAAAGTTAACTTTACACCTCATGTTAATGATATTCTGTGTAAGGCAGGACGTATGAAAAATTTATTATGTTCACTAAGTGGCAATATGTGGGGTTTAGACACTGAAAAGAGGTTAACTTTATTCAAAACAATCATTAGGCCTGTACTTACATACGGTTCTGAAATTTGGTTCAAATATTTAAACAATCGTTGTAAACAAAAACTGAACTCCATGCAGTACCAGATCATTTTATGGGCAGTTAGAGCATACAAAACCACTTCATCAAACTGTGTGCATAGCTTGGCAAAAATTCCACTCCTAACAGATTATATAGAATCCAGAATAATCAAATTTGATCTAGCTCAAATGTCCATTGAAGATCTAATTACTTACGAACCCCATGCTCCAAGTATAGTCAAATCATTCTTACACGCAAAAATGAATGAAATTTTTGAGAACACTAATGAAATTTTCAGAAGCTTTTTCGTATTAGGAATTCCAAGATTTTTCCGTCCAAATTTTTATAATATCCAATTCATTACAGATCATGGCAATTTTGGGAAATTTTTGGCAACTATCGGCGCCGTGAAGGAACCAGGATGCTTCTGCGGAGGTGAAATTCAAGACGCGAGACATCTACTTCTGGAGTGCCCAATTTTCCGGGATTTTAGGGAAAATAGATTTGGTCGTATTGGACAGCTTGATGAATTTGTAGACAAAAAAGAAAAGTATAAAAATTTTGATCAATTTTGTAAATACATATACAACTTTCTCTTGAATTGGAAAAAAGAGAAGGAATCTTAGAAAAAAAAAAAAAAGAACTGCGATGCTTGCTCTGTGTGTTTTGCTTTGTTGTTTGTTTTTCTCTTTGGACAATTTTCTTTAGTTAATTTATGTAAAATAATGAATTGAACAGGATTGTATATAGCCGTATTGCTGTAATGCAGTGAAATGTATTGGCGCAAATATCCCTGAGTTTGGGATATCGCGTTTCATGATGTTAATAAAGTTAAAGTTACATACATTGGAAAAACAGGTAAATCACTTAAAGATCGTATCAATCAACATAAAGCAGCCTTAAAAAACTACAAACCATTATCCCTACTAGTAGACCACTCCCTTAACAATAGCCATATACCAGATTTCAAACAGACCACAATTATATACAAAAATATAACAGAAAAGCATAGTAGACTGTTTTTAGAAAGTTGGGCTTCTGCCGAAGATAAACAGAGTATAAACAGAAAAATTGATTTTCCAGAAATTTATAAAGAATTCATATCTTAATTATTTATAAATAACTATGTATATATATACTTTTAATTTACTCATTTATTTTTACTTTCAATATTTTTAAATTTAGAATTAATATGTAAACACACTATTTTTTACAATTACACTGTTGTATATAAATCTCTATATCTTTCATAGATAAAATAATAATATATAATGTTAAATATAATTATTTGCTGTATATAAACTGAATACAATAGTTAAATCAAAGATACAATTCTTTCATTGGCCTTGTAGAACGAGAGTGGTGTACGCGCGCGCGCATGTTCTAGTGAAAAACAAAAACATCCTCGTAAAAGAGAGGCGAGTTGCCCCTCGAAATATTGGAACAATAAAATAATTAGAAATCTAATATATGCATCTTTTATAAATATAATTTTAATTATGGATTACCAAATCTTCAAAATATATATATATATATATTTTTTTTAAGATTGAGCAAACCATAATTAAAATTATATTTAAAAAAAGATGCATATATTGGATTTATAATGAATTTATTGTTCCAATATTTCGAGGGGCAACTCGCCTCTCTTTATCGAGGATGTTTGTGTTTTTCACTAAAGCATGCGCGCACGTGTACACCACTCTCGTTCTACAAGACCAATGAAATAATTGTATCTTTGATTTAAACATTACATTCAGTATATATACAGCAAACAATTATATAAAACATCACAGATAAATACCATTATTATTATTTTGTCTACACATTTTGCTTGAAATAGAGATTTATATATAACAGTGTAACCGTAAATAATTGTCTGCATACATATTAATTCTAAATTAATAATTATTTTTTTAAATATATATATATATTGTTGCGTGCTCTACCCCTCTTAACACTTCCTTACTGTGGCTGACCCTTTGGACCGTTGGCCTTCACTACACTACCACCTAGGAGCCACGCCGCACGTGAAACTCCCCTAACCTCTGGCAGTATCCGTCAGCCTTACCACGGGTGGGGGGACAGTCAGGACTGACCAGAGGCGCAACGATGTGTTGTCGGAAGGAGAGTCACGACCGCACAACGCCGAAGAACAAGGGAGTTTATTAAAACACTTTATCTACATTATAGATGGTCGCAATATCATATAACAAGTACTTTACATAATACAGGTGGCAGGATGAGGCCGGAGGAGGAATCATGCACAGAACCATTTATTACAGGGGATGACGAAGGAACAGGACTAACAACAGAGTCAGAGCAGAGAAACGCCGCATAAATCCATGGCGCCACCTATTGGCCATTTTTAGAACTATTTTCTAACGCCATGCATGCCACACTGCCCCCCCAATCAAACCTGATCGTCCCGATCAGGTTCACTCTGATTGCTCTCCCTGGAAGAGTGCCAACCGGCTCAAATGGACGACCCTTGGTTTTGCTTTCGAACTTCGCTGGATGCGGTAGACCAAGTCGTTGATTCTCTTGACGACCTTGTAGGGTCCTTCCCACATTGGTGTTAACTTTGGGGTGAGCCCTCTCTTTCTCTTTGGATTAAACATCCATACCAGATCATTCTCTTTGAATCCTTCATGGTTTGCTTTTAGATCGTAGTGAGTCTTCATCCGGTGACTTGCTAGCTGGATTTTTTTCCTAACCAATTTATGAGTTTCCGACAGCACACCTCTCAGTTCGCCCACATAACTGGTCACCTCTACTGGTGGTCCTCCAGGGGTGCCAAATTCTATGTCACAAGGGAGTCGTAGTTCTCGTCCGAACATAACCTTGGCCGGTGTTTGACCCGTTGTTTCGTGAATGGCCGCTCGGTACGCCATGAGGAACAGTGGCAGTCTACGGTCCCAGTCCCTTTGATTCTGCTCCACAACCTTGGATAGGTGCTCCACCATGGTCTTGTTGAACCTTTCCACCATTCCATCCGACTGTGGATGCAGGGGAGTAGTCCTTGTTTTCCAGATTCTCAATACCTGGCACAATTCTCGGAATATTTCCGATTCAAAGTTCCGCCCCTGATCTGAGTGCAGTTCTAATGGCACACCAAATCGGCAGATAAGGTTGTCTACAAGAACCCTTGCGACCGTAGCAGCCTCCTGATTAGGAATCGCGTAGACCTCGGGCCACTTCGTAAAGTAGTCCATAGCGACCAAGAGGTATTTGTTTCCATCCTCTGTGACTGGAAATGGGCCAGCCACATCAATCGCGATCCTTTCGAAAGGCGCTCCCACGTTGTATTCTCTCATTTTTCCTCTGGACCTAGTTTGTGGGCCTTTGCTGGCAGCACATGTGGTACCTCGCCTGCACCAATTTTCCACGTCCTCCCGGCAATATACCCAGTAGAACCTCTCTCTAACCTTTCTCAAGGTTTTCGTCACGCCAAAGTGAGATCCCGAGGCTCCGCTGTGCAACTTCCGCAGGACACAAGGAATTTTAACCTCCGGGACCACTAGCTGCATTTTTGTGCTCCTCCCATCAGCACTTTCCCAAACTCTCTTCAGCAGTCCGTTCTCAACCCTCAAGGAGTCCCACTGTGCCCATAATACCTTAAGTGCTGGGCTCTTGTCCGATATGATCTCCCAGCTAGGTCTTAGGTTTCCGTTTTCATTTGATTCCAAAATTGGACCGATATTCAAGTCTTGTTGCTGGCTGGCTCTGCAGCTTGCAGGGGTCCACTCGTCGCTCGGTACCACAGTCGTCCCTCTCGATGTCGCCTCGCTCTCATTTTTATCAATTTTTTCGCAATGCTTGCAACTTCCGCAAGGTCTTCTGGACAGCGCATCCGCATTGTGATGTCTTTTCCCAGGCCGGTGTCTAATTTGAAAATGGTATTGCTGCAGCTTTTCCAACCATCTCGCCACCTGGCCTTCAGGATACCCTGTGTTGGGTCGAACGTGAAGCCATGCTCCCGGATGATGTCCATGCCAAGAATAAACTCATCCTCGATATCTGCCACCAGTACTCTATGATCGAAACGGGTCCCCCCCAAACGGATATCCACATCAAGCTCTCCTTCAATTGGTGCAGTATCCCCCGTGACGGTCCTCAGCATCATTTTTCGATGCAACGGCCTCGGCGCAGTTCTCAGCGCATCCTTTCTTATCAAGGAGACCATCGCTCCGGTGTCAACAGTTGCTTTAATTTTTTTCGAGTTTACAATAATCTCTATCATCAGCGTGTCCCACGCCCTCCTCATTCTTTGGATAGAGACGATCTTAGGGACTGCGTCCACTCCTGCCAACGGTCGCCCCTTAGCGCTGGCAGATTTTAGTTTTCCTGCTGCTGTTCGGTGGACAACCTGGAAGTGCATTGACTTTTCAGGTGGCCCATTTTACCACAGCGGAAACAAGGTCCAACCGGTCTTCTGCGATGTTTAACAGCTTCCTCCAACTTGTCCAATCTTTTGATTATTTCTTCAATCCCAGAATCTCTAGAGCCCCCAACGGCACCGTCTTCCTCTGTCAACTCAGATTTACGAACCCTGGGTGACCCTGAGTCGCTGATCTTAAATGCCGCATCTATTTCTAGCGCGCGAATCAGCGACTCTCTTGACGTGTTGAAGGAGGTCAGTCTCAATGTCTTCTGCACCTCGACATTCCGAATACCCTCGATGAAAGTCTGAGCCACCCATTGATCGATGAAATCTATCGGAGCGCTGGGGTATGCCATCAGACAAAGTCTCTTCAGGTCGGCCTCGAATTCCTGTAGGCTTTCCCCCATCTTCTGCCTTCTCAGCTTTAGTTGAGATTGGAATACGTGTCTTGAGTTCTGATCCCCAAATCTCAATTCTAGAGCACTTACCAAACCTACGTAACTCCGTTGGTCCTGCTCTGGGATTGTCTGAAGCAGATCCAATGCTGGTCCCCGTAGAGCCACAATGAGATTTATTGCCCTTTCGGCCTCTCCCCATCCATTGTTGAGGGAAACTGCCTCAAATTGTCTCATATAATTCCCGAAGGAACTCTGTCCGTCGAAGGTTGGTGGAGTAATTTTTAATACTGCAGAGGCAGTCCCAGCCACAAAACCTCCATTACTCTTTAGACGAGCCAGCTCATCCTCAAGCCTCTTAAACTCTCCCCTCCTCTCATCTACTTCGCTCTCCAAAGCGATATTTATCTCTCCCATCTTGCTGTCCAGGGCAGCCAGTTCCCCCCTGAGCTCCACCCTTATCCCCGACAGCATTTTGGCCCATTTCTCCTCTTTTTCCTCTCTTCGCTTCAGCTTCTCTTCCTTTTCCTGTTCTCGTCTCCGCTCTTCCTCCTCCTTTTCACGCTTCAGCTTCTCCTCTTTTTCTTCTCTTCGCTTCAGCTTCTCTTCCCTTTCTTGTTCTCGTCTCCGTTCTTCCTCCTCCTTTTCCTGCTCCCTTTCTTGCCTCATAAGGCCCATGAACTGCTTTAAAAGTTCTTCTGAGGCCATTTTCTGTCCTCTGGTCTCCACAGGCATACAAAACAAGGTGGCAACTATCTGGTTCCTTCCAGAGCCTCAACCCCGACTCTCTACCAGATACTGCCGGTCAGTCCACTAATAAGGATCCCGCTTCTGACACCAAATGTTGCGTGTTCTACCCCTCTTAACACTTCCTTACTGTGGCTGACCCTTTGGACCGTTGGCCTTCACTACACTACCACCTAGGAGCCACGCCGCACGTGAAACTCCCCTAACCTCTGGCAGTATCCGTCAGCCTTACCACGGGTGGGGGGACAGTCAGGACTGACCAGAGGCGCAGCGATGTGTTGTCGGAAGGAGAGTCACGACCGCACAACGCCGAAGAACAAGGGAGTTTATTAAAACACTTTATCTACATTATAGATGGTCGCAATATCATATAACAAGTACTTTACATAATACAGGTGGCAGGATGAGGCCGGAGGAGGAATCATGCACAGAACCATTTATTACAGGGGATGACGAAGGAACAGGACTAACAACAGAGTCAGAGCAGAGAAACGCCGCATAAATTCATGGCGCCACCTATTGGCCATTTTAGAACTATTTTCTAACGCCATGCATGCCACAATATATATGGTGGTAACCGAGGGTCAAACCTGTAGTAACCGAGAGGGACAGTCAGGGCGTGGAGAGTTTTCCAGTACCTCTCTGCACCTTGTAGGACCTTTAACAGTTCTCACAGAGTACAGGCAGTCGTGGTCGAGGCAGAGTGGAAAGCTTGGGAATTTCCACTCACAAAAAACGAGGAGACACAGTTGTAGTAGGAAAGTTCCGTGAACAGATAGGAGTCGAGCTAAGAGCAAGATGGAAAAAAAAGATTTCTTACTGTTTTACATGGTCGATGAGGTGGTCCTGGCTACAACCGACAAGCGCTCGCGCCGATGGTGAACTGACTGTCTAAGTTCGACTAAAACCGAGGTTTTATATCTTTGCCGAGGGGGGGGGGGGGGATAGCCATGTGAGAATTTGGACTTTGAACGTCTGGGGCATTCTGCACCCTTTGTCCTTGATGGCAACGGGCTGCCAAATTCCTTTTTAAGGTTGTTGGATTACTCTCTCGATTTTAGACGTTTTTGAACTTCTCAATCTTGCTTTAACTCAGCTCTTAATCTATTAAATAGTTTTATTTATTTATCCTCAGTTTGTACAAAGTACATTACATATGGTGATGCAATGACACATGTCAATCATGCGTATAATTATTTATAGATGTGTCTCTATATACAACTTGACATTCTTGTTATAAGTATTATACAATATAGGGTTGCTGGTTCAAATTACCATATATATATATATTATGAAAAAGAAAAAGGCATTTTCTTATCGTACAACGGAAAGTTGCTGATGGCTTGCGCTATCTATCGAAATAAATATCAACTATTCTCGTTGATTTTCAATTATTCCAGAATTGACCAAATACCCATTCTTTATAAATCAAGAAATTCTAATCACGTATGCGTTTCGGGGTGGCAAATTCAGGTATCCTGAAAAATCATGAAACGGGTAGTTAAGGCCAGAATTGCGTTAGGCGGCGAAACAATGTGAAAAAATATCACGAATGTGATTTTGTATGTACGAGGTGTGTTCAAAAGGTATCGCGACTTTTGTGTCTTTTCAAAAATTATTTATTTATTCATGAATACCTATTTTGTCCCCTTCAAAGTAATCCCCATGAGATATTAACACTTGTGCCAACGGTTTTTCCAATCTTCGAAGCACTTCGAAAAATCATTTTTAAAAATCTTTTTCAGCTCCTCCTTCGATGCCGTCTTTATCTCGCCAAGCGTAGCGTAACGTCGTCCTTTCATGGGCCTCTTCAGTTTAGGGAACAAGAAAAAGTCACAGGGGGCCAGATCTGGGGAATACGGTGGCTGCGGCATCATTAGTGTGTTGTTTTTGGCCAAAAAGTCGCGCACAAGCAACGATGTGTGAGCAGGGGCGTTATCGTGGTGAAAAACCAATTTTTATTCTTCCACAAATCCGGGCGTTTCTGGCGGATTGCCTCGCGCAAATTGCACATAACTTGCAGGTAATATTCCTTATTGACCGTTCTACTCTGTGGCAAGAACTCATGATGCACCACGCCCCTGCAATCGAAGAAAACTGTCAGTAAAACTTTCACATTCGACCGAACTTGGCGCGCTTTTTTCGGTCTTGGTTCGTGCAGCAGCTTCCATTGAGATGATTGAGCTTTGGTTTCCACGTCATAACCATAAACTCACGCTTCGTCACCAGTTATGACCCTCTGGAGCAAATTTGGGTCGTCGCGAACAGAGTCCAACATCTCATTAGCAATGTTCATGCGATGCTGTTTTTGGTCGCAATTGAGCAATTTTGGTACGAATTTCGCGCCGACCCGTCTCATGCCCAAATCATTGATAAAAATCGAATGGCACGAGCTAATCGATATGTTTAGGCCCTCAGCAACTTCTCTAACGCTGATTCGACGATTGGCCAATATTAGTTTATCCACTTCATTAATTTTTTCGTCTGTTGTTGAAGTGCTCGGGGGTCCGGCACGCTCTTCGTCGTTCACATCTTCTCGGCCTTCTGAGAACATTTTGTTACACCGATAAACGTTGCTTCGGTCCAAGGTAGCTTCTCCATATGCCACAGTTAACATTCGGAATGCATCCGCGCACTTAATTTCGTTTCTCACAAAAAATTTGATACAGGTTCTTTGATCCATTTTTTTTAATAGGTAAAAATCGAAGACGATCCAAAACACCTGCAAGCAAAGCAGCTGTCAACAATTAAGTGAACATTCAAAATGGCCGAGCTTGTTGGCATAAGTGAGAGACATGAGTACCAACATAAAGCCACAAAAAGATCGAAATTCGAATATACGTAACCCGCGACAATTCAAAAGTCGCGATACTTTTTGAACACACCTCGTATATAACCTTATTACCATTTGATCCATGTCACTCACAATCTATGTCCCACATGCATCCTCCCATAACAACAACAACAAACATTTTTAAATTTTCTTTATTCTTTCTCACAATTCACTTTTAGTTTTTATTCATTTAATACTTAACCATAGAGATAGGTATGTTGATATGAATGTTCTGACAATTTAATTACCATCTTTTATCAACCAATTAAAATATTTCGATCTTTCGCCTTAGTCTATCGGCACTAACGCCAAAGAGTCGCACAAAATATTTTTTAAATGGCTTTATTCATACTACCTTATAATTCAGGTCTACAATCCAATTGATACTTTTTCTTTGTTCACAAAGATTACAATGGACATTAAACACACAGGCGCATAAGGACATACACACACTCTGTCCCACATACCTCCTCCCACAACAACAACAGCAAACATTTTAAAATGTTCTTTATTCTTTCTACCAATCTCACTTTTAGTTTTAATTCATTTCATATTTAACCTTAGAGTTAAATATTTTGATATGAATGTACTGACAATTTATCAACCAACTAAATATTACGATATTTCGCCTTAGTCTATCGGCACTAAAGCCAAAGAGGCACACACAAATATTTTAATTGGATTAATCCATACTACTTTATAATTCAGATCTATAATCCTTTTGATACCTTTTCTATAGTCACAAATACTGTAATGGACAATAAACAGACATGCGCATAAGTACATACACACACTCTATCTCCCACATACCCCCTACCACAACTAAAACAACAAACTTTTTTTTTTATTATTATTTCTCCCAATCTCACTTTTAATGTTAATTCATTTCACTTAACCCTGGAAATAAGTATTTTGATATGAATTTTCTATGACAATTTATTTACCATCTTCTATCAACCAATTAAAGTATTTCGATCTTTGGCCTTAGTCTATCGACACTAACGCCAAAGAGTCACACACAAATATTTTAATTTATTTATTCATACTACCTTATAATTCAGGTCTATAATCCAATTGATATATTTTCTTTGTTCAGTGCTCCAGTTTAAAATATTCCCCCCCTTTTTTTCTCTCTTTCTTTTAATAACAAATTATTTGATCCTAAAAGACATGACTATTAAAAGAAAGAAAGGAAATTCTTCAATCAATCAACCCAGTGTTATAGTTATTTATAAATAGATCTAAAGGTAATTGATGAAAGTGAAATTTGGATAACATTGTTATTATTGGTTTTGTTCGATCGTCCAATGTAGTAATATTATAATAGACTTGATAATTACATGGATTTTTAAATGTACACATAATTTAATTTAAAAAAAAAGAGACATATTGATAGGTTTTATTATAAATATACACCTTGTTATTATTTGTTGATTATAATTCGAACTGCTTGAAACTTGTCATTGGACATATATACTAATGTTTAAGAGTACACATGAAGTATTCACACATAATTGCTCCTTTTAAGAAAAGCCCTTATTTGTGATTACAATGAGGAAATGTCACAAACACAAGAATGTATACACACTCTTAATCTTTAGAAAATACACATAAACACACACACACAAACTAATACATGTCATAATTTGTATATAATTGTATGCACCCCCGACCCACTATGCATGTACAATGTATGATTTTCAAAGATTTAATAAAGAATAAGGTAACTGGAGGAAAGAAAGTAGCAACAAGACATAGGAAGCAGGCTAAAAGCGGGCACAAGTATAAATAATTTGTACAGTCAATACTTCCTGGCAAGCCCGGCGTATCTGGTATCCGCAGAAGTTATATTAGTAGAGAGACGCCCAATATTTCCGGACAGGACCGGACGTATTTGATAACCGCGGAATTAATAAGAGTCGAGCACACCCAATACTTCCTGACAAGATCGGCGGTATCTTCCACCAAAGAAAGCCGCAGAACCAATTAGAAAGTCTCCCCTAAATAGGTCAACCAATAGAAAAACGGGCACGTTCCATCCTTCGACCAATGGGAAGGAAGACAACTCGTGGTGTTAAATCGAAAAGCAAGAATAGTCAGTAGTGACTTGGCTCCCACCGAGTTCAGATCAGTAGTGCTTTGGCTCCCAAGGAGGTGACATCGGCTCTGGACCTCTCTCCCTCTGCTCATCCCGTAGCTAAGTACAATCACCACCATGTGATCAGATAATTAACAATCAAAACCCGCTCCGCTCTTCTCAAGCTTTCTTTCCTCCAACCCAGTTGCCTTTTATTTTCAAACCCCATCACGTGTCCTGATTATTCCTAACTGTATGCTTCACTTGCCACTCAACGACTGCGTTTCAACCAATCCTCACCATTCAAATCGAACAACAAGAAATTCCGCAACGATATTGTCACAGAACGGTTAAGTCGACAGGATTCTACAACAGTGTAATACATCAAATATTGCAGTGTAATAACTTTGGATATATTACATACACATCCACACACACATATAAAACTAACATACACACAGTCTCATAATTCCAACCACCCACAACAAAAGCAAAATTTTATAAATTTAAAAATATTTTTCCACCCTTTCTTTTATTTTAATCCAAATATTCATTGGTCGAAGAGATTGGTAGGTGAGTCAACTAACAGGGACGAAACTCCCGCCGGGTTTAGTTTTGACAAGTCCCGGTCCGGTACCAATCTCTTTCCATCCTGGTCGAACCATTATGGTTTCCATTAAAACAACACAAAAAATTTGACTCCATCTTACAATAATTTTTTTATATTATTAAAAGTGTTTCCCACACACACAAAAAAAAATATATATAAAATTACACAAAATATTACTTTTAAAAAATATTTAAAAAATTTCTTTCTTAATAAATTTAAATTGTTTGATAAAAGGATTACACGGTTCTGTGTTTGCTCTTTTTCCTAGCCTAATATCTTCAATTCATCCTTTTTTCCCCTATGTTCTGCTTTAATGACGCGTAACGGCCGAGGTAATAAGCGTGAACTTGTTATAACCCTTTATTGTTACATAAATAATGAAAACCTCTTTGATACCCAAATAATAATATTTAATAATTTGTTTTAATCATCATTAATTTACAACTATCTTTCATATAAATTATATTTAAATCTACTATATATATATATAAACGAGAAGCTATCCTTTTAAATAAGTTCATTGAAATAAAATGTATATACACTAATAGACAAAACTTAAGGAAGTTGTACCTTCTAGCATTTATGTCGGGATTCAGGCAATAACTCTGAAATATATTTGATACGATTTTGTACCTTTTATAATAACAATGATTTTCCTTTAATGAATCTCTCATTACTAATGTTAATATATCGAAATGGAGTGAGAACTCTCAAAAGCCTAGAAAAATTCTAAATATAAATGAAGTTTCCATTATATATATTTTATGTGAATATCGAAACACATAATTGAAGTTTTCAGAAGGAATAACCAATCCCAAAACGTTTGAGCATGTAAGATAATGTGTTAGTGTATTTTCTCTACCAGCCAATAGATAACACCAAAAGACAACTGACCAATGGCAATTGTCAAAATGGCGTCAACCGGAAATAACTGATAAGGTTGATGTATGAAGGCAGTGTACAATAACTTCACCAGTTCTGGTGGCCATATCCCTGTCTATATCTTCATCAGATTAGAAAGTTGGTGATTTAAAGTTTTGCTCTTGTGATCCTTTATGTTGTTGATAAAATATTCCTAAGTTGATAACAATGGATTCCTATAACTTTAGATGTATTTTCAGAAAATCACAGCTACGTTTTAAAAAGAAATAGTAGTAGCACGCAATAGAACACAATATACCTAGCTTTAATCGGCTTTTATATATTGTAACGTAGAAAATTGGGAAAGACAAACTTCAGGATGACACGGCAATTTAATTAATACAAGCACAAAATCAAGATTTATAAAATACAAGATAAGCAATGAGGGAAGTTTCCAGAGAGTAGCGAAATATAAATAATATAAATATCAAAATATTAATAATCCGTACATATATAATAAATACTTTCCTACAATTTTCTATATATGGTTCCCATTTTATTCTTTCACTGATTGGTTCTCTACTATCACACGACCTTAAGAAGTCAATCAGCTAAAATTTATCAGCCAATCCACGGACGTTCTATCTCAGTGTTTATATTTGAAACTTCGGTATATTTAATATGAAAACTCGGGTTTGGATAGTCAAATTTACTTTTTGTCGTTTTTGGCGCACAATTATTTTTTATCATTTTGTTCGTTTTTTAAAAACGAAATATTTTGAGCCTGTATGTCTTAACGTTTCAAGATTAGATACTTAAGCTCGTGTATTCTTTAATGGCAAATTTAATATTGCGTGAAAGTACATTCATTGACAAAACTTAAGGAAGTTTCTTATTTTAAGCATAAGTCACTCCTTATCTACTTATTAACGGCGGATTTCCCATACATGTAAATTCGAACGTTCTTCTTTATAAAGAAAAATAATAAAAATATATTAAAATATGATAATAAAAATAAATATACATACATGCTAAAAGGCATAACTTCTTTAAGTGGTGTCCATGAATGTATATCTTTCTTGTTACCTCGTCACCATTTTGTGCGAATCAATGTTCTTAATTTTTTTTTTCATTCTCAAAATTAGAATTGTCATATTTTAAGTTTATAAAACTATTTTTGAAATTATTCCTCAGCATGTGAAAATGTTCTGGTTATGCTGTATAGGTTGACAGATTTATTTAAACTATGCAACTTTCTATGATGATTCGACTGTTATTCTGAAAGGGTGACATCATTCGAGGTCATCGATTGATCGGTTGAAATAAAATGTCGAATTTCGATGGAATTAGCTCATATTTTATAAGGTTATAGGAAAATATTCTCAAATAGAAAATAGCAATCCATTTATATACACTCATAGACAAAACTTAAGTTGTACCTTTTAGCGTGTATATCGGGATTCAGACAATACCTTTGAAAGATATTTTATACACTTTTTATACACATTTTATAAATCTATATATAGGTTTTTAACTTTTAATTAGACGTTTTAGATTTATTATTTTTCATTTTAATTTAGACACTTTCAGGATGTTATTTAATAATTATAAAATATTGTTTAATTGATATTCGTTTGCAATATTGTTTAATAATATCACAAGCGGAGAAGCATGTTTATTCTACCATCAACTATGTATATCTATGTTTGTACATATTGTCAATTGGATGAGAAGGCCAAGATTTCAGAGTAAAATTGGGGGAAGATGAGGGGAGGGATAGTCATGTGTTGTCGGGGGGAGCAGGCCTTCTCAAATTTCCATGATTAGAAATGAATTGAGAATTATAAAAGTTTGGCCGGAAATATTTTGGTATATTGTTAGGGAAGAAGCTTTGAAAAGTTTCATTTGTGTTGTTCTTTAAAGTAGTCATTTTAAATTCAATAAAATCCGTTATTATGCTTGGGACATTTAAATTGTATTTTCAGTTTTCTTCTAAATTTAAATTATTTAATTCATATTTCATTTCTTTGGATTTAATGAAATCGTTAAGCAAAGGCATCTTGGCTATGCTATGTATACAATTAGAACTCGTCGTTTTTTTATGATTGCGTGTACCATAATAGCATTTGGTATTTAAATGAATTTAATTTATTTATATTTTTCTTATATATATATATATATATATATATATATTGTTGCACTGGGCTGCGGTTTGGCAGATTCTTCAGTCTTGAGTCTCTCCTCAGACGTGTCTTGCATCTTTCCAGAACGTGTCTCAACCATCTTACAAGGTTAAACCAGTCAATAGTAAGACAACTATAAATTTAGGTAGCACCTCGAATCTCTCTTTATTTACCACATCCAAGTTTAAAGCATTAAGGGTATTTAGTGTATCAAAATACAAATGTTTTATAGTACATAATATTTTATATTAATAATCTGTTTTATAAAAATAAATAAATTTATAATTTAAATTTTAAATATATTAAAAATAATATTATAAATAATTTTAAAAATAGGCGCATTAATCATGATGCAACACTTCCCCCTCTCCAGAGGTCGTCACGTCCTCGTGAGTGACCTCATCAATTCTTTCAAAATAGGGTTTGAGTCTTGAGACATGGACAATCAATGGGTCTTGGCCAGGATTATCTTTCGGCTCAATTAAGTAATTTACGTTGGACAGCTTCTTTAATATTCGATATGGCCCAAAATATTTTCTCAATAGTTTTTCACATTTTCCGATTTTCCTGACTGGTGTCCAGACTGCCACTAAATGTCCTGGTTCATAGATTCTCTCGTTGTGTTTTTTGTCATAGTTTCTTCTCATTCTTTCCTGAGTCTTCTCTGTGTTGTTAATGACTACCTGTCTCGTCCTTGCTATTTTATCTAAGTAGTTTTCTATATATTCGTCGTAATCGTCCATGGTACTGTCCGTTGGGATATTCTCGTCGTCTAAGAGGGACATGGGTTCCCTCCCAAACAACAGGAAAAATGGAGAGTAGCCTGTGGTTTCTTGAATTGTGGTATTATATGCGTGGGTGATAAAAGGAAGGATTTCGTCCCAGTTCTTCTGATCCGTATTCACATACATGCTGATCATATTGATTAAAGTTCTATTTAGCCGTTCCGTTAGTCCGTTAGTCTGGGGGTGGTAGCTCGTTGTGAAGCAATGTTTAACTTTGCACATTTTCATAACCTCCTTCATCAAATTGCTAGTGAATTGTGAACCTCTGTCGCTGATAAGAAATCTTGGAGCCCCGTGACGTAAAAATATATGTTCGATTAAAAATGTAGAGATTTCTTTCACTGTCGCTTCTGGTACTGCCTTTGTTTCAGCATACTTGGTATAATAATACGTCAACACAATGATCCATTTCCTTCTTCTTTTCGTTGATGGCAAGGGGCCAACAAAGTCAATTCCGATTCTTTCAAAAGGGTAGTTAGCTGGGGGAATAGGTTGTAGAAGTCCAGATGGCAACTGATTTGAACCTTTCCGACTTTGGCAAAGATGGCACGTCTTTACAAATTCGGAAACATCTTTCAGCATGGAAGGCCAATAGTATTTATTCTTCAATCGGTATGTGGTTCTGGCGACGCCCAGATGGCCATTCAGCATATGGTTGTGGTATTCACTCATGATTTCTTTCCTTCTCTTCTTTGGTACTACCAGCAACCATTCTCTGCCTTCAGGATTTGGATTTTTCTTGTAGAGACACCCATTTTCTTCTTTAAAGTTCTGTGTAATTGAACGCTTGTTTCCACTAAGGTTCTCCTTAATATTCTCAATAAAATCGTCCTTTTCGTCTATTATTTGATTCAAAAATAGTCTTTCATAATCCTCGTCCCATTCGTTATCTGGTAAGGGTCCTCTAGATAGACCATCAGCGTCCAGATGTTTTTTTCCCGATTTGTGTATAATTTCGAAATTATATTCCTGAATCTTCAGTGCCCATCGTGCTAATCGACCGGTCGGATCTTTTAAATTCTTAAGCCAGCATAGTGCGTGATGATCAGTTACGATTTTAAAGTGCCTTCCATATAAATAGGGCCGTAATTTTGATATCGACCACACTACAGCTAAACATTCCTTTTCGGTGGTTGAATAATTTTGCTCAGGTTTACTTAGGGTTCGGCTCAAATATGATATTACCTTTTCTTCGCCACCGATATTTTGAATTAGTGTTGCGCCTAAGCCGATGTTAGAGGCATCTGTGTGAATGCAGGTGGCTGCATTTGGATCAAAGTGACCTAAAATTGGCGGATTCATAAGAGCTTTTTTAAGGTTTTGGAACGCTTCTTCCTGTTTTCCTGTCGAGATAAATTGCACATTTTTTCTGATGAGACTGGTCAATGGGTCAGCGATTAATGAGAAATCTTTAATAAATTTTCTATAATATGAGCACATTCCTAGGAATGATTGCACTTCTTTGGCCTTCTTGGGCTGAGGAAAATCTCTAACGGCTTTGATATTATATTCGGCAGGTTTTATACCCTCTTGGTTGGTTATATGTCCAAGGATCTCAAGTTCCTCGAAAGTAAATCTGCATTTCTTGGCGTTCAGTTTTAAATTAGATTCGCTGAAGCATCTGAGGACAGCTTCAAGTCTTTTAATGTGGGTTGGAAAGTCCGAGCTGTATATAATTACATCGTCCAGGTAGCAAAGGCAAATCTGCCATCTCAGATTTCCGAGGACATTGTCCATGTTCCTCTCAAAAGTAGCAGGGGCGTTGCATAGACCGAAGGGCATTACGTTGAATTCATATAACCCATGTGCAGTAGTGAAAGCCGTCTTCTCTTTGTCTCTCTCTTCAATTTCGACTTGCCAATATCCCGATTTGAGATCTATTGCTGAGAAGTACTTGGATCCTTGGAGAGTATCCATTACATCATCAATTCTTGGGATTGGATAAACATCCTTCACTGTTACTTCATTTAATTTCTTGTAGTCCACACAAAATCTGTATTTGCCATCTCGTTTTTTGACCAATATAACGGGAAAGGACCAGGGACTTGAAGATTGTCTAATTATTCCTTCTTCGAGCATCTCGTCTATTTGATCCTTTATGATGGTTCGTTCCTTAGCGCTTACCCGGTAAGGCTTGTGCTTTATTGGTTTTGCGTCTTCTGTATGAATCTGATGTTTTGCCAAACTGGTCCTACCTAACCTCGATGAGAACAAATCAGTATACTTGGCCAAAATTTGTTTTAACCTCTCTTGTTCTTTAAATGTTAAATTTTTGTTTATTTGAAATTGTATTTCGTCATTTTCATTCTGCTTCTCTTTATTCTCTATAAAATTTACCCCTGCAGGAAGACTTCCATAAGCCAATGTTTGGTCTTTCATGATTTTTAAAGGTCGAGGATAAGGGTTCGTTATCCAGATATGGGTTTTCTTATCTGTGACAGTAAGCAAACTTCTTGCCAATCGAAGACCATTTGTTTGAGTCATTCTGTTGTTCTCTTCGATGACATATTCGCCATCCTCTGCTTCTATTGAGGCCCTAATCAATTTAATAGATAGTTTAGGTATAACGGTATCTGTAGTGCTCTTTATTTTTTTTAGATCATAATTGCTTACGTCATGATTACTCATCAAATTATATTTTATTGTTTCTCGTTTACAATCAATTTTAGCATTCATTTTTTAAAGGAAATCTCGTCCAAGAATAAGAGTTCGTAGATGCGCGTCCATTACTACAAATTCGTGGGATAATTCAGTGTCATCAATTTTTAAATCTAAAATAATGCTACCTACCATATCTAATTTTTTTCCATCGGGTCCTGAACACGTTTTAGTGAGACTATTTATTTCACGGCTAGCAAAAAGTGCTGTTCTTAGGTCGACCACTGAAAGATCGGCGCCTGTATCAATCAAAGCTTCGCATAACCCTATCTTGTCCACATTAATATTAATTTTGTACCTAGGGTCCAACTTTCTAATTCCATTTATGGTCGACTTGCTTTGATTGAAGGAATCAGGCGCGACACTTAGTTTAAATCTTCCAACACGGAATATCTATTCCGTGTAGGAATATTCATTTGTGTGTCATTACAAACATCCGCATAGAGGCGAGGCCGTGTATAATTTTCCTTTCGTCCATTTGAAGATTCTCTTGGCTCTTGTCTTGGGAAACTGAGGGGTCCTCTTCTACGATCCTCACAAACTTGACTCTGCAATACCGCGCTACGTGTCCTGGCTTGTTACACTTGAAACATATTGGTCTCCCGTCTTCTGTCCTATTCCTGTTTGAATCTGGACTCTTATTGTAGGTTTTCCTTGGGTAGACCGGTTTTGGCTCAGGAATGGGAGTGTAAAATCGTCTAGGGGCAGATACCTGGGGCAGCGGCTTGTTCTGGTAGTACCTCGGAGCGGGGGCCTGGGGCTTGGGGGTGTTCTGGTAGTACCTCGGAGCGGGGGCCTGGGGCTTGGAGGTGTTCTGGTCTGGTCTTCTGAACGACGGAGCGTTCTTCCATTGCTCTTGATGGTGGGAACGAGGAGAGCGTGGTCCATTATATAGAACCTTTGATTTTTCTATACGTTCTTGATAATTATTTTCAAACAAATCCATCTTTTTACACAAGCTTAGGAGTTCGTTGGTATTCTTAGGAGGGTTTAAGTAGAGGGCAAAAGAGTATTCTTTCTTTAACCCTCCAATAACCCAATTTATTTTATTCTCTTCTTCCATTTGGGGGTCGACCTTGTTGCACAGAACCAGGATATCCTCTGCAAACCTGATTGCAGGTTCATTCCACTGCTGCATTCTGTTCAGCCTCATCTTCAATTCTTCTTTGTTGGCGTCTGAGCCAAAATCCTGAATTAGGCGGCTCTTGAAATGTTCCCAGCTGGTAAAACTTATCTTGTGTAGGTCCAGCCAGGTTTTGGCGCTACCAATCATGTTCATGGCTGCATAGCGAGAAATAATATATTCTGCCCAGTGGTACAGGAAGCCAATTTCTTCAAGGGACTCAATCCATGGGCGAGGGTCTTCTGTTCCATCATATTTGGGGATGTCTATGTTGGGGTTCAAAACAACTGGGTCGGCACTTGCATCTCTACCAATTGTTGCACTGGGCTGCGGTTTGGCAGATTCTTCAGTCTTGAGTCTCTCCTCAGACGTGTCTCAACCATCTTACAAGGTTAAACCAGTCAATAGTAAGACAACTATAAATTTAGGTAGCACCTCGAATCTCTCTTTATTTACCACATCCAAGTTTAAAGCATGTAGGGTATTTAGTGTATCAAAATACAAATGTTTTATAGTACATAATATTTTATATTAATAATCTGTTTTATAAAAATAAATAAATTTATAATTTAAATTTTAAATATATTAAAAATAATATTATAAATAATTTTAAAAATAGGCGCATTAATCATGATGCAACAAAATATATTCACGAATTTATACCATATCTCCGATCCATAAGAAAGCATTGCCCTAAATATTGTTTTGTATAATGTAAATCTCTTTTGGGTATTCTGACCCCAAGATTATCCGCAAATTGACAGTAGTAGATTTTTTTATCTTTTTGATTTACTTAGTATAATATCTATGTGAGGATCTAAATTAATTTATTTTTAGTTATTATTAGTTAATTTGTGACAGTTTCATTTGATATCAATGTTAACTTAGATATTACAAACAATCAACAAAATCTACATGGAAATTTAGCGAAAAGGAAGCAGATTGGTCACTGTTTTCAAATACAATTTCTAAACAGGAAGTAAGAAGATTGGAAAACGATGTAAAAAAGGTCGAAAAAGAAACTGATATTGACATGGTAGTTGACAGGCTATCGGATATAATTCTGGAAGCTGCATATCAATCACTGGAGGTGAAATCTTCCAACTTCACTTTCGATACCGGGATCAAGTGGTGGAACAAAGAATTAGAACAAAAGAAAAAGTATTTTCATTATGTGAGAAATCGATACTTTCATCATAAAGCAATTAGTGTTAATGAATATAAGTCTGTCAGAAATAAATATAAAAATAGTATTAGAAAAGCTAAGAGGAATAGTTGGCGAGATTTTATAGAAGAAAATGGATCTAATAATCCGTTTGGAAACGCCTATAGAACCTTAAAAAAACTGTGTTCCTCTAATCAACAAAAGGGATTACCAATAATTGAACAGGCACCAGTAGATTCTAAAGAAACTCTAATAAAAGATCTGATTAATGAACTAATTCCTGATGATACAACTATATCGGATACTGCTCACCATACATCAATAAGGAACTATACACCGAATTTTACAAACTCCAACTCATGCAAAATTCAGAACAAAGAAATAGAAGAGCTAATCGACAAAATTAATGTAAATAAAGCTCTTGGTCCAGACAATATTAGTAATAAAAAATATGATAAAGAATGCTATTCAACTAATATTTCCGATTTTACACTCAATATTTAATAAATGTATTCAAATAGGATACTTCCCTAAAAAATGGAAAACAGCAGCACTCAAAATAATAGCCAAACCCGGCAAAACCAATTATGAATCAGCTAAAAGCTATCGTCCGATATCTTTATTATCAAATTTTTCAAAGATTCTAGAAAAAATTCTCAAAAATAAAATCTATGAATTTTATATTCAAAACAATCTGTTAAGCTCGAGGCTGCACGGATTTATTAAGTCTAAGTCAACTATCACTGCTTTGAATACTATAATCGATGTATTAATGGAGCTTAAGCAAAAAGAACTGTCTGCACTAGTTACAATAGATATCTCGGGGGCTTTTGATAATGCCTGGTGGCCAGCGATCATCAAAAGAATAGACTCAGATAATTTACCGGAAAAACTGATCAAAATTCTACAATCATATTTAAATTCCAGGTTCATTTCTTTCAGTTACGACAATCTAACAACTTCAAAGCCAATTACCAAGGGGTGTCCTCAGGGCGGTCCGCTTTCTCCACTTCTATGGACAATTTTGTTGAATGATTTGCTGATGAATTTGCAGGTGCCCAATTGTGAGTTGATTTGTTATGCGGATGATATTTCGATCATATGCTGGAATAAAGATCTAGCATCACTAAAAATAGTTATAGAGGAAGCATTAAATACTATCGAATTGTGGTGTATTAAGAACAAGTTAGAAATCAGTTCCGAAAAAACAAACATTTTATATTTGCATAATAAAGAGAAGATCCCGTTTAATTTAAGAGTGGATTAATTTCACCAGTACAAAAAATAAAATTTTAGGAATAACAATTGCAATTCATAGAAGAAAAAACAAATTAAATTTTGCTTTTCATATAGAGGAAATAGTGAGCAGAACTCTAAGAATAAAAAAAATTTCTATTCTCTCTGTGCAGCAAATCATGGGGTTTGAGCTCCCATAAAATAATTACATTGTACAAATCTTTATTCAGATCAACTTTAACATATGGATCAGAAATATGGTTCAAATTTTTAAATAAAAAATCGATACAAAAATTAAACTCAATGCAATATCAGATATTATTATGGAGCATTCAAGCTTACAAGACAACTTCGTACAACTGTGTTCACAGTTTGGCTAAAACTCCATTGATTGCAGATTACATTGAAGCAAAAAATATGAAATATGACTTAAATAACTTATCGTTCGAGGACAAGCAAAAATACAACATCGATATTCCCTTTATAATTAAATCCTATATAGACGAAAGAATGTTGCTCTTACTGAATAATACAAACGAGACATTTACAAGTTTTTTCAACCGGGGTATTCCTAATTATTTTCGCCCTAATTTCCACAACACACAATTTGTAACCAACCATGGTAATTTCGGAAGTTTTATGGAAAGAATCCGCGCATCGGAGGATCCGGGCTGTTTTTGTGGATGCCGCATTCAAGATTCCACTCACTTTTTACTTAAGTGCCCAGCATTTCAAGTCTACAGACTCAATAACTGTATCCTCTGTACCGATCCAAGAGAACTGATATCCAGCAGGGATTCTTACATTGTATTCAATAGCTTTTGTAAATTTATATCAAAGTTTTGAATTAATCTCAAGTGTTAGGTATAATTAACTATGTGCTGTATATACGATTCTTTTTTTTTTTTTCCTTTTTCCTTTATTTTGAGGTGTGTTTAAATTAAATTACCTATGTATATAGTATGCTTGTTTGAAATCAATTTCAAAATATGTAAATGCCTTGAGCATATGTTTTTTGATATGTAAATAGATTCTCCCTCTCTCTCTCTTGTATTGCTTTCCTTTGGGCGCCAGTGTCCTTTGCGGGACATCGCGCTTTGTATTTACAGTTGAATAAAGTTAATTTAATAATTAAGTTTTTTTCTTTTTAAAATTATTGCAAAAGTGACTCCTAATATTTTAATTTCTTGCACTGGTATAATTATTTCGTTTTTAAACTTTATTGCGGACATGTCTTTATTGTGAAAATGCAGAATGTTAGTTCTCTCGAACTGATTTTCAGTTTATTTTGAGTACACCATTAATCGATTTCTTCCAAGATTAATTCTATCAAATTTTTAAGAGTATCCTTTCTTTATTCCAAACTATTATTGTCACATCATTAGTATAACACAGTTTTTCAGAATTGGGTATCTGAAATTTGTTTAATAAATCATTCAGTAATATCAGCCTCAGCAATGGAGACAGTGGTCCCGCCCCCCCCCCCGCCCCGTGGACATCCTTTGCATATTGTTTTATCGACTTTCTTATCACCATAAGTAAAATTTCCATTTTTTATTTAAGAAAGATTGCAATATTTCAATCAAATCAGCGGGTATATTATCTAGATCTATTCTTTTAAAAAAGCTGGCCACCATGCATTGTCAAATGCACCCTCTATATCGATTGCAATTAACGACACTAAATAATTATCTATGTTCTAATATAACCTCTGTTATTTTTTACAGTCATGTTTTCTTTGATTTTATTTTTATAAATCCATGCTGTCTATTGTTTAAAATATTATTTTCTTGATAAAATTCATAGATTTTATTTTTTGTATTTTTTTCAAAAATGTTGGAGAGATTTGATATTAGAGATATACGTCGGTAGCTTTTAGCAATTTCTCTAAATTCGTTTTGTTAGGTTTAGGAATTATTTTAAGAGATGCTCTTTTCCCTTCATCAGGATAATATCCATTTTAAATACATTTAATATGTATAAAATTAGTATTTTATATTTGGATAGCAAAGATAAATTTGAAATTAAATTTTAAAATATTATTATTACACATGTTCAAGAAATAAAAAATTGGGAATTACCTTCGCAAACCATAGAAGGAATAAATTCTAATCCTCATTTGAACAATATTATTATGGTGTACACAAACTTATAAAACAACTATCTATAGTTATGTGCATACTCTGAAAATATTCCTCTGATTACGGACTATATGGAATGCAGAAATTTAAAATATGATCTGAATAATTTATCGATTGAGACCAACACTGATATGATTTGGATATTCCAGACATACTTGAAAATTTTATAAAATATAGGATGACACAATTAAAGAAAAATACTAACCAAATATTTAAAAGTTTCTTTCCCACTAATATTTAGAATTATTTTCGGGCAAATTTCCACAACTCTCAATTTATTGCAAATCACGGAAATTTTAGAAGCTTTTTAAAATTCATCAAAGCATTGAAAGATTCAAGATGCTTCTGTGGATGTGAGGAACAGGCTTCTATTCATCTTCTGCTAAATTGACCCATCTTCCAAGAGTATAGAATAAACATTGGACTAAATGTATCAAACCCGTTTGATCTAATTTCAACCAAAGACAAATATATAAAACTAGCGAATGTATCCGGCTTCGCCCGGTTTTTACACCTTTTTAGCAAAAGCTAAGATAAATTGTGAAATGTACCTAAAATTATAGAAAAATAATTTCAGCAATAGTTCTTTAGTTTAAAGTTTTTTTTTTAACACTTGTCTTTAAATAGCCGCACCAATCGACTAGGGCCTAGGTAGGGACACAAGCTTGTACTTGTATCTCAGGTACAAAGTCAACAACAGGCTAGTAGGGACACAAGCTTGTACTTGTATCTCAGGTACAAAGGTCAACCACGGCCTAGGTAAAGGATTCAAGCTTGTACTTGTATCTCAGGTATTTTTTATTTTATTTTTTCAATTTAAAGCGCTATGTCCCCCTAGGGACACTTGCGCTGTCATACATGTATGCCTTTACATTTGTCTATACATATATATATATACAATAATTTTAGGCCCTGAATAGAATAGTCATATGATGCTAACAATGAGAATGAGAGAAAAAAAGGAAGAGGTGTCTGTCAATGTGTACAATAAGCATAATATAAATGATCAGTTTCTTAAATGATATTTGTTGTAATACAAATTAAAATATATCTACAAAAGGTATTGCATTTAATATACATTTCTTTACTGGAAATAAAAATACTTGTATCTGTTACTATTAGTTTTTTTCGAATCTGTAGTCTTGAAAAACAGGACAATCTAGTAAAAGATATATTGAGGTTTGTTCCTCATGTCCACAAAAACAACTCGAGTCTTCACCGCTTTAATTCTTTTTAAAAATCTTCTGAAATTTCCATGATGAGAATTCTGAAGGTTTGGTCGGAAATATTTTGGTATGTTGTTAGGGAAGAAGCTTTGAAAAGTTTCATTTATGTTGTTCTTTAAAGTAGTCATTTTAAATTCAATAAAATCCGTTATTATGCTTGGGACATTTAAATTGTATTTTTGGTTTTCTTCTAAATTTGAATTATTTAATTCATATTTCATTTCTTTGGATTCAATGAAATCGTTAAGCAAAGGCATCTTAGCTATGCTATGTGTACGAGTACAATTAGAACTCGTCGTTTTATATGATTGCGTGCACCATAATATCATTTGGTATTGAAATGAATTTAATCTATTTATATTTTTATTATACAGGGTGATTCAAAAAAATGTATACACACTTTGAACTTCCATAGAAAATTTATTTACCGTTCTACAAAGTTAAATTTCAGGAAAATAGAAAACTGAATGTCCAATATAAATGAAACATAAATAACAAATATTAATACTGTTCAAATTGGTGAGCTGCAGCATCAGTTTTCAATCAACCACCGCCGCGCATGCGCGCCGACCGTGACGTCGCCGCCGTCACCGCGCGGTGGTTGATTGAAAACTGATGCTGCAGGTCACCAATTTGAACAGTATTAACATTTGTTATTTATGTTTCATTTATATTGGACTTTCAGTTTTCTATTTTCCTGAAATTTAACTTTGTAGAACGGTAAATAAATTTTCTATGGAAGTTCAAAGTGTGTATACATTTTTTTGAATCACCCTGTATATATTTACGAATTTATACCATATCTCCTATCCATAAAAAACATTGCCCTAAATATTTTTTGAATAATGTAAATATCTTTTGGGTATTCAGTCCCCAAGCTTTTCCGCAAATTGTCAGTAGCAGATTTTTTTTAATATTCTTGCTTTATTTAGTATAATATCTATATGAGGATTGAAATTAAGTTTTTTTCTTTCTAAAATGATTTGCAAAAGTGACTTCTAATATTTTAATTTCTTGTACTAGTATAATCATTTTGTTTTTAAACTTTATTGCGCATATGTCTTTATTGGGGAAAATTGTGAATGTTAGTTTTCTCTAGACTGATTTTCAGTTTATTTTTTATCATTGATCGATTTCTTCCAAGATTAATTCTATCAAATTTTTAAGAGTATCCATGTCTTTATTCCAAACTATTGTTGTCACATCATCAGCATAACACAGTATTCCAGAATTGGGTATCTGCATTTTGTTTAATAAATCATTCAGTAATATCAGCCATAGCAATGGAGACAGTCAGGTGTGTGTTGTGTACAGAGTTCAACTCGTGTTCCAAGCCTTCGCATCTCCTAACAACTGACATTGGGTCTTTTTTCTTTTGCAATTATTTCCAAAAATATATATAAATAGAATGTTTGAGGAATTAAATAAAATATCAAAAAATTCAATTTATTTTCTTCTGAAATTTTGTAAAAAAAAATGATTTACTCCTTTTGTGTGTGTGTGGGGGGGGGGGAGGGGGGGCTGGTTGGAAGGGAGAGGGACAAGGATGATCCCAGCTCGCGGCGCGGGGTCACCGAGGTCGGTGGGTCTGACCGGGGCTCCGGAGGTCGACGGGGCGGGAGACGGATCGCAACGGGGACAGGCGGCGGGGCGCCCGAGGAGGAAGGGGGACTGGCGACGGGCGGGACGGCAGCGGTAAAAACACCGCACCGAAGGCTTGCCCATGGCGTCAGGCTGATGTCCGCCGGGGGCTGCTCCTGCAGGCAAACACCGTGACACATCAGGACCATGTTCTATAAGGAAATCTAGAAAGTCAAGGGTCGAAGTTAAGATCTAAGTTTGCTTACCCCGCAGCCGCCCGGGACCAGTCGCAGGGTGTCTGCCCACTGGTTCTTCCTCCTGAGCCTCCTGATGGTGGTGGATAGCTGATGGTGATTTGCTTCCCCACCGTCTTGTCTGCCGTTGCACTGCTCCACCCCAGGGAGTCGAGGGGGGGGGGGAGGGGCAAGAAGGGATGGTAGCCACTCCCCGGGAATGGAGCAGGCGTCTTCCTCCTTCCGTCTCCAGGCCTGGATGGTAATGGTTTGGCTGCCTCCGCCGACTCCGTCAATTGAGCTCCTCGGCCAGACTGGGGCTTCGGGGAGCTATGTTGCTCCCCTCCACCGGGCCCCGGAAATTATCATCAACCCGGGGCACCTCTTCACCTTTATGACCCGTTCTTTGATGGGATGGTTTTCTTTCCGCCGCGGCTGGGCTTTAGCTTTAAGCTTTCGGTCGCGATGAACCCTCTCCCCGCAATTTCCCATTATAGAATGATTTGTTTCACTATTGTTGTAAACTCAATACTTTGTAAAATCTCTAGAAATGCCTGAATTTGAGAGTTTTCATAAACTCTAAAAAAATTATATAGCAACAAATATATTTTAAGAAACTGATAATTTATATTGTGCTGGTTGTACTTATTGTCAGACACCTCTTTCTTTTGTACTCTTTTTTTCTCGTTTTTTTCTCTCTCTTTCTCATTGTTAATATCATATGACTATTCTATTCACGGACTAAATTTATTGTATATATACAAGGTGTGTCCAATAAATAATGAGGCCGGTCAAAAACAAAGAAAAATGAAATGATAAATATTTTTTAAAAGTCTATTAAAAATATATAAAGCTTCAGCTACACTGCGGTATATAACGTGATTGCGCGCGCAGTCGATAAATTGTAAGCTTGTAAAAAGAACGCCTTGCATAACAACTTCTAATTTGTAATGGATAGAAAATTCGAACAACGAATTTGTATTAAATTTGATACAAAATTGGGAAATCGGCTTGAGAAACTTTAGATTTGTTGAAATTGGCATTTAGAAATGAAAATGCAAATGAGCCCACCACATTTAGATGGTTTTCACGATTTAAAAATGGAATGGAATCGGTGAAAGATGAGAAGCGTGTTGGACGTACAATTCTGCACAGGAACCCTGAAAAGGTGAGCCAACTTTCAAATTTGATAAAAGTAAATCCACGAATAGGGTTACGGGACATTAAGAAAGAAACAAGGATATCAAAATCATTAGTTGGATCGATAATTAAAGAAGACTTGCAGTTAAAGAAGACACCTTCAAAATTTGTCCCTAAAATGCTCACAATCCAACAAAAGGAGAATCGCGTTGAAGTTGCCAAAAAATGCTTAAAATGGTGAAAGAAAACCCTAATTTGAAGGAAAACGTAATACCTGGAGACGAGACATGGGTTTACGGGCATGACCCGGAAACAAAACGCCAATCCATGGAGTGGAAAGGAAAACCAAAAACGAAGAAATCCCGACTTTGCAAGTCAAAAAACAAAGTCTTATTGGTCACGTTCTTTGACATAAAGGGAATTGTGCATTATGAATATCTAGAGGAAGGTCAAACAATCAATTAGGAGTCTTATTTAAACATTATGAGACGTGTACGTGAATCAATTCGTCTAAAAAAAGTGAAATATGGAGTTCCAAAAATTGGATTATCCATCATGATAATGCACCATCACACACCGCTACATCTGTACTGACTTGGCTAAACACGGCATCATAATACTTCAACACAACCTCCCTATTCCCCAGGCCTAGCTCCAAATGATATTTTTCTCTTTCCAAAACTCAAAATGGCTCTAAAAGGAAGGAGATTTGACACTAGAGAGTCCATCATAGCGGATTCGAAAAAGGTCTTAAAGAACATTCCAAAAGATGCCTTTTCTAAATGTTTTAAATCATGGGAGAAGAGATTGAAATTATGTATAGATGCGGGAGGGGACTATTTTGAAAAATACTAAAAAACTTTTTTTAATCATTCTATTTTTTCTTTATTTTTGACCAGTCTCATTATTTATTGGACACACCTTGTATATGTATAGACAAATGTAAAGACATACATGTTTGACAGTGCAAGTGTCCCTAGGGGGACATAGCGCTTCAAATTGAAATAATTTATTATTTCAATTTGTTTTCTGTACACCAGTCGTCAATGTCGTTTGAGATTTCCTAAATTTTCGTTCCAGCATATTATTGTGATATCATCGGCATATCAAATTATTTCGAAGTTTGGTAGTTGTATTTTGGTTAACATATCATTCATAAATATCATCCAAAGCAATGGAGACAATAGTCCATCTTGTGGGCAATCTTTTGATAATGTTTTAGAGATTGTTCTGTTACTATTTTTCAAAAGGGATTGTAAAATTTTGATCAGATCAGTAGGCATATTATCTACATCAATTCTTTTGATCAAAGCTGGCCACCATGTATTATCAAAGGCTCCTTCAATGTCTATCGCAATTAACGTCACGAATTGTTTCTGCCCATGTTCTGTTATTTTATTCAAGCACGTTGTCGTTGATTTTGATTTAACAAATCCATGTTGTCTGGAGCTCAAGAGATTATTGCTTTCATAAAATTCATAAATTCAATTTTTCAATTTTTTCGAAAATTTTAGAAATATTTGATATCAATAAGATAGGCCGATAACCTTTTGTTGATTCTTAAATAGATTTGTATGGTTTAGGAATTACCTTTAGAGCTTCTACAGTATTTTCCTTTTCTCCGGATAATACCCCCTTTGGATACATTTATTGAATAGTTTGCTTTACAAAAGCTTATTTTTGGGTAAGAAAATTTGATCATATTGTCAAGCGGCTCAGCGGTTCCAACCACGAGAGGCCCCATGGGACGCCTGTTAATCATCCCTGGACACCGGGTGTGAGGGGTTCGCGGAATCTGGCCGGCGGGGGGGGGGAGCTGACATCCCTCATTAGGATTATCTTTTAACTTGGGGTAAGTTGTACTCCCTCTCTCTCCCTATAAATACCCCTTATAATAAATTATTTATTCCCAAATTTGCCCTTGCTTCATTTATCTCCGCAACATATTTTGGCGGAGACGCTGGGTAGCGTGACGGAACTTCGAAGAAGTCGACGTCTACAGGGACGTGAACCAATTCTTCAATCTTTGCCAAAACGAATAGAAATGGAAGACGACCACAAACCTACTGTTAACGGATCCTACCTCCCTTGTCAGCGCCAACGAGATCCTTCTACCTTTTTTGGAGATGGAAATAAAAACCCTTGACAGTTGTTGAAAGAGTACGAGAGAGTTTCGAAGTACAACAGATGGGACGAGACCATGAAGCTTGCCAACGTCGTATTTTACTTGAACGGAACTGCTGGAAGGTGGTTTGATAATAACGAAGAATCACTCAACTCGTTGAGAAGCTTTGAAGACGCATTCCGCGGTGTGTTCGGACTGCAGGAGGATTCTGCTCGACGCGCCGAGGAAGTTCTGAAGTCAAGAGCACAGAAGACCGAGGAATCCAGCGAGTCATACATCCAGGAGATTCTTAGTCTCTGCCACCAGGTGAACCCTCGCATGGAAGAAGGTGAGATAGTTGCTCACATTGTAAAGGGAATTTCGGAGGACACATACCAGGTATTGGTAGCGAAAGACATACAGACGGTAGATGAGATCCTGAAGTTCTGCCGTTATCTGACAAACGTCAAGCAGCACCGGATCGGCCGTACGAAATTCGCCAGGTTGTCAAACGTAATGCCCATTTCGTGTGTTGACGACTCAGACGACTTGGCCGGCTCAATTCGCCGCATCGTTAGAGAAGAGATACAAAAGGTTTTCTCAGCACCTGAAGTGATCAATCCGCTCCGAGAGGTGAACGCCCTGGAACAGACTGTGAGGGAAGAGGTCAGCCGTGCTCTACAGCCTACCAGACCACAAGTCAATGTGGTACAACAACAACCACGAACGCCCTATTATAATATCGACCGATCAACCCAACTCAGGAAGACGGAACATTGGAGAACCTACGACGACAAACCTATCTGCTTCCACTGCGGACGACCCGGACATGTCGTCCGTTTTTGTAGGGAACGACGGCAGGTCTTCGCTGAAGCCAGGACAAGGAATGGCGGAGAAGGAAGAAATGTTGGATTTTCGAGTCGACCCCCGAGATATAACGCCGACGACGACTATGTAACGCCCCAAACCTCGACGTACTTCTACCGGAGCTCTTCCCCACATCCAAGCCGCGCAAGGTCGCCAGCCCGAAGACAATCCCAGTCGCCAGCCCGTCGTTTCAGCCGTTCTCCAAAGCCTCAGAATGTGAAAAACTAAGTGGAGCGGCTTCTGGGGTGAGGTCGTCATTGAGAAAATTCCTCCAGGGTATATCGCCGCTAAATTAAAAGAAAATTTTGTTATGGTCGAAATAAATGGACGCAAAATTAAAGCATTGGTGGATTCAGGAGCCGACTTTTCTGTTATTTCAGACAAATTTCGACGCGAACTAAAGACACCTCTCTTCAAAGAACCGGGTCCCATTCTTAAAGCTGCAAACAAGAATTTAATAGAAACCATAGGAAAATGTGTCCTGAACATAGAAGTTAATGGTCTGAATATCTCATTTGAATTCGTTGTTATGGTGGAATGCAGCCATGACATCATATTTGGATGGGACTTCTTCAAGGCCACCGAGGCCGTCATTAATTGTGGCAGAAATGAACTCCATCTTGGGGAAACCTCCGTCCTGGAATCTCGAGAGGAGGAAAACCAGAGATTGTTTGCTTCCGACGACTTCGTCATCCCGCCTAAATCAATAAAGAAGATCAGTGTGATGAACGAAGAAATATGTGGTGTTAGAGATGTTTTAGTCTCAACTTCTAAGGACTTATAAGAAAGGAATTTCTTATACCAAACTCATTGGTCACATTTCGACACGGCCGAGGTAGCATTTGGGTGGTGAATGGAGCGTCTTGGCCGCAACTGATTCCATAAGGAATGAATATGCGCACCATGGAAAGTTATGAGAATGGGAATATCTGCAGTCTTATTGAATCCAGCGATAAGTTACAAGAAACGCAGCTAAAGTCACGTGAATGGTCACAGAAGGTCACACCTTACTCTAGATCCAGGGCTGTCTGAAATTCAAAGGTTACAGCTTGTTTCATGCCTTGACGAGTTTATTGACATGTTTGACTTTGGGAGTACTCCTATTAAGCCCACCAGTACTGTGAAGCACAAGATAAACACAGGAGACCACTCTCCTATCAAACAGAGGCCCTATAGAGTAGCACCAAGTGAACGACGACTAATTCAAGATGATGTGAACAAGATGATTGAAAATCACATCGTGAAGCCCTCTGAAAGTCCTTGGTCATCTCCAGTTATTCTAGTTCGAAAGAAAGACGGGACCTGGAGATTCTGCGTAGATTACCGTCGATTAAATAAGATAACAAAAAAAAAATGTTTACCCGCTGCCACGCATTGACGATGCCTTGGACAGTTTAACTGGCTCTAGTTACTTCTCCACGATGGATCTTCGGTCCGGGTATTGGCAGATTGAAGTCGACGAAAAAGACAGGGAGAAAACTGCCTTCATCACTCCAGATGGGCTGTATGAATTCCAAGTAATGCCTTTTGGTCTATGCAACGCTCCAGCAACGTTTAAAAGGATGATAGAAAGTGTTCTGGGCAGTCTTAAATGGAACATGTGCCTTTGCTACCTGGACGACATCGTAGTTTACGCACCTACCTTTGAGGAACATCTACGTCGTCTACAACTTGTATTAAGGTGCATCCACAAAGCTGGACTAAACTTAAACCACAAAAAGTGTCTTTTTGGATCAAGGAGATAAAGATTTTGGGACACCTTGTTGACGCCAATGGAATTCATCCAGATCCAGATAAAGTTGAAGCCGTCTCTAAATTTCCGAGGCCAAGGAATATCTCTGAACTGAGGAGCTTTCTTGGATTATGTTCCTATTACCGAAGATTTATTGAGAATTTTGCCGACAAAGCTAGATCTTTGCATGACCTACTGAAGACTGAAAAGCAATTCTATTGTGATGCAGCTCAAGAGAAAGCGTTTGAAGTCCTTAAAACAGCTCTAATTTCAGAGCCTGTCTTGGGACACTGATGAATCCGCTGATACCCATTTACGCACGGATGCAAGCGGACATGGTATTGGAGCTGTTCTTCTACAAATACAAGGTGGAAAGGAGCGGACTATAGCTTATGCATCTAGAAGATTGAAAAAGGCTGAAAATAACTATTCTACAACGGAAAAATAATTCCTTGCTGTAGTCTGGTCTATTAGAAAAATCCGCCCAGATTTGTTTGGTCGACCATTCACGGTTGTCACCGACCATCATTCTCTATGTTGGTTGGTAGGGCAGAAAGATCCTTCTGGCCGCTTGGCAAGATGGGCGCTGAAGTTGCAAGAATTTGACGTGACCGTTATCTACGAGAGCGGACGCAAACATAAGGATGCCGATTGTCTGTCAAGGAGCCCGCTTGAGAACGATCAACCAAGTGCTGTGATGTCACTAACCAACGTCGATATAGAGCAAACTAGAGACAGACACGGATTTAGCTAAAATATTCGATAATTCAAACTCGGGCTACACCAAAAAGGAATTCAGCATTATCGACGGCATCTTATATAAGAAAAACTATAGCACAACGGGAAGACCCTGGCTTATAATGATCCCTAAGCACTTAAGATCGGAAGTGTTGTCAGATTTACATGACGCTCCTACAGCTGGGAATTTGGGTTTCGCCCGAACGTATGACAAAGTCAAGAAGCGATTCTATTGGCCTGGCCTTTATATAACTGTTCGCCAATATGTAAGCCATTGTCGGGAGTGTCAACGAAGGAAGAAATTACCTCGACGTCCGGCTGGACAACTTGTATCCATACCGCCCGTAGAAAAACCATTCTATAAGGTCGGGGTTGATCTCCTTGGAAGATTTACAGTTTCTAAAGATGGAAACCGTTGGATCATTGTGTGCACCGATTATATGACAAGGTATGCCATAACGAAAGCGATCCCAGACGGAGGAGCAATCGAAACAGCTAAGTTCCTGGTTGAAGACGTCATCTTGAAGCATGGAGCTCCTAGAGAAATGATAACAGATCGCGGCAGAAATTTCATTTCTCAAGTAATAAAAGAGATCAATGCTCTGTGCGGAATTGTGCACAGATTTACAACGGCCTACCATCCCCAGACCAACGGCCTGACTGAAAGGTTCAACAAACCTCTGGGAGACATGTTGTCCATGTACACAGGTGTTGAGCAGAAGGATTGGGACCAAGTTTTGCGCTATGTAACTTTCGCTTACAACACTGCTAAACAGGAGGCGACCGGCTACACCCCGTTCTTTCTTGTCCACGCCCGCGAGGCCGAGACCTACATCGATGCCGTACTACCCTAACTACCAGATGAGATCTCTGACGACTATGTTGGAGAACTTGTGACCAGATCTGAGGAAGCGCGTCAACTCTCCCGATCACGCCTTCTACAATCACAGGCGAAAGACCGTAGACTATATGACCAGAAACATTCTCCAGTCTATTACCAGAAGGATGATCTTGTGTGGGTTTTTACTCCCATCCAAAAAGTAGGACTATCAGAAAAGCTACTGAAGGGATACTTCGGTCCCTACAAGGTGACCAAGAAGCTTTCAGTAGTTACGTATGAAATAGAGCCCGTGGACCCCTCTCCCCGATCACGGAAAGCCAAGGATATCGTCCATGTCATTCGAAAGAAGCCCTACCTGGACCCTGAAGAACAACATTCTATTCTACTAGGGAACACCAGCTGTGATAGATTTCCTTCCAGAACAAGGGCTGAGACAAGCTAATCAGCGGGTCGCTGTTTTCTCTAAGGAGGGAGTAATGTCAAGCGGCTCAGCGGTTCCAACCACGAGAGGCCCCGTGGGACGTCTGTCAATCATCCCTGGACACCGAGTGTGAGGGGTTCGCGGAATCTGGCCGGTGGGGGGAGCTGACATCCCTCATTAGGATTATCTTTTAACTTGGGGTATGTTGTACTCCCTCTCTCTCCCTATAAATACCCCTTATAATAAATTATTTATTCCCAAATTTGCCCTTGCTTTATTTATCTCAGCGACAATGTTGTTACTTATGTTGTCTAACCGTGGAGATTTTTTGACATCAGAATTAGAAATGATACTCAGTATTTATTCTTCTTCGATATATTTATACTTGAATTGTTCATTCGTGGTTTAAAATTTCTAAATATTTGTTGTTAAAATTGTCCAAATTGGGATTGTCTTCAGGAATTAAATCGTCCATTGAATTGGGCTTTGTTTGCTCTTTTAGATATTCTGGTGATTTGTCAATTTTGGAAATTCCATTCTGTACATTTGATGATCTTAATTTATTGAAGAATTTATAGGCATTACCGAATGAATTATCTGTTTAATATTCTTAAATAACGTATCGCCAGTTAGTTCTTTTAGCTTTTTTGTTGCATTAGTGTATGTTTAATTTAGTTAGAATATTTATGTTTATTTAAAGGTTTAATATATTTTTCTATGATTATGTATATATTCATTGAATTTATCATCATCAAATTGCCACCAGGCGGCCAGACTGAGTGGACGTGTATTGCATCGCTCCGTATTTTCCGGTAAATATACTTTAAATTTGATTTAACTTTTGTTATATTATATATTTTGAGATAATTTAAATACAGTGTATATTTAAACATATTGAATTTTTAAATTATATATTAATATTGCTAAATCTTTTGGATTAAATTAAACACTTTAAATAACGCTAACAATTCATTATAATTTTACGCTGTCAATAGATATGCAAAACAATGAATGCATTAATATTAGACAGGTTGGATGAATTATGTAAATATTTTGTAGACAAATTTGATAACAATCAAAAAACTTTGAATAAACAAGATATTGGATATGTAAAAAGCACAACAAAACAGCTAAAGGATAGTGTAATAGAATTAGTGAAACTAGAACAGAGTTTAAATGGAATTGGGGAATGTATGCAGAAAAATCATACCGACATTAGAAACGATTTATCCCAAATAGTAAAACAAAGCAGAAACAAGGACTCGTATGCAGAGGTGGTAAAATATGGGGAAGATAAATTTATTCAAAAAGGTAAGCAAATTACTGAGGAACAAACTATCATAATAACTGCCAATGAAGGTCAAAACATCTCACAGGTACAACAAAAGGTGAATGATAGTATAAAATTTTTACGACAGGAGGGAAATAAAATAAAGATTAGCAAGGTATTTAATACTAGGAAAGGTACAGTAATAAAATTGCCTAAAGATCAAGATATAGATCGAATGATAGAAAGTTTTACTAAGCAAGATGATCTAAACCAATGCAGTAAAATATACAAGCCAAAACTAAGAGATCCAAACATAGTCATAAAATCAGTCAACAAGATGACCAACTTAGCTAATTTATCGACAACGTTATGTGAGATGAACCCTGAACTTTCTCAACTCAGTGAAGAGATCAAAGTGCTATTTCCAATGAAAACCAATAGACCAGAGCAAGATGTAGTACTGAGGGTTTCACCTAGAGTCTACCAAATTATGAAGAGAAATGGAAAAATTTACACGGATATTCAACGATGCGATATTAAAGATAAAATATTAGTGAATCAATGTCAGAACTGTTTTTTATTTAATCCTAATCATAAGAGGAATAACTGTCCCAATCCCAAAAAATGTATTAAATGTGAAAAAGAGGGAGAACACGAATGCTCGACTACAATTAAATGCTGCAACTGCGTCAAACATCCACATTTTAGAAATAGAGATTTGGAGCATAAACCGAATAGTCAAGACTGCCCAATCTATAAAAAAGAGATGCAAATCATAATACAAAGAACAGACTATTCTACACATATAGAAGATGCGGGCCAATAATAAGCTTCCAGAATGATGGGGCGAAAACTATATATTGACAAAATCAAAATTATTCAACAAAATACCAGAAAAAGCAAAAACTGTATAAATGAGCTTTGTGCATCTGATGAAATTAGAAATGCAGATATAGTAATGATACAAGAACCTTATATAATCAAAGAGGAGGTAATATTTCCAGGACCTTGTACAAAATATCAATTGATGAACAGTCCCAACATATATACGGCAATAATTGTAAGAAATAGCAGCTTAAAAATTCAATTAAGTACAGAATTCACTAACTCATTTGCTACAACTATAACCATACAAACAAAAAGTAAGAAAATATATCTTTCCAACATTTATATACATCCGAATTCAATGAAAAGTGAGCACGAGGAATTTATGAAGAAGTTAATTAATACAAATTTACATATACCGGTGATAATTTGCGGCGATTTCAATGCCAGAGCTCCGTTATGGTATGATATCAGGAAAAATTATAATGGACATAGACTGATCCCTATCATAGATGAAATAAATTTAATTATCCATAATAGTAAAACTTTCACGTGTCGTGATGCAAGTGTGATTGATCTCACACTAACAAATAAACATGCAATTGCGGCGATCAGAAATTGGAAGACACAGCAGATATCGCAAATTTCAGATCATGTAGCTATATCTTTTGAAATATATACAAACGAACAATTTAGTTCAGAAAAATATTATTCCACTTGGAAATTTAATGAGAAAAATGCGAACTGGTTAAGTTTTAGTCAGAGAATTAACAGTACTGAACGAGAATAAATTGAAAACTTACTAGACATAGTGGATACACCAGAAATGATTGATCAAACGGTAAAAGAACTTGCGAACATACTGATTGAGGCAGCACATAACTCACTTAAAGTAAATAATAATATGACAACCAAAAATAATATTAGTAATAAGTGGTGGAATACGAATTTACAGCTTCTTAAGGATCACTGTCATTATCTTAGAAACTGTTACTATAGAAACAAAAATTGCCCTAATCATATTAAACAATACTATAAAAGCATACGAAATAAGTATTTACGGGAAATAGAAAAAGCTAGGAAAGCATCATGGAGAATTTTTCTGGAGGAAAACAAGTCGAACAACCCTTATGGAAACTTATATAAGGTGTACAAAAACATCAAAAGTGGATCTAAGCGGAAGAGAAATATGCAAATTTTGGAGGGTAATACTGATATGGAATGTTTGCAGAAGGGTGAGGAATTATTGAATAACTTATTTCCAGATGATAAATGTAAAGAAGATACAAACATCCATAAAAGTATAAGAAATTATAATTTAAAACTACTCAATAAAGAAAAACAGATGGTTATGATTACTGAAGTTAACGACTTAATTGACAAATTAAATCCAAAGAAATCTCCCGGAATAGACAACATCTCTAACAACATGATAAAGCACACTAAACAATATATAGCTCTTATATTGGTGAAACTATTTCAAAAATGTTTAGACCTACAATACTATCCTGCTGAATGGAAAAGAGCAGAGGCAATAATTATTCCGAAACCTGGAAAAACTGATTTTAATAACTTTAAAAATTATAGACCTTTATGTCTTAATTCCAACATTTCTAAAATATTTGAAAAAATAATTAATAACAGAATAATAAAATATTATGAAGATTTTAATTTACTAAGTGATCGACAACATGGCTTTAGAAGATCGAAATCTACTATTACTGCACTAACTGAAATAATAAAAATTGCGTTAGAACATAAAACAAGAGAATATGCAGCAATAATTGCAGGGGATATTAGTGCAGCGTTTGATAATGCATGGTGGCCGGCCTTGATGAAAAGACTAGATGAAGATGGTGTGCAGGCTTCAATGATAAAACTTCTACAATCATACTTTGATAATAGAAGAATAAGATTTAGATATTCCTCAACTGAAATTAATAAGAAACTAAGTAAAGGATGTCCACATGGAGGACCACTGTCTCCCACATTATGGAATATTCTTATTAATGAGATACTGAATAATAATCTGGATGATAATTGTGAAACAATAGGATATGCAGATGATATTACGCTAATATGTTGGAATAAAACTCCTGAACAACTAAGAAAGACAATAGATAATGTATTAAGAAAAATCAATAAGTGGTGTGAAAGTCGTAAATTAAAATTGTCAGATGAAAAAACAAAAATATTATATTTATTTAAATGCAATAGCGATATAATAGTCTCAGGTAGCAAGTTAATTAAACCGGCTGAAGAACTTAAGATCCTAGGAGTGACTATTAAAAATCACCGAGTCAGAAGCAAACTGGACTTTACGCCTCACGTTAATGAATTGATCATAAAAGTAGCTAGAGCTAGTGGATACCTATTTGGCCTGACAAAGAAAGCATGGGGTCTAGACTTTAGACGAAGACTGATATTGTATAAGACATTATATCGAAGTACAATTACTTATGGTTACCCAATATGGTATCCATTCATAAACAAAAAGTCTAAGGACAAACTAAATTCTCTTCAATATAGTATATTAAAACATTGTATACAGGCCTACAGTACAACATCATCGGATTGTACACATATACTTGCACAAGTCCCCAAACTTACTGATTATATTGAATCTAACATGTTGAAAACCGAAATAAATTACAACCGATTTGACTCTTCAAGTAGGAATATAATTTCTAATTATATAAGGGAAAATTTGCAGAAATACTATGAGAAGACTAATACCATTTTCAAGTCCTTCTTCACTGATTCCCAAATACCCAAATATGTCAAGCCAAATTTTTACAATGTCCAATTTTTTACTGGACACGGTAACTTTAGATCATATTTATACAAAGTCAGAAAGACGGATTCGCCTAAATGCTCATGTGGTGCAGAAGAAGAAAATCCTGTACATATTCTAACGGACTGTCGACTTGTAGAGGACTTGAGAGTCAAAAATCAAATAAATATAAATTTTCTAAATCAAATAGTTAATAATAGATATATGTATATTAATTTTAATAGATTTTGTAGAATGTTTTTTAGTAATAGATAGCCTGGGCTGTAATAACTGACATATAGTTATATGCTGTAAATAGCTCTAAATTTCTGTTCTTATCTGTGATGTTCACTAATATTCATTATAGGGTAATTAAATCGTTAACAAACTGACAAATATGTTAATAATTTCTATTATAATGACTAAAATCATATTAATAATTACTGTAAATAAGCTCCCAAACTTGTTTATGCATGCAAATATCCAAGACGGATACCGCGTGCTTTGTAAATGATAATAAATAAATAAATAAATCATCACCTTTTTTGTTTACAAAAATGTTATATGAAAAATGAAGTAATGTAATTGAACGAAATGGTTGCCCTCATGTTTACTGATCCAATGTTTTAATAATCTAAGTTTTATGTTGTAAGAAAATTATACATTGAGAAGAATTATACATTGGTCCCTCGAGCCGGATTGAACGTAAGTAAAATCAAGTTAAAATTGATCGAAAACAAAGGCAACTTATAAGTATTTTGTAACCATATATTTCAACTAAAAGTATTTGGGAAGAGAATTTAATAGCAATTATGGATGTAGAAACTTTAATTAAAAAATTAAAAAGGATAAAAATATCTATAAAAGGCATAGAGGAAAATATCGAATCCATTGTGTCTATGGTAGATATTAATGCAACGAAATGAATACTAAATTATGCAAATAACGATTTGATGAAAATGAGCGATGTTTTCTTGCAGCAACTTGAAGATGATGATTTGAATGACGAAGTGGAAATTTGTATAGATAAGTGTATAAAAGATTAAAGTGTGAATTAGATTTAAAGCATAATGGGCAAGAACCATCTGAAAAAAAAAAATTAATTTACATGTTAAAAATGCCTAAACTTGAGTTGCCAACTTTCAATGGCAGATTAGAATCATGGCTTTCATTTAAAGATCTATTTTTTTCTGCAATTGGTTCTAACTCACAAATACCTGATATTGAAAAGTTACAATATTTGAAAGGCCAACTGAGAGGCGAAGCCCTAAGACTGGTCAATGCATTTCCAATTACGGCCGATAATTATGTTGAGGTTTGGCAAACTTTATTAACAAGATAAGATAACCCAAAGGATCTAATTTTCACCCAAATAGAAAATGCATTAAAATTACCAAATTTAGCCGATGACAACCATAATTCAATGTTTAAACTTCTAGATAGCTGCAACGAAATAATAAGAACAGTGAAGGTATTGGGTTACCAAATCGATAGTTTATCTGAGGTATTTTTCGTCAAGATCATACAAGATAAGCTTGATAAAACCACAAGAAAACAATGGGAATTGCAGAACAACCCAAGAGTTGTACCTTCGATTAAGGATTTAATGGTACTTTTGGAAATTCACGCAAAAAGCTTGCAGAATTTACCAAATAAAGATTCAAATGTGGAGAAACATTCAATAAAAAGGAATTACAAAAGGTGAATGTTTATAATTCATATATGATAAAATGTCTAAATGTGAAGGTGCACCTGCTCTTTCAAGCTGTAATTTATTTTATAAATTACCTGAGTCAGAGAGAGTGAATTTTGTTAGTTCGGCTAAATTGTGTTTCAGATGTTTAAAGCCAAACCATTTAGCAGAGAATTGTTATTGCAAAAACATTTGTCAAATTTGCAAGAAAAGACACCACACTTTGATTCACCAAGAAACCAAGGTTCAAGAAGTTGATGAAGGGAAATTTGAGAGTGGAAAAAACATCTAAAATACAACTTGTCTATTTAGTAATGAGAAATATTTTTCAAATGTCATTCTTACAACCGCTAGGATTAAAATCAAGGATAACAATGGTGTGCCTCAGACATGTAAAGCCTTGATAGACTCAGGGTCTCAGGCGAACTTTATATCAGGACAATGTAGAAAAAGACTAGGACTTGAATATGTTACCATACACTCGCAAATATCGGGAATTTCGGGACATTTTGCGAGTCACTCTTATGGACTTGTGGAGTTCTAATTTACGCCACATTTCAAATCAGATGAACTTTTCAAGGTGAACGCCTTGGTGTTGGTTAAGTTGACAAATAATTTGCCAACTCTTACATGTCCAAAGTCAAACTTGGCGCATCTCAAAACCATGCCTCTGGCTGGTCCAGATTATAATATTTCTGCTCACAACGACATATTAATTGGTGCTTAGTTAGCTATGACCCTGTTCACTGGCGAGTCCGTTATCGGCGATGAAGAACAACTAACTGCTACTTCTTCTAAATTAGGATGGCTCCTTTCTGGAAGAGTTTCCTCTAAGGGTAGTAGGAGAAGTATTAGGAATTTCATTCAGTCACATCATGCATGCCTGGAAACCCAAAATATAGTCGAAAAATTTGGAAACTGGAATCCATTTCTGATGTGAGTTCTATATCTAAAGATGAAAATGAAAGTGGAATCCATTTTGTGGAAACACATGGAAGGGATTCCACAGGCAGATATGTTGTACAACTGCCATTTCGGAATGACTGCCAATTAGGAGATTCAAGATCCAATGCGATCAAAAGACTTTGTTCTTTGGAAAGATCTTTGATTCAACGACCTGAAGTTTATGACCAATATAGAAGCTTCATTAAGGAATATCTTGAATTGGGACATATGAGCTTAGTACCAAAGGAAGATATTATTAAGGGAAGGTACTATCTGCCTCATCATCCTGTAATAAAGGAAAAAAGTTGCACCACCAAATTGCGGGTAGTATTTGATGCATCAGCAAAGACTGATTCAGGTTTGTCCTTGAATGATGCTTTAATTCCAGGGCCCAAAATTCAACAGGATTTGTTTCACATCATTCTGAGATTCAGAATTCATCCTGTTGCTATAAATGCTGATATCGCCGAAATGTATAGGCAAATTAGAATATCACAAGAAGACTCGGAATTCCAAAGAATTGTATGGCGGAATGATCCTCATGATAAAATAAAGGACTATCGGCTAGAAACTGTCACTTATGGGACTAGTTGTGCACCATTTTTGGCCACTCGTATCATCAAACAGTTGGCTTTGGATGAGCAGAGTAAGTTTCCAAAAGCTAGCAAAATAGCATTGACAGATTTTTATGTTGATGATCTAGTAACCTGGAACTTTTTCAGTAGATGAAGGAAGAATTTGGTGCAAGAACTCTATGGTTTACTAAGTGCAGGAGGCTTCGCACTTCGTAAGTGGAGCTCCAATGTTCCTGATGTTCTGTCACTTTTACCAAATCATTTAAGATCCACCAACACAAATATTGGGTTTGAGGAATCCAAGGAATTTGTTAACGTTTTAGGCCTTCAATGGCAGCCAAGAACTGATGGTTTCACATTTAAGGGAATAGCTCTGCCAACTGAACTCTATGACAAAAGGAGGAATACTATCACAGGTTGCCAAAATATTTGATCCACTGGGTTGGATCTCACCATTTACGACCACTATTAAACTGATTTGCAAGAACTTTGGAAGACTGGTTTGGAATGGGATGACCCAATTCCAGGGGAACTAAGAAGGAAGCTGACTTTGATAAACCAGGATCTTCCATCGCTAGAGCACATTCAGATCCCAAGATGCGTGGTACCAGGTAATTATATGAAGGTAGAATTTCATGGATTTTGTGATGCATCACAGAAGGCATATGCTAAATCTCTGTATCTAAAGGTGATCCTCTCAAACACAAGCGCTAAGACATTTCTATTAGTGGCAAAAACAAGAGTCGCACCTATGAAGGTGGTTTCACTTCCAAAGTTAGAATAATGTTCTGCTCTACCTTTGGCAAGATTAGTGAAAACTGTATATGATAACCTTCCTCTTACCATCAATGAAATTTATTTATGGTCTGATTCTACTATAGCCATATGCTGGATCAATTCCGAGCCGTGCCGATAGAAGACATTTGTGGCAAATCGAGTTGCTGAGATACACCGGCTTGTCTCCGGGGTTTGGTGCCATGTTGATGGAAGGCAGAATCCAGCAGACTGTGCATCACTTGGAATATTTCCATCCGACTTAGTAGAACATCCACTATGGTGGAATGGGCCACAATGGCTAATTGAACCTGCCCTTGAAATTAGGAAATCCATTAATAGCTCCAAGGAAGAATTTAAAGAAGAAGAAAAAATCAAGACGTATTTTGGTACAATTGAGTGTGAAATTCCATCCAATGTGATAAACTGCTCATCATTAACCAAACTGAAATATATCATAGCTTGGTGATTAAGATATGTCAACAACAGTCGAATGCCTTCACATTCAAGAAACAGGGAGCCCTTAAGCAAAAAGCCAATCCAGAATAAGAGTAGAATATACAATCTATGTCCCTTTTTGGATTCAAGGGAAATCATTAGAGTTGGCGGACGATTGAAAAATGTGAATGTTTATGGTGATCGGATTAATCAAGTTTTACTTCCAAGATCACATCATCTTACCACTCTTATTGTAAACAATATTCATGTCCATAATCTTCACTCATCAACTCAAGCTACGCTTGCAGCAATAAGAAATATATTCTGGATACCTTCTGGAAGAAATGTTGTACGGAAAATTTTAAGAACATGCATGAAATGCGCTAGATTTCGTAAAAAAAAAGAAGCTTCTTTTCAATTAATGGGAATTCTACCTTTCGCAAGGATCAACAGATCAAGGCCGTTTTTGGTAACCCTAATAGATTTTGCAGGACCTTTTCTGATTAAACGGAACATGAGACGTATACTTCAACAATGAATGCTTACGTTGCCTTGTTCATATGTTTCAGCACTCTGGCCATTCATCTAGAATTAATAAGTAGTCTGACCACAGATGCTCTCATATCCACAATAAGAAGGTTCATTGCTCGAAGAGGTAAACCAGAAACAATTCATAGTGACAACGCCACTAATTTTGTTGGTGCGCATAAGATTATTGGGAAACTATGTCACAATGCCAGTAAAGTTCTTACGAATTCAGAGGGAATTCAGTGGAAATTTATTCCACCATCAGCTCCACATTTTGGTGGACTTTGGGAAGCCGGAGTTAAGTCCATGAAATATCATCTTAGAAGAACAAAATGGGCAGTGCTTTGCTAAATTTTGAAGAACTAACAACATTGTTAGCACAAATTGAAGCTTGCCTGAATTCGCGACCTCTTTGTCCTCTTTCTGAGGACCCTGAAGATCTACAGGCATTGACTCCTGGTCACTTCTTAATAGGTGATTTTTTAACAGCGCTTCCCAATGAAGATGACATCATAGCAATGAGTTTGCCAAATAGATGGCAATTAATTCAAAAGTCAATGAATCATTTTTGGACAAGATGGTCCCAAGAATATGTGTCACAACTTCAACAAAGATCCAAATGGTGTAAGCCCCAACCCAACATTAAGGAAGGATCCCTGGTGTTGATAAAGAATGAATAATAACCTCCACTAGCATGGAAGATTGGAAGCATTTCAAAGGTGTTTCCAGGAGAATCAGAGTGGTAGAAGTCAAGACTGCTAATGGGACTTACAGAAGACCTATTGTAAAATTATGTTTGTTACCTATATAATGTTTTTTGATGGTCCCCCATCAAGTTGGTGGCGGGATAATGTTTAATTTAGTTAGAATATTTATGTTTATATAAAGGTTTAATATAATGTTTCTATGATTGTGTAAATATTCATTGAGTTTATCATCATCACCTTTTATGTTTACAAAAATGTTATATGAAAATTAAAGTAATGTAATTGAACGAAATGGTTGCCCTCATGTTTACTGATCCAATGTTTTAATAATCTAAGGTTTATGTTGTAAGAAAATTATACATTGAGAAGAATTATACAGTGTATTTGCTTCTTGCCAACTTGAATGTATTGTAACTGATTGTTTTATGACAATTATACAAGTTTCTAACATAATAAAAATGATTTTTCATTATTTCCAGTCATTAGTCCACCAGTTGATTCTGGAAACATGTTTATTAATGGTGGATTTAACCTTCAAAGATTTATATGCTGCGCTTCTCTAAAAATATGCGTGAGTGCGTTCACTATCCCATCAATATCTGCCTCATCTTTCACTCTGCTTATATCAATTCCCAGTTTGTTTGTATCTTGTAATGATATGTTATTAGAAAAGATTGCCCAATTCGCATCTTTTTCAAAGAATTTCCACGTGGAAATTTGATTATTGAAGAAATAACCATTCTATAACTTGATGTCAAATTCAACAGCAATGTGGTCGGAAATATTAGGAGTACAAATAAGTTTTGAGGGATTTTTTAATAAATTCGAAGCTTTATTCAGAGAAATCAGTACAATATATTTCATTCAAAGTATTGTCCATCTTTAGCTACTACTTTTTCCCATCTTTCAGGCAGCATACGGATTCCGTGTCGAAAAAGTTCCTCGTCTTTTAAGGCGATCCAAACATTGACCCAATTTTTCGCCTCTTCGTAAGAAGTGAAGTTCTGCTCGGCCAGGCCATGTGTCATCAAACGGAACATGTGGTAGTCTGAAGGAGCAATGTCTGGTGAATACAGCGGGTGGGGTAGGACATCCCATTGAAGCGCCTCCAAAGTCTCCTTGGCAACTTTTGCAACATGTGGCCGAGCGTTGTCGTGCTGATAAATCACATTGTCATGTCTTTTGGCATATAGTGGGCGTTTAATCTTCAATGCTCGGCTTAATCGCATCAATTGTTGTTGGGAACGTTCTCCAGTGATGGTTTCGTTAGGCTGAAGTAGCTCATAGTAGATCACTCCGAGCTGATCCCACCAGATGCACAGCATTAGCTTCTTGCCATGATTATTCGGTTTGGCCGTTGAAGTTGATGCATGACCGGGCTTAACCGACGATTTTCTGCGCTTTGGGTTGTCGTAGTGAATCCACTTTTCGTCCCCCATCACGATTCGATGCAAAAAACTCTTCCGATTTTGTCTTTTGAGCAGTAGTTCGCACGTGCAAATACGGCGCTCAATGTTTCCTGGCTTGAGTTCATATGGAACCCAATTTCCTTGTTTTTTCACCATACCCATGACCTTGAGACGGTTCGAAATCGCTTGTTGAGTCACTCCCAAGGTTTCAGCGAGCTCCTCTTGAGTTTGGCTTGAATCTTCGTCCAATAAAGCCTCCAACTCAGCGTCTTCGAACTTTATTGGCCTCCCTCCGCGTTCTTTGACTCTGGTGTCAAAATCGCCACTTTTGAAACGCCGAAACCAGTACTCACATGATTTTATTGATAGTGCATGTTTACCATATGCCTCACACAGCAATCGATGTCCATCAGTTGCACTTTTCTTCAAATTAAAACAAAAAAGCAGCGCTTCCCGCAAATTGTGTTTTGTTGGCAAAAAGGTTGACATGGTTAGAGCACCAAAAAAAAAAGTTCCTTACACTTGAGTGAAAAGACTTCTTCTGATTTTTTTGGGGAAATGATGAAGCCTTAACATGAAACCTTACAAAGATGAAGCTATTTATATAATATTTGTTGTGGCTTCTTTTGCAAATCCCTCAAAACTTATTTGTACTCCCAATAATAGTCAGATCAGAGGTATGCCAGTTATTTAATAAACAATGTGAGTGTTTATTCGAGATTGTGAGATCAATTATACTTACTCCACGGCAGGTGGGTGTTTTCAGGTTATGTATAATGAGGTTACACTCGTCTATAATAGGTGTAATCTATATCCATTAGAGTTTATAACATTGTCAAACCATACAGTATGTCTTGAATTAAAATCACCGCGAAGGATTACAGGTTGATTTATATACGTTTTGAGCAGATCTCAAATAAAAGGAGATGAACAGCGTTAAAAGAGTTCGGATGAATGTATAAATTAGATATAATTATTTTTCCTTTAACTGTATAAATATATATTGTTGTACAAAAGGAATTTGTGAAATTTTACTCTTTGGTGAACTTTATATTTTTATTTAAAATTATAGTTGTCGTATATTTTCCCCAATTTTATTCGAACATATAATTTGAGAATCCATATCATAAATAACCTTTTGATGCAAAACATATGGTTTTTTAATTAAATGAAGGTCAGATGGGTCATCTCCAGTATTAGCCTGTAGTTCACTTATCATAGCAATAGCTTTTCATACATTTTGTTGAATACATATCAAATTTTCAATCACATAGAAAATTAATCTAAGATTGAGCTTTAAATTGTATTTGATACATCATTTCCCTCGTATATTTGTTGATATTGTATCCTTTGGATAATTATGTCTATTTGTGATTTGTAAATTGGGCATACATTTGAATTTAATTTATGGTTTGTAGAGGAGATTTTTAAATTTAGAGTGCTTAGAGACACTGTGCCAATTTGGTACTTCATTGCAGTCGTGGCTACCCAGTATATCTACTGTAATTGTGCTTACAATATTTCTTTTAGATTCTTTTCCAGGTAGCTCTATCAGAGAGATGGAGGAGGAACCTAAGTCCGAGTAAAACAGCATTAATCAGCTATAACAACTATATATAAATATAACAAATATTATATCAAATGCTCCAATGGCCCCCAATCTTGGAAAAGTCCAACCCCATCAGCAAGTGCAAGTAACCAAACGGGGCTCTGACACATTTGTAAGTGCAAAGTCGAACTTCTTTTCACATATTTAGACATGTGGTGCACTTATAGTAAAATCAGTCGCCAACTTCTACCCACCATGATTATCATGGCCTGTACAACGTGTACTAGAGATATCAATTAATATATATATATGGTAATTTAAGCCAACAACCCCATGTATATAACTTATAACAAGATTTTAATGTTGTATAATAGAAACACAGCTGTTAATGATTATACGTATTATTGACATGTGTCTTTACATCATCATATGTAATGTAAATTGTACAAAGTGGATAAATAAATAAAATCTGTAATAGATTTAAGAGTTGAGCTAAGCAAGAGATGGAAGTCATAACGTCAAGATCAGATAGATTTACAATTCCCACGACAAGACCACCCACACTGTCACATGTGGTGGAATGCAGAGACCCCTCTCACACCTGGACATGCAAAGCCCCCTTTCTCAGAAACGGCCCCCTGTCACATAAGGCCCCCCGTCTTTAACCTATAAATACAATCACTTTACAGTCACTTGACAGTTTAGTTCACCCTTAGTGCAAGCCCGCGTCGGTCGTATGTCATGTCGATCTCATTCACCATGTAGACTTGTAAGGACTCTTCTATCTCCATCTTTCGCTCCTAGTTCAACTTTTATCTGTTAACGGAACTTTCTTAGTGCAATTGTGTCTTCGTTTTTTGTGTGGACATTCCCAAACTTTCCACTCTGCCTCGACCACGACTGCCTGTATTTTGTAAGAACTTTTAAAGGTCTTCCAAGGTGCAGAGAGGTACTGGAAAACTCTACATCCTGACTGTTCCTCTCGGTTAACACAGTATAGCGAGAGTCGACACTTCATCATCACAAAGTTAATCGACAGGATTCTCTACACAAGGCTTACCAGAACTTCAATTTATTTCAGTAGCCGACAGGATAACCAAAACGAAGGATGACACAACGGAGAAGGTAAGAAGCCTGTTCAGATAGAAGCGAGAACGAGCAAAGATGGAGGAACAAACCGACCATTCCAACGAAACGACCAAGCAATCTCTCCCCCAAGATATTTACGGAAGAAACGCCGCCCCAAGGGACCTCCGCAGACCCGCTAACACCGATCGCCAACGCCGGGAGCAAGCTGACCGCGCCAACGCCAGCCCCGAAATTCCCGCAAGTCATGGAAACCGAGCAGAATGATGCAAACCCTGTGACAAGTTCTCCACCTTCGACTTGACATCATCGAGACAATGATCATGGCGACAAACCGCAATCAACGTTGGAGAAACTACAAGCTTCTACAAGCCCTGCATGGAGCGCTTTCCACGTCAGCAGGAAAACAACCAAAGATCGTCCTGACTGAACTATCTTCAAAACTGTAAGTTTTAAAATCTTACATAACTTTATCCACAAGTTCAAAACTTGATTCCCAATATATTTTGTATTTATATTTTCACTTTAAGCATTTTAAAATCAATTTTTACCTTTTTATATCATTTTTATTCAATTTTTAAAACTTTCACACTCAACTTTATCAAATTTACTTTAATTTTTATTCAGATTATAAATTTCAAGTTATTACTCTCAATTTTACTTTTAAAAAATCATTATTATTATTTAAAAAAAAAATGTCATTCATCATAATTATCAACTTATTTTTGTTTTACTTATTAGTTATCTTTATACCAAAAGACCAATATCTTTATCAATTCTTAAAATTTGGTAATGTTCACCATTTTAAGTAAGCGCTCAATTCAAATTATTTGTAACTCTCACGACATTGCGCCCTTTTATAAGAATCATTTTAACTACCATAATCAACGATTTAAAAAAGTATGTTCAAATTTTAAATAAATTAACATAGGTGAAACTCATTTTTTTTAAATTGAAAAATAGGAAGATACAATATCTTCAAAAACACCACTAGGGAAAACAACTATCTTTCCCAAAACAATTTAAAAATGAAGATTCACCCCACTTCACCGCAAGTAGCTAATTTAAGTCACAGCTTTCCAAAACGATTACAATCGTTAATATTCGAGGATAAATACACCCCCTCGTCTTTTTCTTTTACATGCATATTTAATCATCAATAAATCTCTCTCAACAAATGTTACAACACTCACACATCACTTTATACAATTGGTAACAATTTTTAGTGCGCGACTTAACACACAAATCCAAATCTTGAGCCACACAAGCCTCCACTTAGCTCTATATCGCGTCGCCACAATAAAATAATTTCACATTAAGCGTGCCACATCCACTAACAGTCAAATATTCTCTCGATGTGTTTCATACAACAACCACCCATGACTTTATTAAATTTGTTATTCATGGTGAAACAGGTTAGATTTGTACCAAACTAAGACTTCACGTGACACATTTTTATTCACATTTCTCACTTCGTGTCACAGTGCCATACCACAAAACTTTTTCACTTTTCAGGCCAAAGACGCCCTTCACGCCTGTGACACCACAATTCACCCCAAAGTGTGTCCACGTCGAAAGTCGCACTTTCACCACACATCTAAACCTGACATCACCTAATAACATTTTTTCTAAGTCTAAACTAAATTCGAAACACAACAACTACGAACACCGAGAAAATCATATCTTTCAATTATAACAGAAAATTTCAAACCTCAACAGAAGAGAGAAAGTCAGTTTCAAATAAATCTCAAACCTAGAAAACCATCCCACATGTTTGACCATCCCAAAAATAAAAACACCCCCCGCACGAGTGACCCCCGAGTAATAGGATTCCCCGAGTCTATTTCAGTTACATATCCCCGTCTTCCCTCCCCTCAAACAGTCATCTTGACCGCTAGCTTCATGATCGCCATTTTGAACACAATGTGTCACACTACTCATTTAGATTTCCTCGATAATCTCACAAATCTCGCACATGGCCTTAATCACAACATATCATACATTAAACATTTTACATGTTAATTGATAACACCAATTGAAACAATTTGGTTAAGTCTTATATAGACTTTATAACGCGAAAGAGAATTCATTCTCTACATACCAGCATTGTGGACAAACGAAGGGATCATTTCACATATTCCCGCTTCAGAGAGTAAAAACACCAATGTTTACCAATGGGATATGATATACACACAACAGTTGTAACTTTTCTTAAAAAGAGACAATTTTTGTTCAATTTTACGCTACTTAAAATTTATCCAATCATTAATAACCTTCAATTATATTATAAATTTTGTATAAAATCTTGAATAATTATTTTTATTTTTACCTTTCAATTATATAATCAAATTTTTAATCCAACATAAAAAAAATAAATAAAAAAAAACTTTAATCAAATTTACTTTTATTTTTCATGATATTAATTTAGAATTGCAAAACATCTAATTGTTTCAAAAATTATTCTTATTTTATTATTTATTATATCTTTTATATATTACATGTTTAATTTTGTCCACTTACATTTTTTGTACCCGCGATCATATTTCTATATTTTTATTCACTATTTAATGAATGAAAGGAAGAAAACTTCACTATATTTTATATTTGCTTAAATACCTTTATTATCTGACAATGTTTATCATCCACTATCGGGCATCTACAACAATCGTTTTCAACAATCATATTCTTTAACCAATTCCCTATATTTTTCATCACTATCTTTTCAGTCATTGCGTCACATCAACGTAGAAAAACGACAGCACTGCTTGACAATTCATTTTTTGATTTCGTAATTCAACAAACTCTTTGAGGACACAGTTTCCCAGATTTAAAAAATCCCGACTTCTGGTCTGAACACGCTTCAAGAGTTTATTTCATTTCATCCGCAGAGCAAATCACCAACGCATTCACAAAGCGTTCACTTTTTTCAACTTTCAGCTTTTTTTTCAGCTCTAGCGGACCACATTCAACCTTTATTTTCGAGTCAAGTCAGACCACCTACTGTTGCTACAATTCTACTTATCGCATGGCTCTATTTCACTCCTTTCCCAATCATATAAATAAACAACTTTTCTTCAGCAACTTTTAACCCAATAATCCTAAAATTGTGACAAAGCACTGTAACCCTTATATAGGATCGCAAGTGAAACATTGCCAAGGAAGACAGCTCAAGTCTATATCCTCGCTTTGCACCTGGACCTGAGTATTTGGTTTACATGTGCACTTCTAACAATTGCATATTCTTCAACTACTAACCCTGTCCAACGCCCGCCAATATTCTCTCAGAATGTGAATTTTTATGTCATCATTTTATATCAATCATCATTTTTTTTAATCAAACAAAAATATCATTTTATTTCACTTTTATATATCCAAACAAATCATCTTGTTATAGCCCTTTTTAACCCTCACAGTTTAAATTAATTAAAATAAATCTTAATTACTTACCTGTGTTAGAGAGGCTTTACCCGCCTAAACCCGGATAAACCCTTTCACTCCCGGGGCCCATCTATGGTAATTTAAGCCAACAACCCTATGTATATAACTTATAACAAGATTTTAATGTTGTATAATAGAAACACAGCTGTTAATGATTATACGTATTATTGACATGTGTCTTTACATCATCATATGTAATGTAATTTGTACAAAGTGGATAAATAAATAAAATCTGTAATAGATTTAAGAGTTGAGCTAAGCAAGAGATGGAAGTCATAACGTCAAGATCAGATAGATTTACAATTCCTACGACAAGACCACCCACACTGTCACATGTGGTGGAATGCAGAGACCCCTCTCACACCTGGACATGCAAAGCCCCCTTTCTCAGAAACGGCCCCCTGTCACATAAGGCCACCCGTCTTTAACCTATAAATACAATCACTTTACAGTCACTTGACAGTTTAGTTCACCCTTAGTGCAAGCCCGCGTCGGTCGTATGTCATGTCGATCTCATTCACCATGCAGACTTGTAAGGACTCTTCTATCTCCATCTTTCGCTCCTAGCTCAACTTTTATCTGTTAACGGAACTTTCTTAGTGCAATTGTATCTTCGTTTTTTGTGTGGACATTCCCAAACTTTCCACTCTGCCTCGACCACGACTGCCTGTATTTTGTGAGAACTTTTAAAGGTCTTCCAAGGTGCAGAGAGGTACTGGAAAACTCTACATCCTGACTGTTCCTCTCGGTTAACACAGTATAGCGAGAGTCGACACTTCATCATCACAAAGTTAATCGAAAGGATTCTCTACACAAGGCTTACCAGAACTTCAACTCATTTCAGTACAACAAGAGCTACCAGGACTTCAATATTACATATATATATTTTTTTTAATTGATAAATATTAATTTATATAATATATATATATATATATATGTTATATTGAGATATTATTTAAAATGTTATATTAAGATATTGTTTTATTTAAAAATATATATCATAGATAAAAATATTCTGTTAAATCGGCCGCCAGAGGTGATGCTTCCCATATAAAAAAAATTATTTACATAATGTACAAAAGTTTTGGGTCGGCCCAACGGGGAAGAACAACAATGAGCTTTTATATGGGAAGCTTGACCTCTGGCGGCCGATTTAACAGAATATTTTTATCTATGATATATATTTTTAAATAAAACAATATCTTAATATAACATTTAAATAATATCTCAATATAATATATATATATATATGTGGTAACCGAGGGTCAAACCTGTAGTAACCGAGAGGGACAGTGAGGGCGTGGAGAGTTTTCCAGTACCTCTCTGCACTTTGGAAGACCTTTAACAGTTTTCACAGAGAACAGGCAGTCGTGGTCGAGGCAGAGTGGAAAGCTTGGGAATGTCCACACACAAAAAACGAAGAGACACAGTTGTAGTAGGAAAGTTCCGTGAACATATAAAAGTCGAGCTAAGAGCAAAATGGAGTCCGAAGAGTTCCTACTGTTCTACATGGTCGATGAGGTGGACCTGGGTACCACCGACAAGGGCACACGCCGATGGTGAAGTGACTGTGATTTCGGCTAAAACCGAGGTTTTATATACTTTTGCCGAGGGGGGAGACATGCGGGAATTTGGACTTCGAACGGGTGCAAAGTGCGTGGGGCGTCTGCGCTATTCTGCACCCTTTGACCTTGATGGCAACGACTTGCCAAATTCCTCTTTAGGGTTGTTGGATTTCTATCTCGATCTCTTTCTTAGCTCAGCTCTTAATCTATTACATAGTTTTATTTATTCATCCTCAGTTTGTACAAAGTACATCACATATGGTGATGCAATGACACATGTCAATCATGCGTATAATTATTTATAGATGTGTTTCTATATACAACATGACAATCTTGTTATAGGTAGTATACAATATAGGGTTGTTGGTTTAAATTACCAAATATATATATTTAATTAATAAACTAATTTCATTATTTATTTTATATATTGTTGCAAATGTTCCTGTCGACGTATGGATAAACTGGCAGTCGTGTACGTGAGGCGAGTGTTGATGCTCTTCCCACAACAAGAAGCAGAGGCAGGGCTAGATGTTAGCACCGAGAGTGATCGGAGAGAGCCCACGGGACAGAGGTAGAGACCATGACAAAACTGGATTTCTAACAACGAGACACGGAGCGAGCGACAGAGAGAGAGACATAAGTGGTATGTCGATGGACACCCTGTCCTGACCCCCGGCTAAAACCTGTCCTGTTTACAGGGGTCGTCTATAAAAACCCTGGAGGGGGGCTCAATCTGGATTTTGACTATTTCCTCTCTCTCTCTCTCTGCTCTCAGCTGCCACAAGTTGACCACTCTTTGGCTATTTTTATTTTGACGTCATCATTTTAAGTTTAAATGCATATAAGGGTTGTACAGGTTATATTAGTTAGAGCCGATACTTTATAATATCCTACCTTTCTATTAAAATGTACACTGCTCCTATTTACTACCACCCCCATATTTTGTATATATGCTATATCTTTGTAGAACAAGGTTTGACAACTATACCGCAAATGTTTCTTTTGAACGAAAAATCGAAATTTATTTTAAGGAGAAATAACGATTAACGTTACTCTTCACAATTCATCCTTTCATACTTCATCCCTAAGGTTAGAAATAATCGGTATTTCTCCTTAAAATAAATTTCGGTTTTTCGTTTAAAATAAACATTTGCGGTATAGTTGTCAAACTTCGTTCTACAATCATAAGCCACATTATATTGTATTATAAATGCTATATCTTTATTAATATAACCTGTACACCCATAGAGTGGTCAGTTGGGGATAGCTGCGGGCCAGAGGGGAAGGACATTGTCGACGCCGAGATAGGGCTCCCCTCTAGGGCATTTAATAGGCGACCCTTGTCAAGGGGACAGTTTTAGCAGAGGGTCAGCGCAGTGTGTGTTACCGGGTGTCCATCGGTAAATCACTTCTGTTTCTCTCGGTCTCTCTCTCCATCTTTCGATGATAGGCATCCAGGTTTGTGTCATGGCCTCTACCTCTGTCCCGTGGGCTGTCCCCGATCACTCTCGGTGTTAACATCTAGCCCTGCCTCTGCTTCTTGTTGTCCGCGTGTTGGAAGAACATCAACGCTCGCCTCACGTACACGACTGCCAGTTTATCCATACGTCGACAGGATCATTTGCAACAATAACACACATATATATTTAACTATAAACAAAACAATATATCCCTCATTCCCTTCACTTAGACAAACATGCAATTTTATATTTATATTATAATTGGTTATATACCTAACTAGTAGAATATCAAATACATGGGATAATTGAGTGTTTTAGGGGAGTTTAAAGTTTTGATTTACCTTTGCACGACCGCACGTGTGCAAGTAGACATTTGTTTTACAAACAGTTCGTATATCTCCACTTGACATTGATAAGCCAGTAGAAGAACTTCGTTGCTCAAAAGCTTGCTTTTCCAATAAAAAAAGATGCATTTTGTTAAATTTTAATTAATTCTAAAAATAACCTTTAACAATATAACTTAATGAAACCAAAAAATGTATTACAATATTCTACTAAAAATGAAATATTAATTTCCTGAGCTGGTCTTCTTTAATTGATTCTACCCATACATAGTCCAAAAAATTCATATCCCCTCAAACTGTCACCAATTTGAAAGTTTTAACTCATCAGCACCCGCCTCTCAGTCTCTCAGTTCGGAGAAGTATCAGCTTCATGTTTATATTTTTCAGAAGAGAATAAAAGCCCAGTTTTCAGAAATATAAAATATGGATAATTAAAATGGTAAAGTTTAAAGAATTACATTTCATTCCTAGATATATATTTTTATAAAAAATACCCTCTAAAGATTAAATTTGAATCAAGCTTTTATGTATTAATTTATTATCCATTAAGATTTCGAAATATGATATGATTTCCCAATTTTTTACTGAATAATAATAAGATGTTCAATTCCATCTTTTAATAAATGTACCTTTTTTAATGAAGAATATTTCTTACCGCGCTTTTTCCGAAAATCACAAATTGAATTAATAATTTTCTAACACCCGAATAATTCAATTAAAATTATTCAATTAATTAATGTCATCTCCAGCCATTTCTTTATGGAAATCACGCATCAGTGATTTATTTTAAATTTACTTTTAAATATTTCTAATTTAGGCACATTTTATTTTTATAAAACCTTATTTTAAACTATTATATAATAGCATATATAATATTTTTATATGTTGAATATTGTTTTTGATAGCTATATTTAATAAGAAAAACATATATTAATATTATATTTGGCAAAATTTATAAAAAGAAACTTTTTCCTGGAACCTGATGTTTTCACCTTAAAATGTATCTTACTTTATTTTCTGATTGGACATATCGTTTTTTAGTATAAAAAGCATATCATTCCGTTATATTATTTTATCGATTCCGACGTTTCTCTATCTCAGCAACTTGCTGTCTCTGCCTATTAAAACTAAATGATATATTTTGAGAAAAATGCAACAGTTTTTTTTCTTCGAAACGTCATCATCAATAAAAGAAGGTGAATGGTAGATATGAAAAATTGTATTATAAAATATTTTCTTTCCTGTTTTATAATGACTTGACATTATCATTCTCTCTCTTGTTTTTATATTGAGATATCTATTTTTCTCTCTTTAAAATATATTGTGAATGCTTGAATTGTATATATATGGATATTGATCTAAAAAAATAAGGTCATCTCTTTTCTCAAATAGACTTCGAAGCTTTGATAAGAGACGTGACTATTATATATGTATGTACCAAAAGTAGCACCTCTCCCTTTAATTATGCATCAGAACGATGCACTTGTTCATCATTCTAGTAAATATTTTCAATAATGATGATAAATAATTCGAAAAAAATAACAGTTTTGGAAAATTCTGACAAAAAGCCAATCTGTAAACCATATTTTTCTGCTTTGGCCCTCATCTTTTTGTCTGAATTTGCCAAAACTGGTGTTGTGGCTCAATCTTTATTACCACCAGTAAATATATTTATTAGGGTGATGAACAAGTGCATCGAACTGATGCATAATAATAATGAAATATGCATCTTTTGGCGCATGATAACCATTGTCCAGAAACGTTATGCTGTATACTTGCCCGAAAATCGGTCCCTGCCACTTCACCAGCTTAAACACCTGTTTGGTATATTCGACTGATTTCATAACCCCTCTCGTAGGATATTAATCCGCCACGAAATAAAAAGGTCAAATATTTTTCATCTATACATCCAATACTTTTACACAACGATTTTTTTTATTAGCAATGCCCTGAATGTAAATTTCTGAGGATCTGGAAGCGAAGAAGTCTGCGATTGCTTCCTCAGTTCTTTCGTATTTGTAAAATATTCCCCACGAAGATGATTACCCAGGGAATTGAACAGTATGATGGGCAGATTAGAACCTCCCAGAGTAGTCGCTGTATGGTATCCCTGATAACCTTTGCTATATGCGGTCTAAGTTATCGTAAAGAAGCTGTATATCCTCGCGATTGACTAACTCTGGCTAATTCTTCTTCAATTTCAGGCGCACACGTTCAAACTACTGTAATTGAAGGTTCGCATTGGTGTCTATCTGGTATAATTCCGTGGTGAAACACTTGACTAATATTTAATCAGATACAGAGCATGATCTTGCAAATGTGTAGAGGAGGTTTCACACATGCTAGGTTGCTCTCCTTTTCTATGGCCACCTTCAGAGCTTCATCATCCAGCCCCTGGGGCCGACCTCTGCGTGGTGCACCACAAAGGTAATTTTTCTAGATCGGAACTTTTAAAACCAAAGCCTTGTGGTCGTTAATTCAGAACTTCGCTCTCAAAAGCTTGATGGTAATTTGATTCAAATGCCGATAGGCCAAATAAATAGTAATACAAAAGACAACCCTTCGAAGCTTGAGCTAAGCCTGCTGCCACGTGCACTTGTTAGTCTTCGGTTAAATCTACCCACAACCTATGAGGGTTACCCAGTCTCCTGGGGCAATTTTTTCCAGCGCCCGTTGTTCCGTTTTAAATCGTGAAGTTAAAAACACCTCAAAAACTTTATTGGTTACTTTACATTTTTAAAGCCACCAATAATCTCACGTTCATAGGAAAAAAAATAGAACCTACAATTACAGACTACTGAAGTAGAATTGAAAATGCAAGACCTGTGTAACAGGCTTGGAGATTGGGTTTCTGACGGAACTTGTTGGAGTGTGTGCCACAGATCAAATAAGGCGCTACCAATATAATAAACCCTCCCGTGATCGAAAGTCTTTGTTTATAAAAACCAAACCTACCTCCAATGGGAGAACACCTCCAGGAGAGACCAGGTATAATCACCTTGTCTAGTTGGTTTAGCAACGGAGATTATCCTATCAATTTTTCATCTTTAGTGAATTGACTGTAAAATTATTTTTTAAATGGTATATTTATAAAATACCATCTCAATTTTCCTCTTTGATAAATGTTGAATTAAAAGTGTGTAGTGATGTTATTTTATCTATTCATAATCCTGAGTTGCGCCTAATAATGAATATTGGATGTTTGAACACATAGTTTGATTACCTAATAATCAGAAGATATCTATCTAATACTAGTCGATTATCATTTAAGACCTACGGATTTAAAACTGAAAAACATATTTTGCCTAGATCTTTTTGATCGGGAAAACAATTCTGATATGAAATATAATCCTATATAAACCAGAGTGATCACAAAACACACCATATATAAATATATTTTTCATTTTAATGTCATTGTATCGGATACCAAAATGTATGAAAATACCCTAATCTGAAAATCAATATAATATTATAATTATATTGATATAAGTTTGAAATTTTCTAAAATAAAAGATAATACAATTCAGGAGAATATATGTTGAGAAAATAAATTCACAGAGTTTTGTTATCATCATCAAACTATGTCAAAGCCTAATCCAGAAGGGGGATAAGTAAATAATTGGCACCATTGCTAAATATACCCCATTACTCTCGAACGCATCATCGAGACACGAGATTAATGATAGCTTGAGCGAGATAGACGCTGTAGAACTTAATCTCTCACCCAGACGTCTTCCAAATTCTCCTACAGAAGCCATTACATCGTGGGTGACGAGATTATTTCTCATCGTTTACTAATAGGAGGGAGAATTCTGTGACTACCTAACATAATATTATTATATTTCTTCTCTAGTTTTATTAAATATTTAGTAGATAATTTTATTGTATGGATATAGGGGAGAACCTAAATAATTTTTTATTCAAATTATATTTTCTAACAATAATAATGTTTGTTAAATATTTAGATATATATATATATATTTTTTACTATTATTTTTCACATGTTAAGCGTATTTACGAAATTTTAGCCTTAAATACCCATTTCTTGGTTTCTCAAGAAGCCTCTGGAACCAAAAATATTTTTGGTCGCAGTGGTACAACTACTTCACGCTGACGAGCGCCAACAGCGCGAAACGCGTTCGTGGATGGCTTTTCTTGATTTATCAAGAAATTGGGTTGGCCAAATATCAGGTAACAGGCTAAATCAATGTTTAGTTAATTTCTGTTTCACTAGATGGCGCTCTACCATCTGAAAAGCACATGCGCTCCTGGTCAGGATATGCTTTTTTATTTTTAATATCAATACCTGACCTTTTTATTTTTATTTTTCTATTATTATTTCACATATATATGTGTGTGATATAATTTAGAGATATAAATAGAAAGTAATTGCTGATTTTGAATACATAAGTATTTTGCCAATGTGAAATATATGCAGTCGTAAATCTTTTTAAAATACAATAAAATCATTTTAGATAATTATTTGCTTTAATTGAGCTGATAGTAATTTGAGGAAGAAATATCTGACTTATGGAGGGAAGAAAAAAAAGTTTGATTACGTATTTACATATTTGCATTTTTTTTTTTGTGCCGGTCAAAGGAAAACAACAACAATTAATTTATATAGTGTAAAGCCGCGCGATCTATACAACTAAAATGTTCACGTGAGCCTTTAGACAATAGATGGCGTCTGGCTTTGACGTCTTTTTTGACGAGAGAGGCGACCTTTGTCTTTTTAGATCAATATCCTCCTGGCAAAATTTCCATCTATATGCCTTTTTTGTTTTTAAAATAAATACCTGAATTTTTATATATTTTAGTTTTTTTTTCACATGTTCAGCGTAATTACTCAAATTTGCTCTAAATATTCATTTCTTGATTTCTCGGAAGTATCTTGGATAAAATTTTTGGTCATTGAGGTATAGCATGGTTTGGCTTTTCTTGATTTATGAAGATAATGTCTTGGTCAAATATATTGGAACAAGCCTAACTGAATGTTTAATTGAGTTTGCAAAACTTGAGCATAACATATATTTGTAAAGTTGAACCACATTTTAAAGTAATATTTTGTGTAATTTTATTTTATTTTATTTTTTTTGTGTGGAAAAAACACTTTTAATAATATAAAATATAAAAATTTTATTGTAAGATGGAGTCGAATTTTTTGTGTAGTTTTAATTGAAACAATAATGGTTCGACCAGGATGGAAAGAGATTGGTACCAGGCCGTGACTTGTCAAAACTAAACCCGGCGGGAGTTTCGTCCCTGTTAGTTGACTCACCTACCAATCTCTTCGACCAATGAATATTTGGATTAAAATAAAAGAAAGAGTGGAAAAAGATTTTTAAATTTATAAAATTTTGCTTTTGTTGTGGGTGGTTGGAATTATGACACTGTGTGTATGTTAGTTTTTATATGTGTGTGTTGTATGTGTATTAGTTTGTGTGTGTGTTTATGTGTATTTTCTAAAGATTAAGTATGTGTGAACCTTCTTGTGTTTGTGACTTTTCCTTATTGTAATCACAATTAAGGGCTTTTCTTAAAAGGAGCAATTATGTGTGAATACTTCATGTGTACTCTTAAACATTAGTATATATGTCCAATGACAAGTTTCAAGCAGTTCGAATTATAATCAACAAATATTAACAAGGTGTATATTTATAATAAAACCTATCAATATGTCTCTTTTTTTTAAATTAAATTATGAGTACATTTAAAAACCCATGTAATTATCAAGTCTATTATAATATTACTACATTGGACGATCGAACAAAACCAATAATAACAATGTTATCCAAATTTTATCTTTCATCAATTACCTTTAGATCTATTTATAAATAACTATAACATTGGGTTGTTTGATTGAAGAATTTTATTTTTTTCTTTTAATAGTCATGTCTTTTAGGATCAAAATATTTAATTTAATGAAAACCTAGAAAGTTTAATTTTTTTTTTGTTATTGAAAGAGAGAAAAAAAAGGGGGGGGGATATTTTAAACTGAAGCACTGAAAAAATAAAATATATCAATTGGATTATAGACCTGAATTATAAGGCAGTATGAATAAATTAAATTAAAATATTTGTGTGTGACTCTTTGGCATTAGTGTCGATAGATTAAGGCCAAAGATCTATATACTTTAATTGGTTGATAGAAGATGGTAATTAAATTGTCATAGAAAATTCATATCAAAATACTGATTTCCAGGGTTAAGTATGAAATCAATTAAACCTAAAAGTGAGATTAAGAGAAAGAATAAGGAAAATTTTAAAAATTGTTGTTGTTGTGGTAGGAGGTATGTGGGAGATAGAGTGTGGGTATGCACTTATGCGCATGTGTGTTTATTGTCCATTACAGTATTTGTGACTATAAAAAAGGTATCAATTGGATTATAGATCTGAATTATAAGGTAGTATGGATTCATCCAATAAAAATATTTGTGTGTGACTCTTTGGCTTTAGTGCCGATGGACTAAGGCGTAAGATCGAAATATTTTAGTTGGTTGATAAATTGTCAGTACATTCATATCAAAATATTTATCTCTATAGGCTTAAATATGGAATGAGTTGACACTAAAAGTGAGATTGGTAGAAAGAATAAAGAAAATTTTAAAAATGTTTATTGTTGTTGTTGTGGGAGGAGGTATGTGGGACAGAGTGTGTGTATGTCCTTATGCGCCTGTTTGTGTATTGTCCATTATAATCTTTGTGATCAAAGAAAAAGTATCAATTGGATTGTAGACCTGAATTATAAGGTAGTATAGATGAAGAATTCTTCCTGATTTGAAATTAAACGAAAAAACATGGTGAAGGAAGACGAATTTCTTTTATTCATGCATAGGTGCAAGCTTTCGGGTAAAAACCCTTCAACAGGCGAGAAATGAAGCGCGACTTATAAGGACTATGGTACAGATGGTAGGAAGGAATAAATATATATAAAAAAAGAAACACTCTTTATCTCTAGGGTCACCTAAAAGTGAGATTAAGAGAATGAATAAAGAAAATTTTAAAAATTGTTGTTGTTGTTGTGGTAGGAGGTATGTGGGAGATAGAGTGTGTGTTTCTTTTTTATATATATTTATTCCTTCCTACCATTTGTACCATAGTCCTTATAAGTCGCGCTTCATTTCTCGCCTGTTGAAGGGTTTTTACCCGAAAGCTTGCACCTATGCATCAATAAAATAATTTCGTCTTCCTTCACCATGTTTTTTCGTTTAATAAGGTAGTATGAATAAATTAAATTAAAATATTTGTGTGTGCCTCTTTGGCGTTAGTGTCGATAGACTAAGGCCAAAGATCGAAATACTTTAATTGGTTGATAGAAGATGGTAATAAAATTGTCATAGAAAATTCATATCAAAATACTGATTTCCAGGATTAAGTATGAAATCAATTAAACCTAAAAGTGAGATTGAGAGAAAGAATAAAGAAAATTTTAAAAATTGTTTTTGTTGTTGTGGTAGGAGGTATGTGGGAGATAGAGTGTGTGTATGCACTTATGCGCATGTGTTTTTATTGTCAATTTCAGTATTTGTGACTATAGAAAAGGTATCAATTGGATTATAGATCTGAATTAAAGGGAAGTATGGATTAATCCAATTAAAATATTTGTGTGTGACTCTTTGGCTTTAGTGCCGATGGACTAAGGCGTAAGATCGAAATATTTTAGTTGGTTGATAAAAGATGGTACTTAGATTGTATTTGAAAATTCAAATCAACCTACTTATCTCTAGGGTTAAGTATAAAATGAATTAAAACTAAATGTGATATTGGGAGAAAGAATAAAGAAAATTTTAAAAATGTTTCTTGTTGTTGTTTTGGTAGGAGGTATGTGGGACAGAGTGTTTGTATGTCCTTATGCGCATGTGTGTTTAATGTCCATTGTAATCTTTGTGACCAAAGAAAAAGTGTCAATTGGATTGTAGACCTGAATTATAAGGTAGTATGAATAAAGCCATTTAAAAATAATTTGGTGCGACTCTTTGGCGTTAGTGCCGATAGACTAAGACGAAAGATCGATATATTTTAATTGGTTGATAAAAGATGGTAATTAAATTGTCAGAACATTCATATCAACATACTTATCTATATGGTGAAGTATGAAATTAATAAAAACTAAAAGTGAGATTGTGAGAAAGAATAAAAAAAAATTTAAAATGTTTGGTGTTGTTGTTATGGGAGGATGCATGTGGGACATAGATTGTGAGTGACAAGGATCAAATGGTAATAAGGTTGAATTTAACTAAATAAATATTTTTGTGACTCTTCAGTAAATAAGGTTGTCTGAACCAATAGATGAGGAACCTACGTACTTTAGGTTTCTGTTAATTGATGATGATATCAATTCACAAATTTTATAATTTTATATATATTCGATTTTTTTTCCTTCAATAATTGAAATATTGAATTATTTAGTTAGAAAAGGTATTAACATTAAACAACCAACATTCATCTTAGTGTTGAATTATTCAAATTATGGAAAATGAAGAAATAAAAAAAAATATATATATTTTTAGTAACGTAAATTGATTTTTTTTAATGGCAATACTGATTAAAGAAAAGGTTTTATTTGGATTATAGATTAGCTCTATAATGTATTATGAATAAATCAAAACAAATTAAATGTGTGCGATTCTTTGACAATTGTATCGATAGTGACAAACAAGTGTAATATCGAAATACTTTACTCGGTTTAATGCCGAAGTTAAAACCAATTTCATAAAATTTTTTACTAATCTATTCAATTTTTTATTTTAGTAAGAAAAAATAACAATAATCAATAAAATTCACTAATTATAATACTGAATTAAGAAAGATGTTAGTAGTATTCTATTCAAGGTGGTGATGTCAAATTTAGTCAAATTAATTGTATTGTGTTAAAGTACATTGTGCAGATAGACATTATAGATAAAATACCTATTTTTTTAGTCTTGTGATCATTGACTGTGCCAATGTTCTTTCATATACTCTAAAATAAAAGTCAATTTTATTTTTTTAGTTGTTTGATGATTGTTTAATCATTATACCAGAAAAATATATTTCAATCAATTACCAAGGAATCTAGTACTACCACTTAAAAATTAATTTAATGATGAATGGAAGTAATATTCATTTAACTAACAAGACTTTAAGTTTGATCAATAATTTAATGTTAACTTATGTTTAATAATTAAATGAAAAATGATTCAAAGCTGATATAGTGATTTTATGTAGAGACATTTACTGTAAACTTTTAATGATAAGATACTTCAATTAGAGAATATTTATAGTTAGAAATTCTTTCTAGAAAAATAAGTGAAAGTTTTCAAGAGCAATAGTTTCCATTTTCAAACTTATCATGGTTGTAAAATTATTTTTTCCCCTCGTTTCTAAGCCTCTATTCATATAAATATAAAACCTTTCAAAATTAAATGAATTATAAGTTTGATTTAAGATATAATTTAAGATATATATAATAATGACACACATACCTTTTAGATATTGATGTGATGTCTTCTATATATAACGTTGCATTATTTAAATTTTATTTATATTTTTGCGGTAATTGGTAAGTATAAATCCGTGGTCAAATTTTATAAACTAAATTATTTTCAATAAATGAATTAATAAAAATGTTAAAGTAATAAATTTTAAAATTGAAATTGTTAAAGAATTTAGAGAATTTTATTTATATTATTATTCTTTATTGTTACGCAGACTTTGACTTTATCATCATCGGTGCTGACGTCACTTCTACTTCTACGCTTCATTACTTTTCTGTTTTGATTCTTTGCTCGCTTGTTTACAACAATTAATTGGAACAAGTCGTTCCTTGAATAAATATATATTAGTTTATATCAAAAGGGATGTCCTCTTAACTACAAAATACGTGAGTACAAAACAACTTGAAATCCTTAAAAAGAAACATCGTATTTTTGCTAAAAGCCTATCAATTTGGTAGCAGAGCGTGGTTTGAGCGCGCGAATTGGACTAACCGCCAATTGATCCATTTAAATCAAAAAGAAATTAAATAATTGGACTAACCGCCAATTTAGAAAGAAAAATGGAATGAAAATGGATACATATAACTTAGCAAAAATCGAACAGTTAACAGAAAACAACTATACAACGTGGTCCATGAAAATGGAAGCAATTCTAGATTCAAAAGATCTATTCGAGGACGTAATTGTTAATGTCGAGCCAGAATTTGCAAAATATAAACTAGAATATGATATTTGAAAAAAAAAAATAATCGGGAAGCATACAGCCTAATAATATTGTCACTTTCGAATGACTTAACAATCATCTTTCGAGGCGATAAAAGGGCCAAAAGAAATTGGTACGACATAAAGAAAAGGTTTGAAGGATCTCTAGAAAATAAAAGGATAGACCTAATGTTGGATCTAGCCACACTAAAATTGAACCCAAATGAAAATGTTAACATGTATATTGTACGAGCACAGAAACTGGCACAAGAGATCACCCAGCTAGGAAAGACTGTAACAGAAAGAGAACTTGTACGATACATTGTTGAAGGACTCACACCTAACTTTGACACGATCACAGCAGCACTGTCAATAAAAAGAGAAATCTCCTTACCAGACTTGAGAAAACCTCTACTGGATTTCGAGAAAAAAAAGACAGGACAGAAGCAAAAGTCATGAAAATGCTTTCAGATCATCAGGCAACCAATTCAAAGAAAGGTCATGCTTCATTTGCAAAAGAAAAGGACATTTCAAGAAAGACTGTTGGTTCAACCCTAACAACAAAGGAAATCAAAAGAATACATCTGTTGTGTTTTAACTTTAAAAGCACACAAAAAATATAATAAACTTGAATTTGTTTATTCAAGTATCAAAAAACAAAGCTTTACATATAGAACAAATAATAATTAAGAAGAAGAAAGAAACATTTTAGGAAAAAGGCAAAAACAAAACAAAGTACTGGTCAAAAAGAAACATTTAAAATCACAGATTAATATCTTCAACACTTCCCCTTAATCAGATTTCAAATGTCCCTCATACCCAGTAGATATCTCAGCATTTGGAAACGCGGCTTAGGGAGCCCTTTGGTCATAATGTCAGCAACTTGATCTTTTCCAGAAATATGTTCTACATTGAAAATACCTTCTTGATACTTTTCTCTCACAAAATAGTGTCTTACTTCTATATGTTTGGTTCTCTTATGAAATTCAGGATTTTTGATCAATTTAATTGTACTTGCATTATAAACTTTTATAATTGGTTGTTCTTTTAGTGGAGAAATTTCACTGAAGTCTATTTAACCAAATGACTTCCTTTGCTGTATTTCTTGCTGCCACGAGTTCGGCCTCAGTTGTTGACAAAGATACTGATCTTTGTTTTTGGCTAAGCCAAGAAATAGCACCACCAGCCAGTTTACACACAACTCCACTGGTAGATCTTCTAGTTTCTGGGTCTCCAGCAAAATCTGCATCACTGAAAGATTCCAAAACTCCTAATTTATGACCCTTTTGGTACATAATTCCATATTCAGTTGTTCCTACAAGATATTTGAAGATTCGTTTAACTGCTTCCCAGTCATATTTTGTTGGTGCTGCAAGTTTTTGAGAAACTTTATTCAGTGCAAAAGTGATATCGGGTCTTGTTAAGCAGCTCAGATGCATCAGACTACCAATCGCTTCACGAAAGGGAACATTTTCTAGAATCTCTGCTTCCCCAGGAACAGTAGAATTATCAGTTGGTGCTCCCACTTTATTCGCTTGAGACATATTGAATTTCTCAAGAATTCTTTTTATATATGCCTTTTGATTTATAAAGATTGACCCATCCGGTTGCCGCTCTATCTCAATACCCAAAAAGTAATTTAATGGTTCACTTGTGATCTTAAATGAAAACATTAGTTCATCAAGAAATTCTTTGATTTCCTGTTCATTTGTACCAGCAATGATTCCATCATCAACATATATGGCAATAATGAGTAGGTGATCATTTGTTTTTCTGAAGAATAAACAGGGGTCAGCTGTACTTTCCTTCAGACATCTTTCTTTCATGAAGTTGACTATTTTCTGATTCCAGAATCTTGGTGACTGTTTAAGTCCATAGTGACTTTTCTTCAATTTCCATACAAGATCTGTTCCATTATTGAATCCTTCAGGTTGTTTGATATAAATTTGATCTTGTAAGTCTCCATAGAGAAAGGCTGTCTTTATGTCAAACTGTACCAATTTTAAGTCTTCATCAGCAGCAATTGCTAAAAGAGTTCTTATGGTGTCATGTCTTGCCACAGGACAAAATGTTTCTTCATAATCTATACCCTTCTTTTGTGCAAATCCTTTTGCCACCAGTCTTGCCTTATATCTTGTAATCTCTCCTTTAGAATTCAATTTGGTCTTAAATACCCATTTACAATCAATTGGTTTTTAACCAGGTGGTAATGTTGTGCATTCGTATGCATCATTTTCCGTTAAAGAATTCATTTCTTCATTCATTGCTTCTTTCCAAAATTGTGCATTTGGAGAATCCATTGCTTCTTTGTATGTCTTGGGTTCAAGACCTTCTGCAATATTTATTTCAGCATCAATATACCTTTGAGGTTTTGATATATTTGATCGATCTCTTAGATTGTATACGTCTGATGTTTGAACATTGCTTTCAATTTTCTCAATATCTTGAGTATCATTTTGTTCATCAATCTGATTACTTGAAAGTTCCTTATTTCTCTTTTCAATATCAAGACTAAATGTTGGTATAGTTTCCTTGAATATTACATCCCTACTTGTGACAACTTTGTTTGAGTTCGGCATCCAGATTCGATACCCATCCATGTTACTTCAATAACCAACTAAAATACCTTTTTCGCTTTTGGCATCTAAATTTCTTCTCTTTTCATCAGGCACATGAACAAAACATTCAGTTCCAAATATTCGAAGATGATCAACTGCTGTTTTTTTATCAAACCATAGTTCATAAGGTGTCTTTCCCTCAATTTGTGTTGGTCCTGTTCTATTCAAAACATATATAGCAGTATTAACTGCCTCTGCCCAAAGCTTTAGGCTCATATTTTTGGCATATATCATTGAACGAGCTGCTTCTATTAAAGTCCTGTTTTCCCTTTCCGCTGAACCATTCTGTTGTGGAGTATATGGCATTGTGATCCTATGATTAATACCATACTTGTTTGTAATTTTTGAGGTATCTTTATTTACAAACTCCTTTCCTCCATCTGTGAGAATTTCTTTCACTATATGTCCAGTAGTCTTTGTTTCCAAGAGAAATTGTTCTAGCTTTTCAATGACTTGTGACTTTTCTTTTAGGAAATACACTGATCGGTATTTTGTAAAATCATCTTTGAAACACACAAAGTATCTCATCCCTCCTTTCGAAACCTCCGGCATAGGGCCACATACATCTACATGAATTAGGTTTCCAGGTTGAGTAGAAGCATATTGTTCTCTTGATCCAAAACTCAGTCTATGTTGTTTGCCATAAATGCATGCCTCGCAAGGTTCATTGTCCATGACTGCATCTATTCCTTGTTCTTTAAGCCATTTTTGAACATGCCTTTTATTTTGATGTCCAAATCTTTCATGCCATAGTTGTAGCATATTGACATTTTGGGTTTTGGCTAAATTGACCTCTGCAGCATTTTCAGGTTTGATACTTGTTATTAACATACCATACAAGCCTCCTGGTAGTCTTTTCCCTTCTACAATAACTTCTCCAGTTGTTGTCTTAAAAAGTTTACAACCTTTTTTATCCATTTTCATTTCAAACCCTTTATCCAATGTGGACTGTAATGACATCACATTACGACTGAAATTGGGAACATACCATACATCAGTTAGGTAGTGAGTTTGCCATTTACCTTTTACACAAGTTTCAATTGTTATAGTTCCACTTCCATAAGCTATCAATTTTTCATTACTTCCAACTTTAACAGTCTGTTGGGTAGGAAAATCCTTATAAGAAGTATAAAAACATGCATTTCTTGTAATGTGGTTAGTAGCTCCTGAGTCACCAATCCAAATGTCTTCATCTTGTTCATTGAATCTTTCACTGATTAAACTTTCACTTAATTTTGAATTAAGTTTTAATTTAGTTTCATCCTTTTCTTTTTCCTTTAGTTTCTTCTGTTTTGCATACCTACAATCTTTGGCCAAGTGTCCTTTTCTATGACAAAAGTAACATTCTCTTGTTTCTCTTGTTTTCTGAAAATTTTCATTACTTTTGGTAACTTTTCCTTTCATATTTTGCTTATTTTCATATGCATTTGCCATTAGTGCTGTCGAACTTGATGCGCTGCATTCATCTCGCTGTTGAATTCTTATTTCGAGTAACCGAAGCCTTTGTGTGAGATTGTCTACAGAACGTTCTTCTTTAGACACTGATTCCCAAACACTTTTAAAATCAAAATATTCATCAGGCAAGGTGTTTATGATTCTGCACATCAGCATGGATTCTGGCAATTTCAAATTTTCTTGTTTAGTAAGTTCATTTTGCATATCATTCCATAAACTTTCTAATTTTGAAATGTGCTTTGAAATATCATCTGTAGGATCCTTCTTAAAATTAAAGAATTGATTATAGAGCATGTCTAATCTTTGACCAGAGCTTTGCTCATAGACACTTAACAATTTGTCCCACATATCTTTAGCACTTGAGCAGGGAATGATTAGTTGACTTACATCAGGCATCACACTTGTTGTAAATAACAATTGGGATATTGCATCTTCACTTTACCATTTTACATATGCCTCTTTTTCTTCATTTGTTTCTTGTTTTATTGGCTTTCTATATGTTCCATCAACAACGCCTATTACTTTGTTTATTGTTAATAGCAATTTTATATTTTTCTTATATTCTGGCCAGTTTATTAATCCTTCCAATTTGGGAATATTCATACCCATTTTAATATTATCCATTCCAGCCATTACTAATATAAATTTTAACGTAATAAACAAAATAGAATTCTTTTAGGCTTACCGTTGCTTTGTTATATTTCGCAGTGAATGCGTGGTTGGGTCCATAACCTGTTGTGTTTTAACTTTAAAAGCACACAAAAAATATAATAAACTTGAATTTGTTTATTCAAATATATCAAAAAACAAAGCTTTACATATAGAACAAATAATAATTAAGAAGAAGAAAGAAACATTTTAGGAAAAAGGCAAAAACAAAACAAAGTACTGGTCAAAAAGAAACATTTAAAATCACAGATTAATATATTCAACAACATCAAACAAAAATAACATGGCCAGAACAAGGAACTACCATAAAGGACCAAAGCAAAACAAAGACACGGCCAGATCAGCAATCCAAGAACGAACGGAGGAACAATCCCAACGAAGAAACTACACTTCAGAATACGCACTACTTGTAATCACAAGGGAGGAACGCCCGACGACTCATGACGTGTGGATAATTGATTCTGCGTGCACAAGCCACATAACTTCCCATTGTGAATGGATCGAGCACAAGACGGAGGAGAGAAGAAGCATACAAGTGGCGGAAGAAGGGAGACACATCGAATCTGCCTCATCAGGATCAATCCAAGCTACTGTACAAGGTAAGGACAAACTTAACCAACGCTGTAACCCTGCATAATGTCCTCCATGTACCACACCTGAAAGGAAATCTAATGTCCATTCCAAGCGTGGTAAGAAGAGGCAACTCTGTTCGTTTGAGCTCTGAAGGAGCATACATATACTCTTCTGATGACAAGCTAATAGGAACAGGAAACTTTGATGATAACATGTACACATTGAACCTATCACGTTTATCTGAAGCAACTCATGTTCCAAATGAACATTGCTTGATTTCAAAGGACAATTCTAGGACTGCATGGCACAGAAGGTTAGGACATCCTAGTGACAACAATTTAGACCTGATTTTGAAGAACAATCTTCTAAAAGGCTTGGACTCTATAAATGGTACCCTTGATCAATGTGATGCTTGCTCCTTGGGAAAATGACCAAAGTACCCTATGTTCACACAGATAGCAAACAGGAAGGCTACCCCTTTGAAGCCATTTATGTCGATCTCTGTGGTCCAATGAGAATAAACTCCTTGGGCGGAAGTAAATATTTCTTGACCATCGTAGATGGATTTTCTAGGAGAATATTTGTAGAATTTCTCAAAGATAAACTCTCAGCAGCAGAAGTTTTGAAGAAGTTTATTGTAAAGAGAGAAAACGAGCTGAACTCAAAACTAAAACGACTTAGAACAGATAACGGAACAGAATTTTCAATAAAAACCTTGAACCTTCATAGAATCCAAAGGAATTAAACATGAACTAACTACACCGTACACCCCAAGAAGCAATGGGAGAGTTGAAAGAGCTAACAGAACACTAATAGACAAAGGCCGAACACTTCTGGCAGACTCCCAATTACCCCTACACTTCTGGGCAGAAGCTGTGAATACAGCTGCATATCTGTACAATCTAACTCCCACAACCAATGATCCAGACACTACCCCTATGGAAAAATGGAATGGTAAAAAGCCATCCGTCTCTCACATCATGAGATTTGGTTGTGAAGTCTTCTATAAACTCGAAAATCATCAAAGACACAAACTAGAAGCTAAATCTAAGAGAGGAATATTTGTAGGCTATTCAAGATGCAGAAGAGCTTATCGAGTATTCGATATCACAGCGAGAGTCATTCTTGAAACCGCAGACATTCACTTCAGAGAGAACAATAATGTCATATCGGAAGAAAAACAAAGTGATAATAATACGGACACTGACACATATTTCTTCATTCAGGAGGATGAACAACTGGACAATCATGTTCTATCAGATGTTGATATTGAAGAGCCAGCACCAGATACCATGATCAACAGACAGACAGAGTCAAGTGGATCAGACAGACCACAAAGAACTCGAACAATACCTAAAATATTCGATGACTACGTTCTGGCTACTTCGAATGAAACCATTCTGAAAGACTATGAAGAAGTCATCGCATGCGAAGACAAGAAACATTGGGAGAACGCAATGCTTGAGGAAATACAGAACATGTACTCGCATCAAGTATGGGAACTGGTACCTAGACCTGTAAACGCTAAAGTTGTCAAAAGTAAATGGGTGTTCAAAATATCTAAAGACCAAGAAAACAAAACTTACAAAGCTAGACTTGTTGCAATGGGATACAACCAAATCCCAGGAAGAGATTACAACGAAAGTTTCAGCCCTGTAATTAAAATTGCCACTCTCAGGACTATTTTGTCAATGGCAGCAACAAAAGATTCAGTCATTAAACTATTTGATGTGAAAGCAGCCTATCTAAATGGAAATATTGAAAACACAATATTCATGGAACAACCTGCTGGATTTGTCCAAGACAGAAACAAAGTTTGCAAACTCAACAAAAGTATTTACGGTCTACCTCATTCCGGAAGATCGTGGTATGAGCAATTCAGTCAAGTACTTAATGACTGTGGACTGGAAAAACTTAAATCTGATCCTTGCTTATTTAAATGGAAGAATGAAGACAAATACTTCTATGAAGGGATATATGTTGATGACTTTATCACTGTCTCAGATTCTGAAGATACCTCAAACAGATTCATCAATTAATTGAGACATCACCTGGAAATAAAGGATGTAACATGTAAAGGCATGTTTTAGGGAATAAAGATCATACAAGATAAGGAGGGAATTTCGCTACAGCAAAGCCACTACGTACAACAAATATTGCAGAAATATGAAATGGAAACTTGTAAGGAAGTTCTAATACCAGGTTCCAAAGAAATCAATTTGGACAATCATATTGAAGATGACAATTGTGATCAGCACACTTACCAAGAAGCCCTTGGAATGCTAATGTTTCTAGCTGTTAACACCAGACCCGACATCGCTTACATCACTAGCAAACTTTCACAGTACTCCAGACAACCAAAACAGATGCACTGGACAGCAATCAAAAGAGTGATGAGATACCTACGAGGAACAATTGACCTAGGAGTGAAATTTGAAAGAGGGAAGACTGGAATCCTGAAGTCCTACACCGATGCCAGCTGGACGACCACCCATTATGGAAAATCCTACGGCGGATATTTATTGAAGCTCGGCGAAGCAACTATAGACTGGAAAAGTAGTAAACAACCACTCGTCGCCCTCTCCACAATGGAAGCGGAAATGATAGCTGCCTGTGAAAGCTGCTGTCAGATCAAGTGGATAATAAACCTGTTACGAGAGCTGGAAGAATGGAATTTCATGAAAAAACCAACTGCGATCTATACAGACAGTCAGTCATTGATCAACTGGATCTCCAGCCCTAAACAAAGCAGTCGCTGTAGACATATCAAAAGAAAGTACCACTTCTTGAGATACTTTTATGAATCCAGAGACATCTGCCTTCTGTATAAGCCATCTCAGGACCTGGAGGCGAATATCTTCACAAAGGACCTATCCCGAGACCAGATGAAGAAACACCTGGAGAACCTCAGCATTGTGGGAATAAAGAAAAGTAAGGAGGAAATTGTTACGCAGACTTTTACTTTATCATCATCGGTGCTGACGTCACTTCTACTTCTACGCTTCATGACTTTTCTGTTTTGATTCTTTGCTCGCTTGTTTACAACAATTGTATTGGAACAAGTGGTTCCTTAAATAAATATATATTAGTTTATATCAAAAGGGATGTCCTCTTAACTACAAAATACGTGAGTACAAAACAACTTGAAATCCTTAAAAAGAAATATCGTATTTTTGCTAAGCCTATCATTTATTTTTGTCTAAATAAAAATTATAACGATTAAAACGAAAAGTCTAGGATTGAAAATCTTTGTTTATATTTATTATTACGAAGGTATTTTCTGATTGATTGTATATTAAATTGTCGTATTAATTTTTTGCTGTATCCATTGTTCAAAAAATATTTGTTTAAATTATTAATGGTATTTATAAAGTAGTTTTTAATGATAATTATTCTATAAGTTCTAAGAAATTGTCCAAAATATATACCTCTGGTGCATTTTTTTTTATATATTAGATGTTGATATTATATTTGAAATTTGTTGGTATTATATTTGATTTTATTAAATTTAAAGTATTTTTTGAAAATAGATATTAATAGTTTTGGTAGTGAGATCTATTTGAAGATCTAAAAAGTGAACTTTTTGTTATATTTGGTAGTTTCGTTACTTTTTAAATTTAAATATTTAGGGTAGATAGAGTTAATTGATGATTGAAAGTTGTTATTATTGAATTTTATTATATCATCTGCGTATCTAAATATGAACCATTTTACCTTATGTTGGTTGAAAAATTCCCTTTCATAATAAAATAGTAGTAGATTGGCTAGTGAAGGACTTGAAGAGGGGCCCATAGGTACTCCTTCTTTTTGTACCTAAATCTTGTTTTTAATTTCGATATAGTTAAATTTTGAAAAAGTGTCTAGGAGTTATTTTGCTTTTGATAGGTTTATAGATATAGTTTTATAAAAATTATGTATTACAGGTATGTTATAAATTTTATCATTGATGAACTCCAAAAGCAGTTGTGTAAATTTATTTCTAAGATCTTCCATATTTAATTTGGAGTATAGATCTTCAAAATCAAATGTGTAAACTGATTTTAGATTGTTTATATTGTCATTGATAAAACTTATGACTCTTTTGTTTGAATCTATAAAACTATAGTTGTGTTTGTTAATAATTTTTGTGTTATAAATTTTAAAGATGAAGCTAATGGTAAATCAATATTCTGTATCTTAGAGTTAATACCTGAAGTTATATTTCTAAAAGCTGTTGGTGTTTTGTGTATTTTCAGTATGATGTATATGTTAGGTACTTTTGTGTTCTTATAAGTTTTGTGTGTGTTTAAAGATTTTTCTTCTTTTTAAATTTATTTTTAACCTTATTTGTATTTAAGTTAGTTAATTTGTATTTATTAATGTTATTTATTTCTTCCATTATAATATCATAGTATAAGGTTTTACAGGTGAGAGTAAAATTGTTGGAACTTTTGTCAATTGGAGTTATAATATAATGATTTTGGATATATGCCTTTTTACTATCTAATATTATATTTATATAAATATATATATAGATGAAATTTTGCCGGGAGGATATTGATTATATTTCATGTGCAGTGAATGTACAATTCTCCCTTTATTCGCTCCCTAAATTCTAACTAAATCAACCTTATCTTGGCAAAGCTGCTGGTGATGTGGCGTATTCACCTATCTCAGTTTGCATTCTTTGCACAGACAGAATTGAGAAAGTGAATAATTTAAATGCACTTTAAGAGAAGAGTGATCTTATTGTACACTCATGGACAAAACATTTAGCACGTATATGGGGATTTTCAGACAATAACTCTGAAAGATATATGATACAAATTGATCTTTATTGTAGACACACAAAATAACCAAGTATGAACAAAATTGCCTCTATCTTCTTCAAAAGATAGACTACCGGCGACATAAAAGACGTCTTACTTCCTTAATTTAGTCTATGAGTGTACTTGACATTATCAAATCGAAAATTAAAACATACATATGATTTAGGTCAATATGCCTCTGAAATACATTGATGCAGGTTTTCCTTTTGTCCGAAATTGCCGAAACGGCTGTTGTGAACCACACAGTGGTCTAAGTATGCATCTTCTACGCAGAAAAGACCATAGAAATTCGTATTACAATGCATTATATAATAAATACACTAATTTTTATATATTTAACTAGCGGACGTACCCGGCTTCGCCCGGGTTTTACCCGAGTAAAAGTTTGTTTAACGAATCTCTCGATAAAGTGAACATTTTTTTCCCGGTCCCTTGAAAAATACTCAATAAGTTGAATAAAATCAATATTAATTGGTTCCCTCGGTAATTGGAAGTTAAAGGAATAGTATCTTGCCTTGGAATTATATCATTATTCTTGTATGGATGTACCCGGCTTCGCCCGCGTTTTACCCGAGTAAAGGTTTGTTTAACGAATCTCTCGAAAGAGTGAACATTTTTTCCCGGTCCCTTGAAAAATACTCTATAAGTTGAATAAAATCAATATTAATTGGTTCCCTCGGTAATTGGAAGTTAAAGGAATAGTATCTTGCCTTTGAATTGTATCATTTTCTTGTCTCAAATAGATTGCCGTGTCATCCTGAATTTTGTCTTTCCTAATTTTCTACATTACAAAATCATCGTATCATCATGATAATATTTAGAGCAGATTGTTGAATTATAACAGATAAATTAGAATATTTATCTTGATTATTTCTAGGCGAAAAGTTATTTCAAAAATTTTATTTGCTAGAAACCTTCCCAGTACTATACTAAATAACTTCCCAAAGTTTCATGGCGATCCAATGAGTGGTTTGGTCAGGCATAAAGGACAAACAAACAAACAAACAGACACACATACATTCATTTTTATATATATATAAGATAAGATAGGAGTATAAATAATTTCGTGCGGTTTGATAAAGATGGCGCTACTAGTTTTTTATTCCTCTGTTTCATCTGGCAACACCATTATTTTGAAAAGTTATCATAAGGCTTCCTTTTCAGTAACCCTCATTTCTCTGAAGTATAAAGAACCTAGTTTTTGTTTGCTCCTAAATTGTCAACTTTAGCACCAAATAATGTGTTTTTGCGGGGAGTTTTACTTCATTACTTCAATATAAATAAAAAAGCTGCAAAAAGTCATCGTAGTTTATGATGGCCATGCTCTAGCTGAACGAACGTGTCAGAAGTGGTTTGCATGGTATAAAGGTGAATATTTTGATTTGGAAGACGAAGAAAGACCCGGAGCGCCACCAAAGTTTGAGAATCAAGAATTAGAGACAAGGCTCGATGAAGATCCAACACAAACGCAAAAGGAACTCTCAAAAATACTTGAAGTTACTCAACCAGTCATTTTTAATCGCTTAAAGGAAATAGGAATGATCCAAAAGGTCGGAAATTGGGTGCCGTATGAACTGAAGCCAAGAGACGTCGAACGCCGTTTTTTTCACTTAAGAACAACTGCTCTAACGTAAAAAAAAAGAAAGTTTTTTTTTGCATCGAATTGTAACTGATGATGAAAAGTGCGTCTATTACGATTATCCAAAACGTCAGGCAACGTATGAATACCCTGGCCGTGCCTCATCATCGATGGCCAAGTCGAATATTCATGGAGGGAAGATTATGCTATGTATTTGGTGGTATAGGAGTGGTTTATTATGAGCTGCTATAACCGAACAAAAGTATCACAGAGGAGGTCTACTGAAGACAATTGATGCGTTTGAGCCGAGCATTGCGAGAAAAACGGCTGCAATACGTCAATAGACACGACAAAGTGATTTTGCAACATGATAATGCTCGGCCACATGTTGCAGCACCCGTTAAAACGTACATAGAAACGCTCAAATGGGAAGTCTTACCCCACCCTCCGTATAGCCCAGACATTGCTCCTTCCGATTATTATCTCTTCCTATCAATGCAAATCAATGAATCGATGAATGGATAGTGACCAAAGAGCCGGCCGTTTTCCGGGATGGGATCCGTCAATTGCCAGAAAGATGGGGTTGTTGCCCGAAAGGAGATGCCTTTTATCTTTTTTTTTTAATTTATTGAAATGTAGAGATGAGTTGTTGCATTCAGGTAGATGAAGACATATTGTAACAAATAATTGATAAAACACTAAAATTGATGTGAAAATATATTTTAAAAATGTTTTTATAAAAAATGATTTTTTACCGCAAGTTTTTAACTTTGATAGGGTTAATAAATATTTTTGATTGGTTTCTATTTCTACACAGCGTTTTTTAAACTAAATATACAAGTATATATATATATGTGATGAAGTGAGGTCTGTTAAGCCTTGTAGAATCCTGTCGAATTAGATGTGATAGAGAGTTTTTGTCGACTTATCTGTGATGAGATCCTGTCGACTCTCGCTATAAGCTGTGGTAACCGAGGGTCAAACCTGTAGTAACCGAGAGGGACAGTCAGGGCGTGGAGAGTTTTCCAGTACCTCTCTGCACTTTGGAAGACCTTTAACAGTTTTCACAGAGTACAGGCAGTCGTGGTCGAGGCAGAATGGAAAGCTTGGGAATGTCCACACACACAAAACGAAGAGACACAGCTGTAGTAGGAAAGTGCCATGAACAGATAGGAGTTGAGCTAATCAAGATGGAGTTAGAAGAGATCTTACTGTTTTACATGGCGATCAGTTGGTCCTGGCTATAAGCGACAAGGGCTCGCGCTGACGATGAAAGGGGTGACTGCTGACTAACTAACGGACTAACTGCGGTCTAACTATGGACTACCCGCGGTCGGCTAAAACCGAGGTGTTTATATACCATTCCCGAAGAGGGGAGTTGGAGATGTCTGAGAATGTGAACTTTGGACGTCTGCACCCTTTGACCTTGATGGCAACGACTGCTGAATTCCTTTTCAGGGTTGTTGGATTTCTCTCTCGATTTTAGACGTTTTTGAACTTATCAATCTTGCTTTAACTCTTAATCTATTACATAGTTTTATTTATTTGTCTTTAGTTTGTACAAATAATAATATATAACAATTAAATAGGTGGGTGGAAAACTTGTGACAGAATGGGGTGTGTTATTAGAAATTTGCGGATTTTTTCTGAGGTAAAAGCGGGCGCTCTGTCAAATAACAGACATTTTGGAAATCCTTGTTGTAGTACAGTTTTGAGAGTTTGAATGTACGTTAGGGTACTGGTTAACTGGTTAAACTCCCTTTGAGAGTGGTGAAAGCTTGTTGGCAATTTTATGGTCTATTTGAAAAATGTAGTTTTCTCGGTGTTCGTAAGTGTTGTGTTTCGACTTTGTTGCGGTAAAAATGTCATTCAATGATGTCAGGTTTAAATGTGGGTAAAAGTGTGACTTTCGACGAGGACACGCTTTTGGGTGAGAAGTGTCACAGGCATGAAGGCGTCTTTGTGCCTTTTAAGTGAGAAAAATTGTTGTGATGCGCTGTGTGACACGAGTGAGTGAATTGAATGGAAAGGTGTCACGTGAAGTCTTTGTTTTTGGTACAGCATCTAACTTGTTTCATCATGAACAACAAATTTACTAGTCATGAGTGGTGGTTGTACAAAATACATCGAGATATCTTGGTTGTTAGTAAATGTGGCACGTTTAGTGGCGACGGAGCTTGTGTTGCTCGAATTCGATTTGTTGCTAAGTCGCGCGCTAATAGATGGTGGCCAATTGTAGAAAGTGATGGGAAGTGTGTTGTAGTTTATTGAGAGAGATGTGTGGATAATTAATAATTATGCATGTAAAAGGAAAGGACGGGGGAGTGTAGCTATGTTGGGATTTAACGATTGTAATAGTTTTGGAAGACTGTGACTTAATTTAGCTACTGACGTGGTAGTTGATGGGATTTTTATTTTTAACTTGTTTTGGGAAAGATAGTTACTTTTCTAGTTGTGATTTTGAAGATATTGTATCTTTCGATTTTTGAAATTAAAAAAAAAAATGCGTTCCACCTATGTGTATTAAAATTTGAATATATTTTTTAAATCGTTGATTATGGTAGTGCGAAAATTATCTTTGTAAAAGGGGCAATGGCGTGATAGTGACTCATAAATTGAAAGGGGCGTTTACATAAAATAGTGAACTTAACAATGATTTTTGCAAAGTTTTGAATATAGGATTAAGAAATTGGTGTTTGTTATAAAAATATGATATTAAGAAAAACACACAAATAAGTTTAGAATTATGATTCGAGTAATTAAAAAAATAATGATTTTTTTTAATGTAAAATTGAAAGTAATGAATTAAAATTTATAAGTTACTTAAAATGAGGTAAAAATTGATATATGAGGGTGTAAAAGATTTAAAATTTGAATTGAAATGATATAAAAATGGTAAAAATTGATTTTAAAATGATTACAGTGAAAATAAACATTAAACTTATGGAAAATCAAGTTGTGAGCATGAGGAGAAAGTTTTTTAAAACTTACAGTTTTGAGGATTGTTCAGTCAGGATACTTGGTCTTTAGTTGTCGTCCTACTGATGACATGGAAGACGCTCCGAGTAGAGCTTGTAGAAGCTCGTAACTTCTGTTTGGTGACGGCGGCATGTTGCCTGGAAGATGGTTGCATTGTAAGGCCGAAGGGGGAAAGTCTCACCGGCTTATTTTGCGGGATTTTCGGCTGTGTCGTTGGAGGGGGAGATTGCTTGCTCCTGATATATAGTCTCTTGTTGGGGAAAAGATTGATAGGTCGTTTAGTTGGAATGGCGGCGGCTTGTTCCT
>CP092866.1:87762250-87799117 GCA_030710605.1 Cordylochernes scorpioides | reverse complement strand
AAGTATCTTGGATCAAATTTTTGGTCATTGAGGTATAGCATGGTTTGGCTTTTCTTGATTTATGAAGATAATGTCTTGGCCAAATATATTGGAACAAGCCTAACTGAATGTTTAATTGAGTTTGCAAAACTTGAGCATAACATATATTTGTAAAGTTGAACCATATTTTAAAGTAATATTTTGTGTAATTTTATTTTATTTTTCTGTTTGTGGAAAACACTTTTAATAATATAAAAATTTTATTGTAAGATGGAGTCGAATTTTTTGTGTAGTTTTAATTGAAACCATAATGGTTCGACCAGGATGGAAAGAGATTGGTACCAGGCCGTGACTTGTCAAAACTAAACCCGGCGGGAGTTTCGTCCCTGTTAGTTGACTCACCTACCAATCTCTTCGACCATTGAATTGGTCTCAACACCATCTTTAAGCAAATGCGAACAATTCATATTTCGGATGCATAGGCCCCGTTTGGCCAATAGGATGGCCCGCCTATATAACTGAAAAAGAATAAAGATAGTTATTTATTTTTATCGTAAATATACCTCAAATTTATACTTTATTGGCTAGAATGGGGCTGAATATTATATACTCTATAAGGTTGATGGTATGTCCAAAAAATGTCAAAAATATTGAGTCTATTTTGACGAGAAAGGTGTCCTTTATATTTATTAATGAAAATTCTACCTGGTTAAACATCCATCAACGGTAATCTTAATATATGTATATGAAGGTTTTATAATATTTTTTCAAGGAAAGTTATAGAAAATTTCGATGTTGATTTGAGAGTATAATGTCGAATTGAGAGTAAAATGTCAGTATAGGAAGCTATTACTGAACGAATAAGTAGAATTAAATATTTTTTATATGAAAGATGTTTGTAAATTAATGATTATTAAAACAAATTATTAAATATTATTATTTGGGTATCAAAAATGTTTTAATTATTTATGTAACAATAAAGGGTTATAACAAGTTCACGCTTATTACCTCGATCGTTACGCGTCATTTAAGCAGAACATAGAAAAAAAAGGAAGAATTGAAGATATTAGGGTAGGAAAAAGAAAAAAGACAAAACAATGTAATCTTTTTATCAAACAATTCAAATTTATTGAGAAAGAAAATGTTTTAAATATTTTTTAAAGTAATATTTTGTGTAATTTCATATCATTTTTTATTTTTTTGTGCGTGGAAAACACTTTTAATAATATAAAAATTTATTGTAAGATGGAGTCGAGTTTCGTCCCTGTTAGTTGACTCACCTACCAATCTCTTCGACCAATGAATATTTGGATTAAAATAAAAGAAAGAGTGGAAAAAGATTTTTAAATTTATAAAATTTTGCTTTTGTTGTGGGTGGTTGGAATTATGACACTGTGTGTATGTTAGTTTTTATATGTGTGTGTTGTATGTGTATTAGTTTGTGTGTGTGTTTATGTGTATTTTCTAAAGATTAAGTATGTGTAAACCTTCTTGTGTTTGTGACTTTTCCTTATTGTAATCACAATTAAGGGCTTTTCTTAAAAGGAGCAATTATGTGTGAATACTCCATGTGTACTCTTAAACATTAGTATATATGTCCAATGACAAGTTTCAGGCAGTTCGAATTATAATCAACAAATATTAACAAGGTGTATATTTATAATAAAACCTATCAATATGTCTCTTTTTTTAAATTAAATTATGAGTACATTTAAAAACCCATGTAATTATCAAGTCTATTATAATATTACTACATTGGACGATCGAACAAAACCAATAATAACAATGTTATCCAAATTTCATCTTTCATCAATTACCTTTAGATCTATTTATAAATAACTATAACATTGGGTTGTTTGATTAAAGAATTTTATTTCTTTTTTTTAATAGTCATGTCTTTTAGGATCAAAAATTTAATTTAATGAAAACCTAGAAAGTTTAATTTTTTTTGTTATTAAAAGAGAGAAAAAAAAGGGGGGGGGGGATATTTTAAACTGAAGCACTGAACAAAGAAAATATATCAATTGGATTATAGACCTGAATTATAAGGCAGTATGAATAAATTAAATTAAAATATTTGTGTGTGACTCTTTGGCATTAGTGTCGATAGATTAAGGCCAAAGATCTATATACTTTAATTGGTTGATAGAAGATGGTAATTAAATTGTCATAGAAAATTCATATCAAAATACTGATTTCCAGGGTTAAGTATGAAATCAATTAAACCTAAAAGTGAGATTAAGAGAAAGAATAAGGAGAATTTTAAAAATTGGTCTTGTTGTTGTTGTGGTAGGAGGTATGTGGGAGATAGAGTGTGTGTATGCACTTATGCGCATGTGTGTTTATTGTCCATTACAGTATTTGTGACTATAGAAAAGGTATCAATTGGATTATAGATCTGAATTATAAGGTAGTATGGATTAATCCAATAAAAATATTTGTGTGTGACTCTTTGGCTTTAGTGCCGATGGACTAAGGCGTAAGATCGAAATATTTTAGTTGGTTGATAAATTGTCAGTACATTCATATCAAAATATTTAACTCTAGGCTTAAATATGGATAATTTATATCCCAGTCTCCCCCACCAGCTTATTTTGGACTGCACCACAGAGTTCCTAATTGAACAGGGTTGCCCCACAGACACCATTTCTAGACTCATTGCACTTATCAAAATTAGTCTTTGCCATAGTGTTTTCAAATTCAACCAATCTTATTTCAAACAGACCAAAGGCACCCCTATGGGTAGCCCGTTATCCTCTCCCCTCTCAGAAATAGTGATGCGCAAAATAGATAAACGTATAGTTGATGTCTTTCCTAATGATATTTTGATCTGGTCTAGATACATAGATGACGTCTTTGCTATAATCAAAATTAACACCTTTAATGATATACTCAATACATTGAATAATTTATATCAAGACTTAGACTTTACTTCTGAGACTGAAACAAATAACTCCTTGGCATTTTTGGACATACGTATAACAAAAACACACAATAAATATAATACTGAAGTCTTTTATAAGCCCACCTTTCGCCCCATGTATATAAATTTTTCATCTTTCTGCCCATTAAGCCACAAGATCAATACCGTAAGAACTTTGTCCAAGAGAATATACACCCACTGTTATACTGAGGAGTCAAAGAAAAAGGAAACAAACAACATAATTTCAAATTTAATGTCCTCTGGTTATCCTAAAAACTTTATATTAAGGCATTTCTATGACCCATCTCGCACCAAGATTAACGACAACTATAGATCTACTGCACAATGCCGTATTCCTTACAAAGTATAAAAATAGCTAGAGAGCTTAAGAATTTCGGCATCCGCACCTTCTTTTCCAACACCCCTAGTATAGGCACCATCTTAAGGAACCCTATTACTAAAAACAATACGCCTCGTAGCACTACTCAAAGAAGCAATGCCATTTATTCCATAAAATGCAACGATTGCGATAGTGTTTATGTGGGTGAGACTGGCCGTTACATTAAAGACAGAATGCAGGAACATGACAGAAACATCAGACACAACGACCCGAAATCACTTATTGTCCAACACATTTCACAGACAGGGCACAGTTTTAACACAACTGATCCAAGATCACATTATTCTAATATACCACATAAACACAAAAGATTGGTTGTCGAGGCCTTGCTATCTCTGAGGTATAATAGCTTAAATAGACATATAGATGTACCTGATCCGTATATAAGCTTATTACATAAATAGCCATTGATGTTACCCGTTTATTTCATTTTATTTTAATATATTTTAATATCCTTTTAATACTGTTTTACCCTGTAAATACTTATGGTTTTTATCATGGTTTCCGTCGTATTATGGAGCGTCTTTTAGTCTTAATGCATTTTACCTTAGGCCTTTTAATAATCGTATATTTCTCATCTTAACAAATTTTATTAATTTGCTTATGTCTCGATGTTCTTTTTAAACAAAAATTCTAAGTATCACCGATTATTTCAAAAAAATTTTTTTACAACTAATTTCTTATAATCCATATGCAAAAATTTTTTTCTTCGTGTATATAATGTATCATTTTTCTTATACATTTGATCCTGTAGAAGGGCCTCGCTATGCCCGAAAGCTTGATGTCATAATAAATTGATGAAGAAACTTATCTCCTGAATGTTTTGTCTTTACCACGAATGTAATTGGGAAGATTTTACCTCTTTTTAAAATATTTGTGTGTGTCTCTTTGGCGTTAGTGTCGATAGACTAAGATGAAAGATCGAAATATTGTAATTGGTTGATAAAAGATGGTACTTAGATTGTATTAGAAAATACAAATCAACATACTTATCTCTAGGGTTAAGTATAAAATGAATTAAAACTAAATGTGATATTGGGAGAAAGAATAAAGAAAATTTTAAAAATGTTTCTTGTTGTTGTTTTGGTAGGATGTATGTGGGACAGAGTGTTTGTATGTCCTTATGCGCATGTGTGTTTAAAGTCCATTGTAATCTTTGTGACCAAAGAAAAAGTGTCAATTGGATTGTAGGACCTGAATTATAAGGTAGTATGAATAAAGCCATTTAAAAACAAATTGGTGCGACTCTTTGACGTTAGTGCCGATAGACTAAGACGAAAGATCGAAATATTTCAATTGGTTGATAAAATATGGTAATTAAATTGTCAGAACATTCATATCAACATACTTATCTCTATGGTTAAGTATGAAATTAATAAAAACTAATATTGAGATTGTGAGAAAGAATAAAGAAAATTTTAAAATGTTTGTTGTTGCTGTTATGGGAGGAAGCATGTGGGACATAGATTGTGAGTGACAAGGATCAAATGGTAATAAGGTTGAATTTAACTAAATAAATATTTTTATGACTCTTCAGTAAATAAGGTTGTCTGAACCAATAGATGAGGAACCTACGTACTTTAGTTTTCTGTTAATTGATGATGATATCAATTCACAAATTTTATAATTTTATATATATTCAAATTTTTCCTTCAATGATTGAAATATTGAATTATTTAGTTAGAGAAGGTATTAACATTGAACAACCAACATTCTTCTTAGTGTTGAATTATTCAAATTATGGAAAATCAAAAAATAAAAAAATATATTTTTAGTAACGTAAATTGATTTTTTTTAAATTGCAATACTGATTAAAGAAAAGGTTTTATTTTAATTTTAGATTAGCTCTATAATGTATTATGAATGAATCAAAACAAATTAAATGTGTGTGATTCTTTGACAATAGTATCGATAGTGACAAACAAGTGTAATATCGAAATACTTTACTCGTTTTAATGCCGAAGTTAAAACCAATTAAATCCATAAAACCTTTTACTAATCTAATCAATTTTTTATTTTAGTAAGAAAAAATAACAATGAACAATAAAATTCACTAATTATAATACTGAATTAAGAAAGATGTTAGTAGTATTCTATTCAAGGTGGTGATTTCAAATTTAGTCAAATTAATTGTATAGTGTTGAAGTACATTGTGCAGATAGACATTATAGATAAAATACCTATTTTTTTTTTAGTCTTGTGATCGTTTACTGTGCCAATGTTCTTTCATATACTCTAAAATAAAAGTCAAATTTATTTTTTTAGTTGTTTTATGATTGTTTAATTATTACCAGAAAAATTGTTAATTGTTACCAGAAAAATATATTTCAATCAATTACCAAGGAATTAGTACTACCACTTAAAAATTCATTAATTGATGAATGGAAGTAATATTCATTTAACTAACAAGACTTTAAGTTTGATCAATATTTTATGTTAACTTATGTTTAATAATTAAATGAAAATTGATTCAAAGCTGATAGTGATTTTATGTAGAGACATTTACTGTAAACTTTTAATGATAAGATACTTCAATTAGAGAATATTTATAGTTAGAAATTCTTTCTGGAAATAAGTGAAAGTTTTCAAGGGCAATAATTTCCATTTTCAAACTTATCATGGTTGTAAAATTCTTTTTTTCCCCTCGTTTCTAAGCCTCTATTTATATAAATATAAAACCTTTCAAAATTAAATGAATTATAAGTTTGATTTAAGATATAAAATTTAAGATATAATAATGTGACATACCTTTTAGATATTGATGTGATGTCTTCTATATATAACGTTGCATTGTTTAAATTTTATTTATATTTTTGGCGGTAATTGGTAAGTATAAATCCGTGGTAAAATTTTATAAACTAAATTATTTTCAATAAATGAATTAATAAAAATGTTAAAGTAATAAATTTTAAAATTGAAATTGTTAAAGAATTTAGAGAATTTTATTTATATTATTATCCTTTATTGTTACGCAGACTTTGACTTTATCATCATCGGTGCTGACGTCACTTCTACTTCTACGCTTCATGACTTTTCTGTTTTGATTCTTTGTTCGCTTGTTTACAACAATTGTATTGGAACAAGTCGTTCCTTAAATAAATATATATATTAGTTTATATCAAAAGGGATGTCCTCTTAACTACAAAATACGTAAGTACAAAACAACTTGAAATCCTTAAAAAGAAACATCGTATTTTTGCTAAGCCTATCAATTTGGTAGCAGAGCGTGGTTTGGGCGCGCGAATTGGACTAACCGCCAATTGATCCATTTAAATCAAAAAGAAATTAAATAATTGGACTAACCGCCAATTTAGAAAGAAAAATTGAATGAAAATGGATACATATAACTTAGCAAAAATCGAACAGTTAACAGAAAACAACTATACAACGTGGTCCATGAAAATGGAAGCAATTCTAGATTCAAAATATCTCTTCGAGGACGTAATTGTTAATGACGAGCCAGACTTTGCAAAAAAAAACACTAGAATATGATATTTGAAAAAAAAAAAAGAATCGGGAAGCATACAACCTAAAAATATTGTCACTTTCGGATGACTTAACAATCATCTTTCGAGGCCATAAAAGGGCCAAAAGAATTTGGTAAGACATAAAGAAAAGGTTTGAAGGATCTCTAGAAAATAAAAGGATAAACCTAATGTTGGATCTAGCCAGACTAAAATTGAACCCAAATGAAAATGTTAACATGTATATTGTATGAGCACAGAAACTGGCACAAAAGATCACCCAGCTAGGAAAGACTGTAACAGAAAGGGAACTTGTACGATACATTGTTGAAGGACTCACACCTAACTTTGACACGATCACAGCAGTACTGTCAATAAACAGAGAAATCTCCTTACCAGACTTGAGACAAACTCTACTGGATTTCGAGAAGAAAAGACAGGACAGAAGCAAAAATCATGAAAATGCTTTCAGATCATCAGGCAACCAATTCATAGAAAGGTCATGCTTTATTTGCAAAAGAAAATGACATTTCAAGAAAGACTGTTGGTTCAACCCTAACAACAAAGGAAATCAAAAGAATACAACAAACAAAAATAACATGGCCAGAACAAGGAACTACCATAAAGGACCAAAACAAAACAAAGACACGGCCAGATCAGCAATCCAAGAACGAATGGAGGAACCATCCCAACGAAGAAACTCCACTTCAGAATACGCACTACATGTAATCACAAGGGAAGAACGCCCGACGACTCAGGACGTGTGGATAATTGATTCTGCGTGCACAAGCCACATGACTTCCCATGGTGAATGGATCGAGCACAAGACGGAGGAGAGAAGAAGCATACAAGTGGCGGAAGAAGGGAGACACATCGAATCTGCCTCATCAGGATCAATCCAAGCTACTGTACAAGGTAAGGACAAACTTAACAACGTTGTAACCCTGCATAATGTCCTCCATGTACCACACCTGAAAGGAAATCTAATGTCCATTCCAAGCGTGGTAAGAAGAGGGAACTCTGTTCTTTTGAATTCTGAAGAAGCATACATATACTCTTCTGATGACAAGCTATTAGGAATAGGAAACTTTGATGGTAACATGTACACATAGAACCTATCACGTTTGTCTGAAGCAACTCATGTTACAAAAGAACATTGCTTGATTTCAAAGGACAATTCTAGGACTGCATGGCACAGAAGGTTAGGGCATCCTAGTGACAACAAATTAGACCTGATTTTGAAGAACAATCTTCTAAAAGGCTTGGACTCTATAAATGGTACCCTTGATCAATGTGATACTTGCACCTTAGGAAAAATGACCAAAGTACCCTATGTTCACACAGATAGCAATCAGGAAAGCTACCCCTTTGAAGCCATTTATGTCGATCTCTGTGGTCCAATGAGAATAAACTCCTTGGGCGGAAGGAAATATTTCTTGACCATCGTAGATGAATTTTCTAGGAGAATATTTGTAGAATTTCTCAAAGATAAACTCTCAGCAGCAGAGGTTTTGAAGAAGTTTATTGTAAAGAGAGAAAACGAGCTAAACTCAAAACTAAAACGACTTAGAACAGATAACGGAACAGAATTTATCAATAAAAACATTGAAACCATCATAGAATCCAAAGGAATTGAACATGAACTAACTACACCGTACACCCCAAGAAGCAATGGGAGAGGTGAAAGAGCTAACAGAACACTATTAGACAAAGGCCGAACACTTCTGGCAGACTCCCAATTACCCCTACACTTCTGGGCAGAAGCTGTGAATACAGCTGCATATCTGTACAATCTAACTCCCACAACCAATGATCCAGACACTACCCCTATGGAAAAATGGAAAGGTAAAGAGCCATCCGTCTCTCAAATCATGAGATTTGGTTGTGAAGTCTTCTATAAACTCGAGAATCATCAAAGACACAAACTAGAAGCTAAATCTAAGAGAGGAATATTTGTAAGTTATTCAAGATGCAGAAGAGCTTATCGAGTATTTGATATCACAGCGAGAGTCATTCTTGAAACCGCAGACATTCACTTCAGAGAGAACAATAATGTCATCTCGGAATAAAAACAAAGTGATAATAATACGGACTCTGACACATATTTCTTCATTCAGGAGGATGAACAACTGGACAATTATGTTCTATCAGATGTTGATATTGAAGAGCCAGCACCAGATACCATGATCAACAGACAGACCGAGTCAAGTGGATCAGACAGACCACAAAGAACTCGAACAATACCTAAAAGATTTGATGACTACGTTCTGGCTACTACGAATGAAACCATTCCGAAAGACTATGAAGAAGTCATCGCATGCGAAGACAAGAAACATTGGGAGAACGCAATATTTGAGGAAATACAGAACATGTACTCGCATCAAGTATGGGAACTGGTACCTAGACCTGTAAACGCTAAAGTTGTCAAAAGTAAATGGGTGTTCAAAATATTTAAAGACCAAGAAAACAAAAACAAAACTTACAAAGCTAGACTTGTTGCAATATGGGATACAACCAAATCCCAGGAAGAGATTACAACGAAAGTTTCAGCCCTGTAATTAAAAATGCCACCCTCAGGACTATTTTGTCAATGGCAGAAACAAAAGATTCAGTCATTAAACTATTTGATGTGAAAGCAGCCTATCTAAATTGAAACATTGAAAACACAATATCCATGGAACAACCTGCTGGATTTGTCCAAGACAGAAACAAAGTTTGCAAACTCAACAAAAGTATTTACGGTCTACCTCAATCCGGAAGATCGTGGTATGAGGAATTCAGTCAAGTACTTCATGACTGTGGACTGGAAAAACTTGAATCTGATCCTTGCCTATTTAAATGGAAGAATGAAGACAAATACTTCTATGTAGGAATATATGTTGATGACTTTATCACTGTCTCAACTTCTGAAGATACCTAAAACAGATTCATCAATAAATTGAGACATCACCTGGAAATAAAGGATGTAACATGTAAAGGCATGTTTTTGGGAATCAAGATCATACAAGATAAGGAGGGAATTTCGCTACAGCAAAGTCACTATGTACAACAAATATTGCGGAAATATGGAATGGAAACTTGTAAGGAAGTTCCAACATCAGGTTCCAAAGAAATCAATTTGGACAATCATATTGAAGATGACAATTGTGATCAGCACACTTACCAAGAAGCCCTTGGAATGCTAATGTTTCTAGCTGTTAACACCAGACCCGACATCGCTTAAATCACTAGCAAACTTTCACAGTACTCCAGACAACCAAAACAGATGCACTGGACAGCAATCAAAAGAGTGATGAGATACCTACGAGGAACAATTTACCTAGGAGTGAAATTTGAAAGAGGGAAGAATGGAATCCTGAAGTCCTACACCGATGCCAGCTGGTCGACCACCCATGATGGAAAATCCTACGGCGGATATGTATTGAAGCTCGGCGAAGCAACTATAGACTGGAAAAGTAGTAAACAACCACTCGTCGCCCTCTCCATAATGGAAGCGGAAATGATAGCTGCTTGTGAAAGCTGCTGTCAGATCAAGTGGATAATAAACCTGTTACGAGAGCTGGAAGAATGGAATTTCATGAAAAAACCAACTGCGATCTATACAGACAGTCAGACATTGATCAACTGGATCTCCAGCCCTAAACAAAGCAGTCGCTGTAGACATATCAACAGAAAGTACCACTTCTTGAGAGACTGTTATGAATCCAGAGACATCTGCCTTCTGTATAAGCCATCTCAGGACCTGGAGGCGGATATCGTCACAAAGGACCTATCCCGAGACCAGATGAAGAAACACCTGGAGTACCTCAGCATCGTGGGAATAAAGACAAAGTAAGGAGGGAATTGTTACGCAGACTTTGACTTTATCATCATCGGTGCTGACGTCACTTCTACTTCTACGCTTCATGACTTTTCTGTTTTGATTCTTTGTTCGCTTGTTTACAACAATTGTATTGGAACAAAACAAGTCGTTTCTTAAATAAATATATATTAGTTTATATCAAAAGGGATGTCCTCTTAACTACAAAATACGAGAGTACAAAACAACTTGAAATCCTTAAAAAGAAACATCGTATTTTTGCTAAGCCTATCATTTATTTTTGTCTAAATAAAAATTATAACGATTAAAACGAAAAGTCTAGGATTTAAATCTTTGTTTATATTTATTATTACGAAGGTATTTTCTGATTGATTGTATATTAAATTGTCGTATTAATTTTTTGCTGTATCCATTGTTTAAAAAATCTTTGTTTAAATTATTAATGGTATTTATAAAGTAGTTTTTAATGATAATTATTCTATAAGTTCTAAGAAATTGTCCAAAATATATACCTCTGGTGCATTTTTTTGATATATTAGATGTTGATATTATATTTGATATTTGTTGGTATTATATTTGATTATAATAAATTTAAAGTTTTTTTTTATTATATATATTAATAGTTTTCGTAGTAAGATCTATTTGAAGATTTAAAAAGTGAACTTTTTTGTTATATTTGGTAGTTTCGTTACTTTTTAAATTTAAATATTTAGGGTAGATAGAGTTAATAGATGATTGAAAGTTGTTATTATTGAATATTATTATATCATCTGCGTATCTAAATATGAACCATTTCACCTTATGTTGGTTGAAAAATTCCCTTTCAAAATAAAATAGTAGTAGATTGGCTAGTGAAGGACTTGAAGAGGTGCCCATAGGTACTCCTTCTTTTTGTACCTAAATCCTGTTTTTAATTTCGATATAGTTAAATTTTGAAAAAGTGTCTAGGAGTTATTTTGCTTTTGATAGGTTTATAGATATAGTTTTATGAAAATTATGTATTACAGGTATGTTATAAATTTTATCATTGATGAACTCCAAAAGCAGTTGTGTAATTTTATTTCTAAGATCTTCCAAATTTAATTTGTAGTATAGATCTTAAAAATCAAATGTGTAAACTGATTTTAGATTGTTTATATTGTCATTGATAAAACTTATGACTCTTTTGTTTGAATCTATAAAACTATATAGTTGTGTTTGTTAATAATTTTTTGTGTTATAAATTTTAATTAATAAAATAAAATTTTAGTTAATACCTGAAGTTATAGTTCTAAAAGCTGTTGGTGTTTTGTGTATTTTCAGTATGATGTATATGTTAGGTATTTTGTGTTCCTATAAGTTTTGTGTATGTTTAAAGATTTTTCTTCTTTTTCAATTTCTTTTTTAACCTTATTTGTATTTAAGTTAGTTAATTTGTATTTATTAATGTTATTTATTTCTTCCAATATAATATCATGGTATAAGGTTTTACAGGTGAGTGTAAAATTGTTGGAACTTTTTTCAATTGGAGTTATAATATAATGATTTTGGATATATGCCTTTTTACTATCTAATATTATATTTATATAAATATATATGAAAAGATAGTACAAATGTAACATTGTACTGGGATAAGGTGCATAAATTAAGAAAAAGGCATCTCCTTATCGTGCAACTGAAAATTGCTGATGGCTGGCGCCATCTATCGGAATAAATATCAACTATTCGCTGATGAGGGCCAACAGCCCGAAACGCGTCCGTGGTTAGCTTTTCTTGATTAATAAAGAATGGGTATTTGGCCAATTCTGGAATAATTAAAATTCAACGAGAATAGTTGATATTTATTTCGATAGATGGCGCCAGCCATCAGCAACTTTCAGTTGCACGATAAGGAGATGCCTTTTTCTTAATAAATATATATATAGATGAAATTTTGCCGGGAGGATATTGATTATATTTCATGTGCAGTGAGAGTACAATTCTCCCTTTATTCGCTCCCTAAATTCTAACTAAATCAACCTTATCTTGGCAAAGCTGCTGGTGATGTGGCGTATTCACCTATCTCAGTTTGCATTATTTGCACAGACAGAATCGAGAAAGTGAATTATTTAAATGCACTTTAAGAGAAGAGTGATCTTATTGTACACTCATGGACGAAACATTTAGCACGTATATGGGGATTTTCAGACAATAACTCTGAAAGATATATGATACAAATTGATCTTTATCGAAGACACACAAAATAACCAAGTATGAAAAAAATTGCCTCTATCTTCTTCAAAAAACAGACTACCGGCGACATAAAAGACCTTTTACTTCCTTAATTGTTGTCTATGAGGGTACCTGACATTATCTAATCGAAAATTAAAACATACATATGATTTAGGTCAATATAGTTTCTGAAATACATTGATGCAGGTTTTCCTTTTGTCCGAAATTGCCGAAACGGCTGTTATGAACCACACAGTGGTCTAAGTTTGCATCTTCTGCGCAGAAAAGACCATAGAAATTCGTATTACAATGCATTATATAATATATACACTAATTTTTATATATTTAATAGGAGTATAAATAAGTTCGTGCGGTTTTGATAAAGATGGCGCTACTAGTTTTTTATTTCTCTGTTTCATCTGGCAACACCATTATTTTGAAAAGTTATCATAAGGCTTCCTTTTCAGTAACCGTCATTTCTCTGAAATATAAACAACCTAGTTTTTGTTTGCTCCTAAAATGTCAACTTTAGCACCAAATAATGTGTTTTTGCGGGGAGTTTTACTTCATTACTCCAATATAAATAAAAAAGCTGCAAAAAATCATCGTAGTTTATGATGGCCATGCTCTAGCTGAACGAACGTGTCAGAAGTGGTTTGCATGGTATAAAGGTGAGTATTTTGATTTGGAAGACGAAGAAAGACCCGGAGCGCCACCAAAGTTTGAGAATCAAGAATTAGAGACAAGGCTCGATGAAGATCCAACACAAACGCAAAAGGAACTCGCAAAAATACTTGAAGTTACTCAACCAGTCATTTTTAATCGCTTAAAGGAAATAGGAATGATCCGAAAGGTCGGAAATTGGGTGCCGTATGAACTGAAGCCTAGAAACGTCGAACGCCGTTTTGTTCACTTAAGAACAACTGCTCCAACGTCAAAAAACAAGAAAGTTTTTTTTTTGCATCGAATTGTAACTGGTGATGAGAAGTGCGTCCATTACGATTATCCAAAACGTTAGGCAACGTATGAATACCCTGGCCGTGCCTCATCATCGATGACCAAGTCGAATATTCATGGAGGGAAGATTATGCTATGTATTTGGTGGTATAGGAGTGGTTTATTATGAGCTGCTATAACCGAACAAAAGTATCACAGAGGAGGTCTACTGAAGACAATTGATGCGTTTGAGCCGAGCATTGCGAGAAAAACGGCTGCAATACGTCAATAGACACGACAAAGTTATTTTGCAACATGATAATGCTCGGCCACATGTTGCAGCACCCGTTAAACCATCCACCCTCCGTATAGCCCAGACATTGCTCCTTCCGATTATTATCTCTTCCTATCAATGCAAATCAATGAATCGATGAATGGATAGTGACCAAAGAGCCGGCCTTTTTCCGGGATGGGATCCGTCAATTGCCAGAAAGATGGGGTTGTTGCCCGAAAGGAGATGGCTTTTATCTTTTTTTTTTATTTATTGAAATGTAGAGATGAGTTTTTGCATTCAGGTAGATGAAGACATATTGTAACAAATAATTGATAAAACACTAAAATTGATGTGAAAATTTATTTAAAAAATGTTTTTATAAAAAATTATTTTTTACCGCAAGTTTTTAACTTTGATAGGGTTAATAAATATTTTTGATTGGTTTCTATTTCTACACAGCGTTTTTTAAACTAAATATACAAGTATATATATACGTGTATTCTACTAAGTGGGTGCTATTTCAAAACATGGCTAAATAGAATTTAGACAATACCTGAACGAAGCCACGTTCACATTCGGCTTTTGTATAATATTTAAGCATTTTTATAAAAATAAATTATTTTTATCTTCTTTAGTTTTTCTCTTTAAATTATCAAAATCTATGAAAATTTCCAAAAAATATCGCCCAAAAGTTCACTTAACCTAAGTCTCTAATTGGAGGTGATTTTATAAAAGTCATTCCTTATTTTAACACACACTCTCACATGGCTCACTCTCTGATATCATCATAAAAACCTTTTTTTTCTTATACCTAGTACACGTAGTGCAGGTAATGATAATCATGGTGGGGTGGATAGAAGTAGGCGAATGCTTTTATTCTAAGTGCACCACATGTCTACACATGTGAAAAGCATTACGAATTTGCACTTACAAATGTGCCAGAGCCCCGTTTGGTTACTTGTACTCGCTTGTGGGGTTGGACCTTTGCAAGAAATGGGGGCCATTGGAGCATTTTTAATCATAAAAACTACGTTTGTCAACAGGATTTGACATCCCATTGAAGTACTAAACTAATATATATTGACTAGATCTAATTAAAACAGTAATACGACTGATTGAAAGGCAAACTATTTCTGAGTTCATATTTAGTAAAGAATAAAAATTGTAACTGAGACACCCAATTAGAGAGATTAAGGCAATACTTTGAGAAATTTGGGGCTTATAACTAGATTAAACATTTATTGACAGCAATCTAACTATGCCATTTTGTCAATTCAGCCATCTAAATTTCAAAACTTTCTAAAAGGCGAAAACTTTTGCTTTGTCACTTGTTATGGTGATTTATAGACAAATAAATTGAGAAGATTATTCTCACACAAAGCCACTTACTCTTTTTATGAGGGGGAATCTTCTCGAAAAAAAAGACCTTTTATAGTTTGATAAAACTGTGTCATTTAAAATTACATGGAATGTTTGGAGAATTAGTCACATAGGTGTAAATGAGAAATTCGATTCTATCTAAACCAAAATACTGATTTTATTCATATATTTTTAACGTAAAAAAGATACCACAGTATACTAGTCTTTTTAGGAAAGACACTGAAAAAAATATTTTTTATTGAATATTTGTTTCATTCAAACTTCGAGCATGATAATAATTGTGCAATATATATATATATATATATGTGTGTGTGTGATGAGGTATCCTGTCGAATGTCGCTATAGCTGTGATAACCGAGGGTCCACCAGTAGTAACCGAGAGGGACAGTCAGGGCATGGAGAGTTTTCCAGTACCTCTCTGCACCTTGGAGGACCTTTAACAATTCTCACAGAGTACAGGCAGTCGTGGTCGAGGCAAAGTGGAAAGCTTGGGAATGTCCACACACAAAAAAACGAAGACACAGTAGTAGTAGGAAAGATCCGTGAACAGATAGGAGTCGAGCTAAGAGCAAGATGGAGATAGAGGAGTTCTTACTATTCTACATGGTCGATGAGGTGGACCTGGGTACAACCGACGAAGGCTCACGCTGATGGTGAAGTGGCTATATTTTCGGCTAGGGCAGATGTCTTATATATCTTTGCCGAGGGGGGGGGGGGGGGGGGACGGAGAATGGACTTTGAGCGGGTGCGAAGGGCGTGGAGCATCTGCGACATTCAGCATCCTTTGGACCTGATGGCAACGGTCTGCCAAATTCCTCTTTAGGGTTGATTTCTATCTTGATCTCTTGCTTAGCTCAGCTCTTAATCTATTACATACTTTATTTATTCATCCTCAGTTTGTACAAAGTACATTACATATGGTGATGCAATGACACATGTCAATAATGCGTATAATTATTTATAGATGTGTTTTTATATACAACATGACAATCTTGTTATAAGTATTATACAATATAGGGTTGTTGGTTTAAATTACCATAGATGGGCCCTGGGAGTGAAAGGGTTAATCCGGGTTTAAACAGGTAAAGCCTCTCTAACACAGGTAAGTAATTAAAATTTATTTTAATTAATTCAAACTGTGATGTTAAAAGGGGCTATAACAAGATGTTTTGTTTGGATATATCTGAAAATTATAAAAAATAAAACTTATGTTTAATTTAAAAGTTATGATATTCATTATAAAAGAGAAATTTAGATAAACCTTTGTTTGATAAAAAAAGTAATGATGATTGAAAAAATTGGCATTCTAAGAGATTATTGGCGGGCGTTGGAAAGGGTTAGGGGTTAAAGACTATACAATTGTAAGTACTACACATGCAACCAAATACTTAGATCCAGGTGCAAAGCGAGGATATAGACTTGAGCGTCTTCCTAGGCAATGTTTCACTTGCGATCCTGTATAAAAGTCAAAGTGCTTTGTCACAATTGTAGGTTTATTGGGTTAAAATTTGTTGAATTCACTGAGATATACATCTTGAGACAATCGCTGTCGGTTTTGAACAAATCGGGGTTGTGGAGGTGTGATTTACAGAACATTCTCTGTGTAATATTTTAACTTATTGACATGTATGGTGTCACTGTCTCTATTGAGAGGTTGATTGGGGCGATCTATTCGAACGACATTGAGTGAGATTATTTCAATTATTGTATATGTTCCAGTAAAATATGGTGTTAATTTACCTGTGTTGGGATGTCTATAATTTTTGACCAAACAAGATCATTCACCCTGAAATGTGGTGTTCTGTGCTGCTTATCAAAGGTTTATTTTTCTTTTTTATGCTTATTTTGGGTACGAGAGCGTGCTATTTCTCGGGCTATAGTTATTTCGGGGTATGTGTTAAGATGAGTTCGTAGATCTGGGGGGATAACATTGAAAATTAAGTAGGTGGGTGGAAGACTTGTGACAGAATGGGGTGTATTATTGTACGTCTGAGTGACGCGCTTAACTAGTTGAGTCCAGGGAGCTTTCGGATTTTCTAGATAAGCTAGTCTGAGCTTGCCTGTAATGGTCGCATTTAAGCGTTCTATTAAACCGTTTGCTTGTGGGTTATTGCTTGTGGTAAAAGCGGGCGCTCTGTCAGATAACAGACGTTTTGGAGATCCTTGTTGTAGTACAGTTTTGAGGGTTTGAATGTACGTTAAAGGACTGGTGGACTTCGATGGAAAGGTCAAAGCATATTGCGTTAAATGATCCACTATCACGTGTAGATATGTCTTGGAGTGTCTATATTTCGAAATTCCAGCTATGTTATCTATAGAGATTTAGTCGAATGGTTGTTGAGGTGGTGGAATTTGTCCGAGGGCACCATAGGGTTAACCTTTGGGTCTTTTAATGATTTGGCAGGTGTGACAAGACCTGACAAATTTTTCTATAGATTTAGAGATACCTTTCCAGTAATACTGGGTAGTAATTATGCGGGTCATCTGAGAGATGCCTGGGTGGTATATATAAAAAGAAAAATGCGTTTTGAGCATTGAAACATTTTTACGTGCTTCTAAATGTGTACCTCTCCCTATAAAATTAATTATAATATAGACCTAAAATATCGGGAATTTAAAGTAATAAAATTAAAAATTAAAATGTAAATATTTTATGACACATACACGATCTAAATTGCGAATATATCTATGGTAGTTCAATTTTCTTATTTATACTGCCTTTGTCTTCTGCGGAGGTCCAACTTTCCAAAAATAATCGGCAATGTTTTTCATATATGTTCTGGTATAAAATATCTGTTTTATCAAAGTACGGTGTCTGGTTGTTTTTCAAAGCGTGGTCTACAAGGAGTGATAATGGATTATAATTTCTTAGACCAGATTTGTGTTGATTGATTCGATCTTTTAGAGGCTTGCTTGTTTCTCCTATGTGTTTGGTGGGGCAATCATTACATGGTATTTTGTAAATTACATTGTTTTTGTTTTCTAATTTGCTAATTTGTTTGATTTCTGGGTGAAGTGTGTGTGTGTGTGAATTTTTTCAAATTGAATGAAAATTTATATGTAGCAATTATATTGTTTGTCTTTAAGACTCTGGCAATTCGTTCAGAGCCGTAGCTGTGATGAGTTTATTTCGGCGCTATCGTCCCGAAATCCATGAGCCTCTTTTATTCTCAGGGAGTTCACGTAAAGTTTGCATCCTGCTATATAAAAGGTACAATTTGTAAATATCCTGCGCGCACTGGGGTTAAAAAAAGAAAGGACATAGGCAACTATGGATTTGATTAATACTACAATATATTTATTTATCTCCTTTGACGGTCATACAAAGATAAGAATAAAATTAAAGATAAATAAAACGGGAAACGAGGAAACGCTGTGAGAAATTTTACATGAATATACCTATTAAAAATCATTATTAAAAAAATACTTAACTTTGTGCTTCTGTTGGAAGGCTGGAAATCCCTCCCCAAAAAATCTTGTAGAACTACATTTTTTTTAACGAGCTTCCCTATACGATCTTATCTCTAAAAAGAACTGCCCTCACCAAAAGCTTGCTCGTGACTAACTCTCTTCTCCCCAGGGTGACCGAAAAAAAAATTAAAAAAATAAATCTTTATCTGGTCACCCTCTGTGAAAAAAAAAAGAAATTTTAAAAATAAAAAAAAAATAAAAAACTATAATAAAAATTATTATTCGAAATATTAATTTTATAATATTAAAAAAAAGGAAAACCCAAAATAGCTGCTTATTTAAATAAAAAGAAAATTTATTGTAGTACTATAAGTTATTTACAAAAACTAGAAATAAAAAAAGGAGGTGAAGAGATGGGCTGGTTTTTACAAAGAAGCATGCTCGAAGTCCACTTCTTGGAGTCCTCTTTGTGGAGGCCCCAGAAGTGGCCTCTACAGTCCTTCCCCGCCAAGACCACGGGATTTGGGCTTGCGAGGGAGCAGGACAAATCTCCGGGGTCAAAAGTGGAGGTCGGGGAATGCTCTGGCTTGCGAGGGAGCAATACAAATCTCCGGGGTCAAGGTGGAGGTCTGGGATGCTCTGGCTTGCGAGGGAGCAAGACAAATCTCCGGGGTCAAAGTGGAGGTCGGAGATGCTCTGGATTAGCGGAAACAATAGCACTGTCTAAAATAAAAAAAAATGTCAAAACAAAGGGCGCCATGCATTCTATTTATTCGCCAGTTGAATGCAGGACTGGCTTTCTAATTCCACTCTGTGACACGGATAATATTGTGATAAGTATATCCGGAGTCTTAGGGTGCCTGGAACACAAGGGTTATAAACACATATATACATCTATTTATATGTAAGATTTGACGCATTTGTGGGAAGGTGCATACCTACTAGTTAAAAAATAATGCTTAGTAATTTAAAAAATAATAATAAAAGAGTCAATAATGAATAATAATTTGAATCATAATGAATTCAAACTAAAATAAAATAAAAATAAAATATAAATAAGATTCAATAATGAATTCAAATCTGAACTATAATGAATTCAAACAAAAAAAAATAAGAGAGCCAAAATGAATTCAAACTTGAACTATAATTGATTCAAACTGGAAAAGAAAAAATAAAAGCAAAAGAGCCAATAATGAATTCAAACAAAATTAAATAAATAAGAAAGCCAATGATGAATTCAGACCTGAACTATAATGAATTCAAACTAAAATAATAATAATAAAAGAACCAATAATGAATTTAAACAAAATTAAATAAATAAGAAAGCCAATGATGAATTCAGACCTGAACTATAATGAATTCAAACTAAAATAATAATAATAAAAGAACCAATAATGAATTCAAACAAAAATAAATAAGAAAGCCAATAATGAATACAGACAAAAATTAAATAAATAAAAGAGCCAAAATGAATTCACACCTGAACTAAAATGAATTCAATCTAAAAATAAATAAGAAAGCCAATAATGAATTCAGACAAAATTAAATAAATGAAAGGGACAATAATAAAAAAAAATGGTGACTTCACATCGACTTGACACGGTCCCTGTCATTCAAAATTTATCTCTATCAGTTCCATGCCTTTTTCGTTTAAACATGTCCAATTCTATATGGGTTTGCTACTAACTAATTTAAACAAACATGATCAAGCTCTAAACTTGTTTAATACCTAATAAAATAAATAAAATAGTATTTTATCAATGTACTACCATAGTACGTCTGGTAGGGAGTCCTTTATAAAGACTGACTGGGCTGGGTTGGTTCTCCAGGATGAACACATCATCCAACTCATCATGAGTAAATACGACATTCAGCACAAAGCCCGAAATGCCAAAGACCTCACGTCCAGCACAAAGCCCGTGGCGTGATTAACTGGCCTATTCTGCACTTATTGATACCCTCGCCGAAGAGTCCTCGTGTCAGTCATCTGAAGACACTACGAAACCTCGCGCGTCCCTATTAATGGTATCAGACCCAACAAATGGGTCAGCGCATAGAACCGATCAAGTCCCCGACTTGCAAAACCCACCCAAACTCAGTCTTTTACCACTAACGTTATCCATATGGAAGGAAGCATACCCATAGCGCATACTTCCCCTACTGGGGTTTGAAACCAGATACCACCCAGTTATCAAACCCTACATTGATTTAATTGAATTGTATGTAGCCATCTGGTGCGCCGGTGAAAACCCGCTAAGTCCACCAAAGTCTCACACATATCAGAAGTTAACAAAAAAAAAAAACTCATATTCCCGAAGGAAGCCTAACAAAAAGGAGCGACTATTTTCTAATTTGAGAATTGCATTGTCCTGAGAGGCTTATAACCCTAACAAATTTGAAATCAAAAATAAAATCGATCCTATTAGAATTCCCTAACACTATTCTAAATGTATATTTGGATTAACAGTATGTTAGACTTTAACTTTGTGGTCTCATTCATTGATCATTACATTCACTCATTCCATTCACGATCGCATTCAAACTAAAGTTAGACTCTATCATAAAAACCAAAATACTATAATAATATCATTATCAAATCACTATAATATTAAATAACCTTTAGGACTTTATTATCAAAGAAATATTGAAATACTACATGGGAACTAAATGCCCTCTGTCAAAAACTATCCTATGCCTCATACAATCTCTGAACAAACTCTAATCAATGACTGATATCAGTCTCAACTGTAAGCTAACCTAACCTTTAAAGAATTGTAAATATCAAAGTCCCTAAATTGTCTTTGCCTCAACACCTAGTACCACTGCAAAGATAATTTAATAGGACAATTTACTAATTAGAGCGACAAAGAATAGAACATTCAACTCATGAAGGCGATAGACAATTGGAAACGCTTCCTCTACTGATAAGATCCTGTTGACTGACCTCCCCTCCTCAAACACGCTCCAGTCACAGCAACCACTCTACACTACCAGTGCGACAACTTCATTCTACTTGCTAACTGTAGGCAACACGCAATAGTTCTAGAATATGGAATTAAAGGGCGTCTATATATATACCCAACCGATATCTGTACTAATATGGAAACCTACACTCTGCTACACCACTGCTCTCAACTACCTGGCTTTTGATTGTCTATGTCTACTTAATCTCAATTCAAGGGATTATTGAGCGTCATACGATGGCTCGTATACCCAACCTTGGACGTCACTAAGAACACAAACAGCCCGCCTCCAAACACTACTCCGACCTCGGCGGTACATCTTTCTCTGGAGTTGTTGTGTGGCTCTGGAGTAAACTTGATGTCGCCCAGCTATACCTATACATCTATTTAGCTGCTTGCGCCACCGATCCTACTGTAAAGTATGCACCATACTGAAGTACTAAGTCGCTGTTCATAACTGGAAAGTTACCACCTAATGACCACTCAAGAGCGTCTGGTTCTCCAGTCGCTTCTTGATTAAATAATATCTTATTCTAATTAAATCTAATCTTAAAAAAAAATTATCCTAAACTTGAGTATTTGTGCCAAATTGGTTACACCTATTTGCCAAAATTAAACCAGGCTGATTGTCTACTCTTACAATATGCATACTACACTTAAAAATTTCAAAATTTAAGGTCTCATGAAAAAAAAATTCTATAAAAGAAAAATTCTGCTTAATTTGGTCTCTCTTGATACATATTAAAGTTTTACGAACTTAGGCTTTCTATACATGCACTCTCTTCACACTACATCACATCAGTGACTATGGCCACCGCTCACATCACAAAGTCTACACTTGCAAATGCACACTACACTTAAAAATTTCAAAATTTAAGGTTTCATGAAAAAAAAATTCTATAAAAGAAAAGTTCTGCTTAATTTGGTCTCTCCCACTTAATACATATTAAAATTTTACGAAATGACTGTTTCTATACCGCCTTCTATCATATTGTTCTTTTCCTTATTCCAGCCTGAACTCTTGTTCATTACACGGTGGTTCGTAAAAATATACTGTCGATTGCAGGCTAATCTCTCTTACGCCTTCGATGATATTATGTATATTGACTTGACCTGGTTTGACACAGCACGCTTTCCTATTGAAGTCTCACTACAGTACGGAATTGAATGCTAAAATATATATATTTCTCGTTGTGGTGCTAAACATTTATTCCGCTAAAACATGGCTGTCGCAGTGGTTTCTCGTGGTATGACAGAGGTGAACCGAGCCTAGACACATCTGAGTAGGTGCAGATTGGCACAACTACATCTTGCGTAGATTGACTCGGCATGTCGATTAATCAATCTTGGAAATTCTGAGCGAAATGGTGCATCAGCCTGCAGATGGATATATATAGATTAAATCTATATTTTATAAATGATGCATATATTTCAGATGATTTCTTCACATACTACCACAATGACCCATTCTTCAACTGGTTCATGCCACGTGTTTTTTTTTTTTACGCTCGGTGGCGTCCATCGGGATATTATGTTTTATGTCGTTCTTCACTCACGTCCACCTTCGTGAGCATCTTAGTCCTATTATATAATATACAATTTTACAGACAGAATAGCATGCTCCGACGTCCATTGTTTAAACTACGCAAGATATTCTTCTTAATCTTCAGGCCTATCCCTGACCTCCCAGAAATGTAGTCCTTGCTACTGGTTACCAATGCCTAATGTCACATTTCATAAAGCCGATGTCGAAACGAGTTTTTAAGTCTGCTATGATACTATTAAGCTTTTCTTTTGTTACAGGCTTCTGCTGCCAGACAATCTGAAGATAAGGTTTTCTGGAAAGGCTTATCAAAACCAGTCAAGTGCAAACACACACGAGGTGCAATACTCTCTATCTCTGTTTATCTAAGGTTATCAAAAACCAAATATCTGGTAAACTGCTAAGTTCGTATTCCGAAATAGAGTCATTAATTTCCAAAGGATGCAGGTTATATAAAATGATCTCGTTCTTTGGCTGGAGATAAAGAAAAGAAACAACAATTTCACTACTTTCATTAAAAAGGAAAACCTTCCCCACCAAATTCTGTAATATGGATTATCATACTATAATAAAAATCGCTATTAGATTGAATACGATATTACCTAAATAATAAAATATAAATACACCTATAAATGGGAGAGATAAAATTATATGCAGTAACTATTTGTAATGTGCGTGACACATGCAAAAATATAATCAAAGGTGACTGAAAAAAAGGCTAATAATCTATACAAAGAAGGTTTTTTTTTTTTCAATAAATGCTATACGTTGTCACGCATTTCCCTCCACGAGGAGTTACAAATGAGAATATACAATTCTACAGAATTACAGATTACTATCTGCACAAGATGGTATGTCCATGCAAAATAAAATTACGAGACCAGTTTAATGTCGTCTACGCTATTAAAAATAAAAATATTGTAAAAACACGTCTTTACTAAAACTGTATAATTGAACAAACATATTTCTCGCATAAATTAAAGTAACTTAAAATATTTAAAATGATGCGTAAAAATTAATCACTATACATAACTTTAATCAAAATGGCAATAAGACATTTATTTTAAACAAGGATTTGCGCTCCGATAAACTAACCATACTGGAATCCAACAAAGTATCTTGTCATAATGACATTAACAGATGTTTTAAAATATATTTTGGCATATTATACTATTGGAATATTAAACCAAATCTAAAATAAATAGTTAAATAAGGAAATGGGTGAAATATGTGGTAGGCATAGAGCCAGACTGTGGTCTTAAAGGCCGTAGTATACTGTTTTGCGCACTCGCTACTATGCTTGTCAATAAAAGAAAATTACAATACCAGTTTAAGATTCCCATGCATTAAAAAATAAAATTACAAGACCAGTTTAAGAGATCATTTACACTGTTAAAATAAAAAAAAATTGTATTATCTACTTGTTTATTGGAACGCGTTTTTTTTCTAAAACTATAATTGAACAAACGTCTTGTTTGCATAAACTAACGTAATTTAAAAATAAAAATAAAAAAACTAAAGTAAATTAAAATAAATAATGGAGAAAATAAATTTTTATACATAACTGTAATATAAATGGTAATAAAACATTCTTCACAAGAGAATTGCGTTGCGATAGACTTTTACCATAAAATTGGCCATACTGGCATCCATAAATATTATCTTGTCCTAATGACTTGTACAAAAAATTGTTTTAAATTATATTATATTCGGCGCTATTAGAATATTATACTAAATTAAAATGAATAGATAAATGAAAGAAATGGAAGAAATATGTGGCAGGCATAATGCCAGGCCTAAAAGGCCAAGCCTTTGAAAAACGTACCTTTTCACACCAAGCGCTTGGTCTAGACTGTCCTTTGTTAAAGGTTTCCTTGTAGGCGGGAAAGCGGTTCTCTTGAAACCCTTAGGGTCTCGCCGACGTGTCAATCAAACTTGCGGGGGGGGGGGGGAAGTCTAGAATTTGACATTGATTGATATCTTTATTTGCTTTCCCATGGTTTCTCAGATTCTTAGCATTTTCCCGCTAAAAATTTTCCTTGTAATTTTCTATCTACCAGCTAGTATAACGAAATTTTTAAGATTGTTAACTAATAGACACAAAAATAAAAAAATTGAGATTTCAAATACTCTAAACTGGTGTACCTTGCTAAAAAAATACTGGTGTTGACAATATATGATTTAAAAGATAGATTACAAAATGATGCAGTGTTTTAAGTTATAACCCAACTTCTATAACGTTCAAAATTTTTATACTGGACACATGGTGACTTCGACACATACATCTGTATTTGTTTAGAATTGGCAAAATTGGTTCACCTGCATGCACTTGTGGAAACTAACAACTTATAATTGCTATATGTAAAATTTGACATCGAATGTTTAATTTTAATGATTTCCAATGTTCAATTGTATTAATTGTTTATAATTTAAAAATATACACGCAATTATCCAAATTGTAGATATGTTCAAATTTTACTTATGTTTTATTTTAAATTTCACAAATTTATATTTATGCTTATTTGCGCCCTGTATTTTTAGTTTAAAAAAAATTGTAGTTTAACATTTCTTTTTTTTAAATATATTTTGTTGTTTTTATGCGAAAATCTTTTACACATAGTACAAATAGTTTTAAATATAAAATTGGCGTTACTGTTAATTTTCAGAATGCTCATAATATCTTAATAAAGATTGGCGTTCAGCCAACTAAAATATTGGAAAATAATGATATTTTGATCTAAAATATGCATTTTTACAATATAAGCCTAATTTCATTTAAGAAACAAATAATAAACAAATAATATCTAATATTCCCACAAATATGTCGAATCTTACCTCAAAAAATGGCGGGATCCGTTCTCCACGTGGTTGGCCGCCTCGTGGACTTTACCATTCTTTTACTGGATTTTTCCGTAGCCTCCAACTAGCACACAATTATATTTTAGTTTATGCTTTAGACAGGATTTTACAAGTTACATGTTTTAAACAGCAGGGTGTTATTTTACCGTGAACTTTTCGTGGCCTTATATGAAATTGGTCGTCCCACGTTGAAGGCGTCATTGATGATCTTATTTCGGCGCTATCGTCCTGGCGCTATGAGCCTCTTTTATTCTCAGGGAGTTCACGTAAAGTTTGCATCCTGCTATATAAAAGGTACAATTTGTAAATATCCTGCGCGCACTGGGGTTAAAAAAAGAAAGGACATAGGCAACTATGGATTTGATTAATACTACAATATATTTATTTATCTCCTTTGACAGTCATACAAAGATAAGAATAAAATTAAAGATAAATAAAACGGGCAACGAGGAAACGCTGTGAGAAATTTTACATGAATATACCTATTAAAAATCATTATTAAAAAAAAATACTTAACTTTGTGCTTCTGGTGGAAGGCTGGAAATCCCTCCCCAAAAAATCTTGTAGAACTACATTTTTTTTAACGAGCTTCCCTATACGATCTTATCTCTAAAAAGAACTGCCCTCACCAAAAGCTTGCTCGTGACTAACTCTCTTCTCCCCAGGGTGACCGAAAAAAAAATTTTAAAAATAAATCTTTATCTGGTCACCCTCTGTGAAAAAAAAAAGAAATTTTAAAAATAAAAAATAAAAAACTATAATAAAAATTATTATTCGAAATATTAATTTTAAAATATTAAAAAAAAGGAAAACCCAAAATAGCTGCTTATTTAAATAAAAAGAAAATTTATTGTAGTACTATAAGTTATTTACAAAAACTTTGTGGAGGCCCCAGACGTGGCCTCTACAGCTGTAAGGGAGGGTGCAATAAAACTTTTTTGATTGATTAGAGCTGTTGCTTGATTGTAAAAATTTAGGTTTAAAAAGGTGTTTTTTTTTTATAAATTTATCTGGGTAATCATTGTTTTTTAGGTCTCTAAAAATTCTATTTCTCTCCATATTTTCATCATTTTTCATTGAGCAATGTGTTGTTAATCTTTTAGAGAGAGTGTTTACAACTGAAATTTTGTGATGGACTGGACCGAAAGAATTGTAATTTAGGTAGTTTACGGTGTGGGTAGACTTTCTATAAATACTAGTTTCATTTTTTTTCTTAATTTTAATATCTAAAAATGCCAGATAATTGTTTTTTTTTTCAATTTCGTGTGTAAATTTCAAAAATGGTTTTAGATTATTCAAAATATTTAGAAAGATTGAAATTTCTGATTCAGTTATATAAAAAATGTCATCTATATATCTTTTCCATAAAATTATTTTTAAATGTTTTGATTCTGTAACAATTTGATCAATTTGAATCATGAAGATATTTGCCAAAGCCGATGAAATAGGGTTGCCCATCGTCAGGCCTTTAATTTGTCTGTAGAATTGGTCTTTATAGCTGAAATAATTATATTCTAAGCAAAGTTTAATTAATTCTATCAAAGCTTCAGATGAAAAAGGAAGAGCAGAGTGTTGATGGGTTTCAATAAATTTTTGAGAGTTTAAATTGCTTCATCATATGGAATTGAAGTGTATAAAAAGTCGAAGTCGAATGATACCATTCGGCTTTGATTAGAAATTGGAAGGTTTTGGATTTTCTCAACAGCTACTGTTGAATTTGGGACAGTGTGGGGAAGTAATTTCTGAAGTGAGGAGATAATGGATGAAATAAATTTTGTGAGAGGGTGAAGTGATGAGCCAGCATATGACACAATAGGGCGTAACGGTGTGTTAGGCTTATGAATTTTTGGAAGCCCATAAAAGTGAGGTAGATTAGTGTCTTGTGCTTTTAAATTTTCGAAGGTTTTCTTCTCTAGTTTGAGTACACGTATTATTTTGTTGAGTTTTTTTATTAAATTCCTTAGTGAGATTAGATAATGGATTTTTCGTTAGATGTTCATAAATTTATTTTTCTTGAAGTAATTGACGAATTTTTGTGTTGTATTCTGTTGTGTTCATAATTATTGTGTTACTTCCTTTGTCTGAAGGTGTTATATTAATATCTTTATTATATTTTAATGATTTGATAGCCTGTCTTTATTCTTGGTTTAAATTAGTTTTATTTTGTAGTTCTATTTTTTTAATTATTGGTGTAACCTCTGATCTTATTTTGGCCTTATTTTGATCTGGTAAAAGTTTTATAGAATTTTCGATAGCAGCTGAAGTCCTAGGTATATCAATCTTTTGAGACGGAACATAATGCAGTCCTTTTGATAGAAGTCTCGTAGCATTGGGTGCAATTGATTGGTTAGAAAGATTGATTACAGTGTTTTGAGGTGTTTGAGGAATTGTTACAGCCTTCTCCACGCTGACGAGCGCCAACAGCGCGAAACGCGTTCATGGATGGCTTTTCTTGATTTATCAAGAAATTGGGTTGGCCAAATATCACGGAGCAAGCTAAATAAACGTTTAGTTTATTTTTGCTCCACTAGATGGCGCTCTGCCATCTAAAAAGCACATGTGCTCGTGGCATATATTGGATTTAATAAAATATTTATTTAAATTGGATTTGATTTAAATCCAATATATGCCTTTTTATTATCTAATATATTTATATATATATATATATATATGGTAACCGAGTGTCAAACCTGTAGTAACCGAGAGGGACAGTCAGGGCGTGGAGAGTTTTCCAGTACCTCTCTGCACTTTGGAAGACCTTTAACAGTTTTCACAGAGTACAGGCAGTCGTGGTCGAGGCAGAGTGGAAAGCTTGGGAATGTCCACACACACAAAACGAAGAGACACAGTTTTAGTAGGCAAGTTCCATGAACAGATAAAAGTCGACCTAAGAGCAAGATGGAGTTAGAAAAGGTTCTTACTGTTTTACAGGTGGTCCTGGCTGCAAACAACAAGTTCTCACGCCGACGGTGAAGTGACTGAATACGTTCGGCTAAAACCGAGGTTTTTTATATACCATTCCCGAGGAGAGGGGGGGGGGGGGGGGGAGAGATGTGAGAATTTGGACTTTGAACGTCTGCGGCATTCTGCACCCTTTGACCTTAATGGAAACGGGCTTCCACATTCCTTTTTAAGGTTGTCGGATTTCTCTCTCGATTTTAGACCTTTTTGAACTTCTCAATCTTGCTTTAACTCAGCTCTTAATCCATTACATAGTTTTATTTATTCATCCTCAGTTTGTACAAAGTACATTACATATGGTGATGCAATGACACATGTCAACCATGCGTATAATTATTCATAGATGTGTTTCTATATACAACATGACAATCTTGTCATAAGTAGTATACAATATAGGGTTGTTGGCTTAAATTACCATAGATGAGCCCCGGAAATGAAAGGGTTTATCCGGGTTTAAACGGGTAAAGCCTCTCTAGCACAGGTAAGTAATTAAAATTTCTTTTAATTAATTTAAACTGTAAGGGTTAAAAAGCGCTATATCAAGATGTTTTGTTTGGATATATCTGTAAATTATAAAAATACAACTCATGTTTGATTTAAAAGTTATGATATTCATTATAAAAAGAGACATTTAGATAAAACTTTTGTTTGATAAAAAAAATAATGATGATAAATTATAAATGATGTTTTAAGAGATTGTTGGCGGGCGTTGGAAAGGGTTAGTGGTTAAAGAATATGCAATTGTAAGTATTACACATGCAATCAAATACCTAGATCCAGGTGCAAAGCGAGGATATAGACTTCTGCGTCTTCCGAGGCAATGTTTCACCTGTGATCCTGTATAAGGTTACAGTGCTTTGTCACAATTGTAGGGTTCTTGGGTTGAAAAGTTGTTGAAGAAAAGGTTGTTCATTAATATGGTTGAAAGGGTGAAATGGAGGACCATGCTATAAGTAGAATTGTTGTATCGACAGTAGGTGATCTGACTTGACTTAAAATCAAATGTTGATTGTGGTCCGCTAGAGCTGAAAAAATTGTGAGTTGTGAACACTTTGTGCATGCGTTGGTGATTTTGCTCTGCGGATGATTGGAATAAACCTTTGAAAGGTTTTCAAGCCAGAAGTTGGGATTTTTAAATCTGGGGAACTATTTTCAATGAGTTTGTTGAAATTACGAAATAAAAAAATGAATTTTCAAGCAGTACTGTCGTTTTTCTACGTTGATTTGAGCAATGACTGTGTGTGTGAGAAGATAGTAGTGAAAAGTACACTGAAGTGGTTAGAGAAACGATTGTTGTATGCCCGATAGTTAATGATATTATTTGTCCTATTATAAAGGTATAAAAATAAATATAAAATGAATAAAAATATAGAAATATCATTGTGGTTGAATAAAGTTTAAGTGGACAAATTCGAACATGTATTATATACAAGTAATAATAATGAATAATTAAAGTGATTTTTGACAACAAATAAATCTTTTGTAATACTAAAATATTATTATGAAAAATAAAAGTAAAATTGATTTTTTTTATAATATTGGATTAAAAATTAGTGATTATATAATTGAAAGGTAAAAAATAAAAAATAAAATGTGTGTGTCTTATACAAAAATAGAATATAGTTAAAGATTATTACAATGAGTAGATGAAGGTTTAGTATTTCTTCTAAAAAGAAGTTACAAATGTGGTGTGTAGGTTTTATAAATCGAAAATTGAGAAGCGCAATTTATTGCTTGGATTGGTTACTAATATTTTTTGTATTGTGATCTCAATTTAACATGTAAAATGTTTGATATGTAGAAAAAAATAGAGATTTACACAGGATTAAAATATTAAAATGTTCAATTTAAGGTAGGTCTTGTTCAAATTCAAATATCTAAATGTTTAAAAGTTAGGTTAAGATATCGACTGCCAATGCAGCAAAATGTGTAGAATAAAAGAATGTATAAGACACGGCCTTAATTTATTGGAGGCGAGTAAGGGGGGAGGGTGGCAATGGATTTAGTGACGCGGCATGGTCTTGAGATCTTTAGTCTATCGTCACTGGGGCCAACTAGCGGTATTTTTATGACTCTCTGTCTGGGAATTTGTGAAATTCTCGAGGAAATATAAATGGCTGATGTGAAACACATGCTACACATGACGGTCATTCCAATAGCGGATATTTAGTTGACAGCTTTGTGGGCGGGGAGAGAGGACGTTGTATATACATGAAACGGGGTCGACTAAAGGGCAATTGTCGCTGTTTATAGTCGGGGATTATATTACTGGGGTCTTGTCTACAGCGCACTGGCTTTAAATTCTTTCTCTCCTAGTTTGGATCTGGTGGGTTCAAAGAAATCTTTATATTGTGTGAAATAGAGTAAGTAAAACATATCCAAATGGGTTGGTGTAATGTAGATAGAATAGGATTTTGAGTTTCACGGGAAATTTTCTGGTCGCTACTTGAGGTTTGTTTTAAAACGATCGATATTAAATAAATCTGGATTTAAATGTAGGAATGGCTGGAAAGTTTGAGGCGGTATAATTCAGAATAGTTGCGTCTCGAAGATATCTGGAGTCAAATGTTTGAATTCACTGAGATATACATCTTGAGACATTCGCCGTGGGTTTTGAACAAATCGGGTTTGTTAGGTGTGATGTACAGAACATTCTCTGTGTAATATTTTAATTTATTGACATGTATAGTGTTACTGTCTCTATTGAGAGGTTAATTGGGGCGATCTATTCGAACAACATTGGATGAGATTATTTCAATTATTGTATACTAGACGAATGGTCCGGGCAACGCCCGGGTTTTACCCGAGTGCGAATATATTTTAAAAACGTTGTCTTGGGTGGTCGCTATAGACAGGGTGGTCTGTATAGACAGGTGTATGTATCACACAGCCGATAACAGGGTTGTCTAGAGTGGCCGCTATAGACAGGGTGGTCTGTATAGACAGGTGTATGTATCACACCGCTGATAACAGGGTTGCCTGAAGTGACCGCTATAGACAGGGTGGTCTGTATAGACAGGTGATTGTAACACACTGATGATAACAGGGTTGCCTAGAGTGGCCGCTATAGTCAGGGTGGTCTGTATAGACAGGTGTATGTATCACACAGCCGATAACAGGGTTGTCTAGAGTGGCCGCTATAGACAGGGTGGTCTGTATAGACAGGTGTATGTATCACACTGCTGATAACAGGGTTGCCTAAGGTGACCGCTATAGACAGGGTGGTCTGTATAGACAGGTGGATGTGTCACACAGCTGATAACAGGGTTGTCTAGAGTGGCCGCTATAGACAGGTGTATGTATCACACAGCTGATAACAGGGTTTTCTAGAATGGCCGTTATATACAGGGTGGTCTGTATAGACAGGTGGATGTAACACACTGCTGATTACAGGGTTGCCTAAAGTGTCCGCTATAGACAGGGTGGTCTGTATAGACAGGTAGATGTAACACACTGCTGATAATAGGGTTGTCTAGAATGGCTGCTATAGACAGGTGTATGTATCACACAGCTGATAACAGGGTTGTCTAGAGGGGGGCAGGGAGGACACGTGTTCGCCGGCGGCAGCCAATGGGCGCGCATTCTATCCGTGAGCTTCAGAATAAGGCAATTATATAAGTAGATGGTCCAGTAAAATATGGTGCTAATTTACCTGTGTTGGGATGTCTATAATTTTTTATCAAAACAAGATAATTCACTTCGAAATGTGGTGTTCTCTGCTGCTTATCAAATGTTTCTTTATATTTTTTATGCTTATTTTGGGTACAAGAGCGTGCTATCTCTCGAGCTATATTTATTTCGGGGTATTGATTAAGATGAGTTATTTGATCTGGGGGGATAACATTGAACATTAAGTAGGTGGGTGGAAAACTTGTGACAGAATGGGGTGTGTTATTATACGTTTGAGAGACGCGTTTAACTATTTGAGTTCAGGAAGCTTTCGGATTTTCTAGATAAGCTAGTCTGAGTTTGCCTGTAATGGTCGCATTTAAGCGTTCTATTAAACCGTTTGCTTGTGGGTTATTGCTTGTGGTGAGTAGGGGTTGTATACCATGTGTTATTAGAAATTTACGGAATTTTTCTGAGGTAAAAGCGGGCGCTCTGTCAGATAAAAGACGTTTTGGAAATCCTTGTTGTAGTACAGTTTTGAGGGTTTGAATGTACATTAGGGTACTGGTTTACTGGTTAAACTCCCTTTGAGATTAATGAAGGCTTGCTGACAATCTGGGTTTCAACTCCATTTCACATCTTTTTAAAGTAGTTTTTAAAGGTGCTCGTAAGTGTTGTGTTTCGACGTTGTTGCGGACTTAGTAAAAATGTTATTCAATGATGTCAGGTTTAGATGTGAGTAAAAGTGTGACTTTCGACGTGGACACGCTTTGGGGTGAGTTGTGTCACAGGCATGAAGGCGCTTTTGTGGCCTGTTAAGTGAGAAAAAATGTTGTGATGCGCTGTGTGACACGAGTGAGTGAATTGAATGGAAAGGTGTCACGTGAAGTCTTTGTTTTTGGTACAGCATCTAACTTGTTTCACCATGAAAAACAAATTTACTAGTCATGGTTGGTGGTTGTACAAAACACATCGAGATATTTTGGCTGTTAGTGGATGTGGTACGTTTAGTGGCGACGATATGGAGCTTGTGTGGCTCGAGATTGATTTGTTGCTAAGTCGCGCCTTAATAGATGGTGGCCAATTGGAGAAAGTGATGGGGAGTGTGTTGTAGTTTGTTGAGAAAGATGTGTCGATGATTAATAATTATGCATGTGAAATAAAAGGACGAGGTATTGACACTAGGTTGGATTTTTAACTTGTTTTGGGGAAGGACAGTTACTTTTCTAGTTGTGATTTTGAAAATATTGTTTCTTTCGATTTTTGCAATAAAAAAAATGCGTTTCACCTATGTTTATTAATATTTTAGTATATCTTATTAAATCGTTGATTATGGTAGTGCAAAAATTATCCTTGTAAAAGGGCAATGGTGTGATTGTGACTTATAATTTGAATGGGGCGTTTACATAAAATAGTGAACATAACCATGATTTCTGCAAAGTTTTGAGTATTCGATTAAGAAATTGGTGTTTTGGTATAAAAATAAGATATTAAAAAAAAACACACACACACAAATAAGTTTAGAATTATGATTCGAGTAATTAAAAAATATTATGATTTTTTTTCAGAACCAAAGACCCATTACTCCAACATCCTCAATAGACTACAGAGACTAATAATAGAATCCATCATATCCAGAAAGCACAATAGCATCAACAGAAGAATAGATATTCCGGAAATTTATAACATTATATTCCCTGAGCCCAGCCCATAACCTCCAAGTGAAGCACGCGCAACAGAAGCCCGCGTTGATCGTGCTTTTAAAGCAAATGTAAACAGAAAATTGACTTTATTTAATTTTAAATCATATTTAATTGGCGTGTTAATCATATAAAGCATTTTCTCCCGTAGAAGGGCGTACTTGCCCGAAAGCTCGGAATTTTTTGAATAAAAAATATTTTTAAAATAAACTTTTTCCTGGAGGCTTATGTTTTTATTTTATTTTTTTTTCTTATGTAAAATTGAAAGTAATGACTTAAAATTTATAATATGCTTTAAATAAAGTATAAATTGATAAATTAGGGTGTAAACGATTTGAATTGAAATGATATAAAAATGGGAAAATTTGATTTAAAATGATTACGGTGAAAATAAACATTAAATTTATGGAGAATAAAGTTGTGAGCATGAGGAGAAAGTTACGTAGGTTTTTAAAAACTTACAGTTTTGAGGATTGTTCAGTCAGGAAACTTGGTCTTTAGTTGTCGTCCTGATGACGCGGAAGACACTCCAAGTAGAGCTTGTAGAAGCTTGTAACTTCTGTTTGGCGACGGCGGCATGTTGTCTGGAAGGTGGTTGCGTTGTAAGGCCGAAGGTGGGGAACTTCTCACCGGCCTTTTTGCGGGATTTTCGGTTGGGTCGTTGGGGTGTTGACAGCTTGCTCCTGAAATATAGTCTCTTGTTGGGGGAGAGATTGTTCGGTCGTTTCGTTGGAATGGCGGGTTGGTTCCTCCATCTTTGCTCTTCCTCGCTTCTATCTGGACAGACTCCTAACCTTCTTCGTTGTGGTCTCCTTTGTTATGGTCATCCTGTCGACTCTTCTGTGATGAAGCCCTGTCGACTTATCTGTGATGAGGTATCCTGTCGACTCTCGCTATAGCTGTGGTAACCGAAGGTCAAACCAGTAGTAACCGAGAGGGACAGTCAGGGCGTGGAGAGTTTTCCAGTACCTCTCTGCACTTTGGAAGACCTTTAACAGTTTACACAGAATACAGGCAGTCGTGGTCGAGGCAGAGTGAAAAGCTTGAAAATTCCACACACAAAAAACGAAGAGACACAGTTGTAGTAGGCAAGTTCCATGAACAGATAAAGGTCGAGCTAAGAGCAAGATGGAGTTAGAAAAAGTTCTTACTGTTTTACATAGAGATGGGGTGGTCCTGACTACAACCAACAAGGGCTCACGCCGACGGTGAAGTGACTGACTACGTTCGGCTAAAACCGAAGTTTTTTATATACCATTCCCGAAGAGGGGGGGGGAGAGATGTGAGAATTTGGACTTTGAACGTCTGCGGCATTCTGCACCCTTTGACCTTAATGGCAACGGGCTGCCACATTCCTTTTTAAGGTTGTCGGATTTCTCTCTCGATTTTAGACGTTTTTGAACTTCTCAATCTTGCTTTAACTCAGCTCTTAATCCATTACATAGTTTTATTTTTCATCCTCAGTTTGTACAAAGTACATTACATATGGTGATGCAATGACACATGCCAATCATGCGTATAATTATTTATAGATGTGTTTCTATATACAACATGACAATCTTGTTATAAGTAGTATACAATATAGGGTTGTTGGCTTAAATTACCATATATATATATATATATACTTCAATGTAGACACTTCTGCTTTATTGTAACTAGCTATAAAGTTCGAGCATGCGTCTCGCACCAATCGCAGAAAGCAATACACCTCGCCGTTAGCGGAGTCGGGCAGGCAAATTTGGGTACACAACTACTCGCAACGATTTCAGAGTGAAAAAGAACCGCGCATGATTCAACTAGGAAGATATTAAACACAGGTTTAAATCTATCAGCGATAAAGTACTATCGACTTCCTATATAAATATGTACTTTGTTTGGACAAGCGTATGACGCATAAAAGCAGATGTATTAGCTTTTTTCAGCTTGTTAAATCTTGCTATTGAATGTTTTAAATATATATTGATGCATTGAGAATATTCACCTAAATATGCGGACCATTGTAATATGAACAAAGTAGGCATAGTTTGACCGCGCTTACTCGTAGAGGTACAGCCTGCACCACGCTGACGAGGGCCAACAGCCCGAAACGCGTTCGTGCTTGGCTTTTCTTGATTTATAAAAAAAAAACGGGTTGGCAAAATATCAGAAAACAGGTTAAATCAACGTTTAGTTAATATCTGTTCCACCAAATGGCGCTCTGCTATCTTAAGGTTCCTGTGAGCCCGATCAGAATATGCCTATTTTGTTTGTTAATATCAACGGCTGAACTTTTTTTATTTATTTAAAAAAAATTATCATATATATATATTTTTTTATAAATGAATATCCTGCCGGCAAAATATTTCCATCTATATTTCTGCCATAGATTAGACCTAGCCACTTTGCCAGCTAAACACCTCTTTAGCAGATTGTGAAGATTGGATTGGATTGGAAGAATTGGATCCTTTTGTGGATC
>CP092866.1:87717137-87762150 GCA_030710605.1 Cordylochernes scorpioides | reverse complement strand
ACATGAACCTTTAGATAGCAGAGCGCCATTTAGTGGAACAGATATTAACTAAACGTTGATTTAACCTGTTTTCTGATATTTTGCCAAACCGTTTTTTTTTTCATAAATCAAGAAAAGCCCAGCACGAACGCGTTTCGGGCTGTTGGCCCTCGTCAGCGTGGTGCAGGCTGTACCTCTACGATCAAAATTCCTGGACATCTAAAAATCTCGTGTAAGCGCGGTCAGACTATGCCTACTTTGTTTATATTACAATGGTCCGCATATTTAGGTGAATATTCTGAATGCATCAATATATATTTGAAATATTCAATAGCAAGATTTAACAAACTGAAAAAAGCTAATAAATCTGCTTTTATACGTCATACGCTTGTCCAAAACAAGTACATATTTATATAGGAAGTCGATGGTACTTTATCGCTGATAGATTTAAACCTGTTTTTAATATCTTCCTAGTTGAATCATGCGCGGTTCTTTTTCACTCTGAAATCGTTGCGAGTAGTTGTGTACCCAAATTTGCCTGCCCGACTCCGCTAACGGCGAGGTGTATTGCTTTCTGCGATTGGTGCGAGACGCATGCACGAACTTTATAGCTAGTTACAATAAAGCAGAAATGTCTACATTAAAGTATATATATATAAATATATTAATAGTATTTTTTATATTTGGAAAATAGAGGAAAAGTGAACTATTAAGAACAACAGATTTTGAATTAATTTTGAGTCAGAACAGCAAGCTAATTCTGTATCAAATAGTATAGTTATGAAAAATTTTAAGATTAATAACTTTTTATTTATATATATATATGTGGTAATGTAGTAGTAGTTTATGCTGTTGGATGAATGCAGTGTGGCATGTTGGCTAGAAGCAGTCGTGGTTGTTGAGCGATGGGTGGTAAGGACACACAGGAGACAGGATCCAGAGGCAAAAACCCGTGAGGAAATAGATCGGGGAGGAAAGATAGAAGGTCCCAGAACAACTGGCGTCGAGGCCACCTCGGTGAGAACTGAACTTTGATCATCCCGTCTAGCCGCTTATAAGCCGCTTTAAGTAAGATAAGTCCCCTAGGGGAGATAATGAAGTCGTGATACTTGTTTACCAAGGGGGTTGTTTGTTAACCTCGCTATCTTCCCTCTTTCCTTGTACTCCCACACAGGCCATTTTATTTTACATATTTCCAAATATTATGACATATATATATATATATATATATATGGTAATTTAAGCCAACAACCCTATATTGTATACTACTTATAACAAGATTGTCATGTTGTATATAGAAACACATTTATAAATAATTATACGCATGATTGACATGTGTCATTGCATCACCATATGTAATGTACTTTGTACAAACTGAGGATGCATAAATAAAACTATGTAATGGATTAAGAGCTGAGTTAAAGCAAGATTGAGAAGTTCAAAAACGTCTAAAATCGAGAGAGAAATCCGACAACCTTAAAAAGGAATGTGGCAGCCCGTTGCCATTAAAGTCAAAGGGTGCAGAATGCCGCAGACGTTCAAAGTCCAAATTCTCACATCTCTCCCCCCCCCCCCCCCCCTCCTCGGGAATGGTATATAAAAAACTTCGGTTTTAGCCGAACGTAGTCAGTCACTTCACCGTCGGCGTGAGCCCTTGTTGGTTGTAGTCAGGACCACCCCATCGCTATGTAAAACACTAAGAACTTTTTCTAACTCCATCTTGCTCTTAGCTCGACTTTTATCTGTTCATGGAACTTGCCTACTACAACTGTGTCTCTTCGTTTTGTGCGTGTGGACATTTCCAAGCTTTCCACTCTGCCTCGACCACGACTCACTGTACTCTGTGGAAACTGTTAAAGGTCTTCCAAAGTGCAGAGAGGTACTGGAAAACTCTCCACGCCCTGACTGTCCCTCTCGGTTACTACTGGTTTGACCCTCGGTTACCACAGCTATAGCGATAGTTGATAGGATACCTCATCACAGAAAAGTCGACAGGGCCTCATCACAGAAGAGTCGACAGGATGACCACAACGAAGAAGACCACAACGAAGAAGGTAAGGAGTCTGTCCATATAGAAGCGAGGAAGAGCAAAGATGGAGGAACCAACCCGCCATTCCAACGAAACGACCGAACAATCTCTCCCCCAACAAGAGACTATATTTAAAGAGCAAGCTGTCAACACCCCAACTACACAACCGAAAATCCCGCAAAAAACGCCGCTGAGAAGTTCCCCACCTTCGGCCTTACAACGCAACCACCTTCCAGACAACATGCCGCCGTCGCCAAACAGAAGTTACAAGCTTCTACAAGCTCTACTTGGAGTGTCTTCCGCGTCATCAGGACGACAATTAAAGATCAAGTCTCTTGACTGAACAATCCTCAAAACTGTAAGTTTTTAAAATCCTACGTAACTTTCTCCTCATGCTCACAACTTTATTCTCCATAAATTTAATGTTTATTTTCACTGTAATCATTTTAAATCAAATTTTCCCATTTTTATATCATTTCAATTCGAATCGTTCACACCCTAATTTATCAATTTATACTTTATTTAAAGCAATTTATAAATTTTAAGTCATTACTTTCAATTTTATATAAGAAAAAAAATCACAATATTTTTTAATTACTCGAATCATAATTCTAAACTTATTTGTGTGTGTGTTTTTTTTATAATTTATTTTTATACCAAAACACCAATTTCTTAATCGAATACTCAAAACTTTGCAGAAATCATGGTTATGTTCACTATTTCATGTAAACGCCCCATTCAAATTATAAGTCACAATCACACCATTGCCCTTTTACAAGGATATTTTTGCACTACCATAATCAACGAATAAGATATACTCAAATTTTAATAAACATAGGTGAAACGCATTTTTTTTTTAATTGCAAGAATCGAAAGAAACAATATTTTCAAAATCACAACTAGAAAAGTAACTGTCCTTCCCCAAAACAAGTTAAAAATCCAACCTAGTGTCAATAACTCGTCCTTTTATTTCACATGCATAATTATTAATCATCCACACATCTTTCTCAACAAACTACAACACACTCCCCATCACTTTCTCCAATTGACCACCATCTATTAAGGCGCGACTTAGCAACAAATCAATCTCGAGCCACACAAGCTCCATATCGTCGCCACTAAACGTGCCACATCCACTAACAGCCAAAATATCTCGATGTGTTTTGTACAACCACCACCCATGACTAGTAAATTTGTTTTTCATGGTGAAACAAGTTAGATGCTGTACCAAAAACAAAGACTTCACGCGACACCTTTCCATTCAATTTACTCACTCGTGTCACACAGCGCATCACAACCATTTTTCTCACTTAACAGGCCACAAAAACGCCTTCATGCCTGTGACACAACTCACCCCAAAGCGTGTCCACGTCGAAAGTCACACTTTTACTCACATCTAAACCTAACATCATTGAATAACATTTTTACTAAGTCCGCAACAACGTCGAAACACAACACTTACGAGCACCTTTAAAAACTACTTTAAAAAGATGTGAAATGGAGTTGAAACCCAGATTGTCAGCAAGCTTTCATTACTCTCAAAGGGAGTTTAACCAGTAAACCAGTACCCTAATGTACATTCAAACCCTCAAAACTGTACTACAACAAGGATTTCCAAAACGTCTGTTATCTGACAGAGCGCCCGCTTTTACCTCAGAAAAATTCCGTAAATTTCTAATAACACATGGTATACAACCCCTACTCACCACAAGCAATAACCCACAAGCAAACGGTTTAATAGAACGCTTAAATGGACCATTAGAGGCAAACTCAGACTAGCTTATCTAGAAAATCCGAAAGCTTCCTGAACTCAACTAGTTAAACGCGTCTCACAAACGTATAATAACACACCCCATTCTGTCACAAGTTTTCCACCCACCTACTTAATGCTAATGTTATCCCCCCAGATCTAATAACTCATCTTAATCCATACCCCGAAATAAATATAGCTCGAGAGATAGCACGCTCTTGTACCCAAAATAATCATAAAAAAAGATAAAGAAACATTTGATAAGCAGCACAGAACACCACCTTTCGAAGTGAATTATCTTGTTTTGATAAAAAATTATAGACATCCCGACACAGGTAAATTAGCACCATATTTTACTGGACCATATACAATAATTGAAATAATCTCACCCAATGTTGTTCGAATAGATCGCCCCAATCAACCTCTCAATAGAGACAGTGACACTATACATGTCAATAAATTAAAATATTACACAGAGAATGTTCTGTACATCACACCTCCACAAACCCGATTTGTTCAAAACCCACAAATAATGTCTCAAGATGTATATCTCAATGAATTTAATCATTTGACTCCAGATATCTTCGAGACGCAACTATTCCGAATTAAACCGCCTCGAACTTTCCAGCCATTCCTACATTTAAATCCAGATTTATTTAATATCAATCGTTTTAAAACAAACCTCAAGTAGCGACCAGAAAATTTCCCGTGAAACTCAAAATCCTATTCTATCTACCTACTGTAATACACCAACCCATTTGGATCTGTATTACTTACTCTATTTCTCACAATATAAAGATTTCTTTGAACCCACCAGATCCAAACTAGGAGAGAAAGAATTTAAAGCCAGTGCGCTGTAGACAAGACCCCAGTAATATAATCCCCGACGATAAACAGCGACAATTGCCCTTTAGTTGACCCCTTTTCGTGTATATACAACGTCCTATCTCCCCGCCCACAAAGCTGTCAACTAAATATCCGCTATTGGAATGACCGCCATGTGTAACATTGGTTTCACATCAGCCATTTATATTTCCTCGAGAATTTCACAAATTCCCAGACAGAGAGTCATAAAAATACCGCTAGTTGGCCCCAGTGTAAATCTCTATTTTTTTTCTACATATCAAACATTTTACATGTTAAATTGAGATCACAATACACAACATTTTAGTAACCAATCCAAGCAATAAATTGCGATTCTCAATTTTCGATTTATAAAACCTACACACCACATTGGTAACTTCTTTTTAGAAGAAATACTAAACCTTCATCTACTCATTGTAATAATCTTTAACTATATTCTATTTTTGTATAAGATATATATATATATTATTTTTTATTTTTTACCTTTCAATTATATAATCACTATTTTTTAATCCAATATTTAAAAAAAAATCAATTTTACTTTATTTTTCATAATAATATTTTAGTATTACAAAAGATTCATTTATTGTCAAAAATTACTTTAATTCTTCATTATTATTACTTGTATATAATACATGTTCGATTTTGTCCACTTAAACTTTATTCAACCACAATGATATTTCTATATTTTTATTCATTTTATATTTGTTTTTATACCTTTATAATAGGACAAATAATATCATTAACTATCGGGCATACAACAATCGTTTCTCTAACCACTTCAGTGTACTTTTCACTACTATCTTCTCACACACACACAGTCATTGCTCACATCAACGTAGAAAAACGACAGTACTCCTTCAAAATTATTTTTTTTTAATTTCGTAATTTCAACAAACTCATTGAAAATAGTTCCCCAGATTTAAAAATCCCAACTTCTGGCTTGAAAACCTTTCAAAGGTTTATTCCAATCATCCGCAGAGCAAAATCACCAACGCATGCACAAAGCGTTGACAACTCATAATTTTTTCAGCTCTAGCGGACCACAATCAACATTTGATTTTAAGTCAAGTCAGATCACCTACTGTCGATACAACAATTCTACTTATAGCATGGTCCTCCATTTCACCCCTTTCAACCATATTAATGAACAACTTTTTCTTCAACAACTTTTCAACCCAAGAACCCTACAATTGTGACAAAGCACTGTAACCTTATACAGAATCACAGGTGAAACATTGCCTCGGAAGACGCACAAGTCTATATCCTCGCTTTGCACCTGGATCTAGGTATATGATTGCATGTGTAATACTTACAATTGCATATTCTTTAACCCCTAACCCTTTCCAACGCCCGCCAACAATCTCTTAGAACATGATTTATATTTTATCATCATTATTTTTTTATCAAACAAAAGTTTTATCTAAATGTCTCTTTTATAATGAATAGCATAACTTTTAAATTAAACATAAGTTGTATTTTTTTATAATTTGCAGATATATCCAAACAAAACATCTTGTTATAACCCTTTTTAACCTGTTGGATTCAAATGTAAATATTCATTAATTCATTTATTTGCATTTTTTAAATTCATTTTGTTTTCATTAATTAATTTATTTCATTTAATCTGTGAAGTTTATTTTATTATTTGGCACTGTTGGTGTTTTGTTGATGTTTTTTAATCTCCTACCATTATCATTATTGTAATCCAAATTCGTGGTAATAAAACCTACTCTATTCTTTGCAAAGGTTTATTCAATCATTCATTAACTCAAATCTAAATAAATACTCAAATCTAAATCTACAATTCGAACATCTTTCTGGTCCCTCGAGCCGGATCCACGGATAATTTGGTAAGTGAAAAATTGAATTATCTTGTGTCGGCAAAAAAAAAAATTGAGAGATTGTTGGTGAATCTAAATCATGTCTAAAAAGGCTAATGCAGACATACTTATCTTAAAAAATTATATTGAAGAATTTAATACGAATGCGAGTCAGTTTGACGAAATTTGTCAACAGAAAAATATACGTAGATTGAAACTTTATCATGCAAATATTACGGAATTATTCAAAAACCTTAAAGAAACATATTACCAAATAGTGAGATCGAATGCTTTGGAAACAAGTGAAACCCTATTTAAAGAATACATAGATGTAAAGAATCGTTATGAAAATTTTGTATTTCAAATTGAGGAAATCTTGGAGGTAGATAACGTTTCTCAACCAGTCAAATTGGAGAAAAGTGCAATATCTAATGTTAAATTACCCAAATTTTATTTGCCTATATTTTCCGGTGAGTTGTCTCAGTGGTTGAGTTTTAAGGACCTATTTTTGGTTACCATAGATAAAAATACAACTCTTTCAGATATTCAAAAATTGCAATATTTGCATTCTTCATTAAAAGGTGATGCAGCTCGTATAATAAAGGGTTTCCCGATCACTGAAAATAATTATAATCAAGCTTGGAAAACTTTGATAGAAAGATATGATAATAAAAGAGAGATAATATTCTCTCAATTAGATAAAATATTTAAAATCAAATTATATAAGAAATCTACCTCGAAGGCTATGTATGAGTTGTTGGATATTTGCAACGAATCTCTTAGAAATTTGGAGACTATAGGTTTGGAAAGAAATGAAATGGTAGACCTTATGTTAATACATTTTTTTACAAAAGAAGCTAGATACTCCAATCAGACAACAATGGGAATTGTCTAATGATAATCAAGAAATGCCCTCTTATCAAAGGTTTATTTCCTTTTTGGAAAAACAAGCTCAATTTTTAATGAATACAATGAAGGACACTACCTCAAAGGAAAATTTGAATAAAAGAGTAAATACATACAACATCAATGTAGGTTTCAAAAATTGTCTACTATGTAAATTGAGGCATAAACTGAATCAATGTAATGAATTCAGACAAATGTCAATTCAAAATAGAATAGGTTATGTAAAACAGAATCAACTTTGTTTCAATTGTTTGCGTGGCAATCATTCTGTTGAGAATTGTAAAATCACAAATCGTTGTTTCCATTGCAATAGAAACCATCATACCTTGTTGCATGTGATTTCAAGTCCTCCAAGACAAAGGGAATCATCTAGTGTCCAGTTTACCTCTCCCAAATCAGTACAACCATCGAATGTACCTTCAACAAGCACATCTTGCTGTTTGAGTGAAGCAGATGGTTCTATACAAATACTGTTATCTACAGCTATAATTCATATTCAAGATGTAAATGGGGAAGATCAAATTTGTAGAGCTCTGTTAGATAATGGAAGTCAAAGAAGCCTTATCACTGAAAAGTGCGCGGCAAAACTAGGAATACCCATCAGACGTAAACGTATAGCAGTTGGAGGTTTGGGAGATCAGCTTGTAGAATCTTCCCTAGGTGAAGTCTTTATCAGGTTTTCTTCTCACTTTGATCATCAATCGTTTGAGACTACAGCACTGGTTCTTACCAAGTTAACAAACAATATTCCTAGTTTTACGGCCAAGAAAATAAATTATTCACATATGAAGGGATTGATCCTGGCTGATCCTTCATATTTTAAATCAAGAGAAATAGATGTAATCTTGGGGTCAGATATAGTATTCAACCTCATTCAGGAAGGAAGGAGAAATGGAAATGAAAATGAGCCATCTGCTATCCAATAGAAATTGGGATGGCTCGTATATGGTCCGACCTCAGTGAGTGAACGGCAGTCATTCAGAAATATGGCACATTTCTCTTCTGAATTGGAATCTGAAGATTTAATAAAAAGGTTCTGGGAATTGGAATCCATTCCTTCGGAAGAAATTCCTACAAAAGAAGAAAAGGATTGTGAAAGTCATTATTTAAAAAATGTAGTCAGGGATGAATCAGGAAGGTATATTGTAAGGCTTCCATTTAAGGAATCAGCTGAAAAGTTAGGTCAATCGAAATCCATCGCAATTCGCAGATTTCTTAATCTAGAGAAAAGGTAAGAACGAAATGAAAATACAGGGTCCATTATGAAAGTAATGAGCATAATGTTATTGTGACGCGACGATAGATGGCAGCACGGTAAAACCGTGGGAAATGTGGTGGAGGGATATGCCCTTTCAATCCATCCGGTCGTCAGTTGAGTTCGAGCAATGTGAGGGGAGATACATGCCTCCGCTTGAAGTGTGTTTTCAACTTTTGTAACATAGCGCGATGGAGCGTTTGCTTGAACAACGATACGCCATAAAGTTTTGCGTGAGGCTTGGAAAAAATGCAACCGAAACATTCCAGATGCTGTAAAAAGCCTTCAAGGACGATTGCATTTCAAGATCACAGTCTGGGAAGTGGCACAAGGCGTTCAAGGAGGGCCGGGAGGAGGTCGTCGACGAACCCCGTTCAGGACGCCCAAAAACGGCCAGAACTGACGAAGACGTGGATCGTGTGCTCGAAGTTTTGCGTACCGACCGTCGATTAAGCATCCAGCAAATTGCTGACATATTACACATGTCCACATTTGTGGTACATGGGATAGTGACCGAGGATCTGCAAATGCGTAAGGTCTGTGCGAAGCTTGTGCCGAAAGTGTTGACACAAGGCCAGAAAGAACTTAAGAGTTTTGCGCTGTCAAGAATTGTTGGATTTGATTCAAAATGAACCGGACTTTCTGAACTCTGTAGTAACCGGAAACGAATCCTGGATGTTTGAATACGACCCAGAGTCGAAAAGGCAGAGCTGTGCATGGCACACAAAATCATCCCTACGCCCCAAGAAAGCGCGAATGAGCAAGTCGTGCATCAAAACGATGATCATTATCTTCTTTGACATCCGAGGAATAGTCCATTGTGAGTTTGTACCGCAGATACAAACTGTAAACTCAGCCTTTTACCTGGAGGTGCTCAGGAGATTGAAACGCCGGATCGCACGCGTGAGGACTGACATTAAAGACACGGTCAAGCTCCACCATGACAATGCCACCAGCCACACAGCCTTCATCATTACCAACTTCCTGGCCCAGAGCAACACCCCGGTTATCCCTCACCCCCCTTACAGTCCCGACTTAGCTCCATGTGACTTCTTTTTGTTTCCTAGACTCACGAGAGAGATGAAAAGAAAACATTGGGAAACCGTGGAAAACATCCAACACCATGTTACAACGTTCCTGAGAAGCATTCTTGTCGAGGAGTTTCAGGGTGCCTTTCAGGCGTGGCAAACGCGTCTCCGCAAGTGTATTGATGCAGGAGGAATGTATTTTGAAGAATATTGAACATTTGCACAAATTACGATCAATAAATGTATTTTGCCAGTAAATGCTCATTACTTTCATAATGGACCCTGTATATATGTTCAATATAAACAATTTATGAATGAATATATAAGATTAGGTCATATGATGGCAAGTTGTTCTCTTCAGACTGAACCAAAATATTACATTCCTCATCACTGCATTCTAAAGGCACAGCCAAATAAGTTACGAGTGGTATTTGATGCATCCACCAAGACTACCACCCAAATATCATTGAATGATCTCCTTCATGTAGGTCCAAAGCTTCAAAATAATATATTCAGCATCCTACTCAAGTTCCGCACGAACTCTGTTGCTTTAGTGGCCGACATTGAAAAGATGTATCGGCAGATTAGATTACATCCAGACGATATTAAATATCAAACCATACTATGGAGAGATCGTAAAGATCTAGAATTGCAGGAGTATAACTTGTTGACAGTCACTTATGGCCTTGCATGTGCCCCTTACTTGGCAATTCGAACTCTACATCAGATTGCCCATGAGGTACAGGTTTCTAATCCAAGAATATCCAAGATTATTCGTGAGGATTTCTACGTGGATGACCTTCTGACTGGATGCCCCACAGTGGAAGACGCCAAGGGACTCATGCAACAATTGATTGCTGTATTGGGTTCTGGTGGATTCGTTCTGAGAAAATGGGCATCCAATGAAACTTCTATAATTGAAGACTTACCTTTATTATTGAGAGGAAAAGGTGAGGTGATGGAATTTAATAGAAAGGAATCTGGCGTGAACGTTCTTGGAATCCAATGGGATCCAAGTTATGATACCCTCAACATTTCTTGTAAATCTGGTCCAGCTGTTATTAAATCAAAGAGACAAATTGTATCGGCTATAGCCAGAATTTATGACCCCTGTGGCTGGCTTTCCCCTACCACAGTTGTGCTGAAACTTCTCCTCCAAGAAATATGGAAATTGAAATGTGGCTGGGATGAAGATATACCTGCTTCTATTCAAAGAAAGTGGAATACTTTTGAAAGAGAAATGAAGCATTTCCAACAAGTCAGTATTCCAAGATGTATATTCCAACGGAATTTATTAATTTCCAATATGCAGATGCATGGATTCTGTTATTCATCAGAGTTGGCTTATTCTGCTGTCTGTTATCTAAGAATAACTTATGAGAATAATCAAATTGAGACCATTCTTTTGACAGCAAAAACAAAAGTTGCGCTCCCATCAAGAAAATAACCATACCAAGACTTGAGCTTTGCGCAGCCTTGATGTTGGCGCAACTTCAATCGCAGACAACTCAAGCACTTCCCTTTAATATCGATGAACAATTCTATTGGACAGATTCAAAGATTGTTCTGGCGTGGATTACTTCTGAATCAAAGAAGTGGCAGATATTTGTGGCCAATCGGGTGGCAAAGATTCAAGATCTGACTGCAGCCCATTCATGGCAATATATATCAGGCAAGCAAAATCCAGCAGACCTTGCTACGAGAGGAATTTTGCCTTCCTGTTTGATCAATTCAAAATTATGGTGGCATGGACCCGTTTGGTTGACATTAGATGGTTCTGAAAATATTCCTTTATTCACTATAGACCCTTCTATGGGTTTAGAAGAGCGTAGTGTTATACTGCATGCTACAATAGCAGAACCATGCCCAGAGTTTTTGTCAAAATATTCTTCCTTTACCAAACTTTTAAGGGTCATGGCTTGGTGTAAAAGATTTATTAATATTACCCGAAAACAGCCAACTCAAAGACTCTCATTACTAACATCCCAAGACTTAAAAGACTCTCTATTACAAATCGTCAAGATTATTCAGAGATGTGAATTCACCCCAGAAATCAATGCTTGCATAAAAAATATTCCATTACCAAGAAAAAGCAGGCTTATTTCGCTTAACATTTTTATAGATTCCCAAGGAATTCTTAGAGTGGGCGGAAGATTACGTCATTCGGATTTAGATATTGATCAGAAGCATCCTATGCTAATTCCTAAAGATCATTTTGTAACCAAATTAATTGTAATGCACTATCACATAAACAATCTTCATTCTGGAACTCAATTAACTTTATCTTTGATTTGAAATAAATTTTGGATTCCTTCTGGAAGAAACTTAATCAAAAGGGTCTTAAATCAATGTCTCGTATGCCTGAAGAGTAAATCTAAGGCTATTCTTCAGATAATGGGAGACTTACCAAAAAATAGACTTCTTCCAGGTAGACCATTTGAAAAGATTGGTATTGATTTGGCTGGTCCCATTCAAGCTAAACCTATGTTGAAACGAAGCAAAGTTATTTTCAAATTCTACATAGTCCTATTCGTTTGCTTCACCACCAAAGCCATTCAGTTAGAAATTTCATCAGATTTGACTGCGGAAACCTTTCTTGCAGCATTGAAAAGATTCATCTCTAGAAGAGGAAGACCAACTGATATATACTCAAACAATGCAACTAATTTCAAAGGTGCAAGCAACATTTTGAAAGAACGATGGAAGTTGTTCAATGCTGCTAATATTCAAGATTTTTCAGCTATAGAATCCATTAATTGGCATTTCATTCCTCCGTCGGCACCTAACTTTGGTGGATTATGGGAAGCTGGCATTAAATCAGTTAAAACCATCTTATCTAAAACGATGAAATCTAGGTTATTGAATTACGAGGAGTTACTGACCTTATTAGCTCAAATTGAAGCCTGCCTTAACTCCAGACCATTAACTTTTGTTAGCAATGATCCAAACGACTTAACAGCGCTAACACCAGGACATTTTCTTATAGGAAATGCTATGCGACATGATGCAGAATCGGATCACTCTACTTTGAATCTTCGCTCCAGATGGAATCTGATTCAACCTCAAAGAGACTACTTCCGGAACCGTTGGAGCTGTGAATACCTACATCAACTCCAAGAAAGAAGGAAGTGGAGGACTTCACATCCGGATGTCAACATTGGAGATTTGGTTATGTTGAAGGAACAAGACAAACCACTACAATGGAAACTGGCGAGAATTATCCAGATATTCCCAGGAGAAGATGATCACGTCAGAGTGGTGCTTCTTCGTACTCCTAAAGGCCTTCTGAAGAGACCAATAACCATGATATGTCCTCTGCCTTACAAGGAGTGAGCTCTTGAACTGGAATATAGTTCAAGGTTGTGGGGGAGTATGTTGGATTCAAATGTAAATATTCATTAATTCATTTATTTGCATTTTTAAAATTCATTTTGTTTTCATTAATTAATTTATTTCATTTAATCTGTGAAGTTTATTTTATTATTTGGCACTGTTGGTGTTTTGTTGATGTTTTTTAATCTCCTACCATTATCATTATTGTAATCCAAATTCGTGGTAATAAAACCTACTCTATTCTTTGCAAAGTTTTATTCAATCATTCATTAACTCAAATCTAAATAAATACTCAAATCTAAATCTACAATTCGAACATTACAATTTAAATTAATTAAAATAAATTTTAATTACTTAGCTGTGCTAGAGAGGCTTTACCCGTTTAAACCCGGATAAACTTCTTCACTCCCGGGGCTCATCTATGGTAATTTAAGCTAACAACCCTATATTGTATACTACTTATAACAAGATTGTCATGTTGTATATAGAAACACATCTATGAACAATTATACGCATGAATGACATGTGTCATTGCATCACCATATGTAATGTACTTTGTACAAACTGAGGATGAATAAATAAAACTATGTAATGGATTAAGAGCTGAGTTAAAGCAAGATTGAGAAGTTCAAAAACGTCTAAAATCGAGAGAGAAATCCGACAACCTTAAAAAGGAATGTGGCAGCCCGTTGCCATTAAGGTCAAAGGGTGCAGAATGCCGCAGACGTTCAAAGTCCAAATTCTCACATCTCTCCCCCCTCCCCTCCTCAGGAATTGTATATAAAAAACCTCGGTTTTAGCCGAACGTATTCAGTCACTTCACCGTCGGCGTGAGCACTTGTTGGTTGTAGTCAGGACCACCCTATCGCTATGTAAAACAGTAAGAACTTTTTCTAACTCCATCTTGCTCTTAGCTCGACTTTTATCTGTTCATGGAACTTGCCTACTACAACTGTGTCTCTTCGTTTTGTGTGTGTGGACATTCCCAAGCTTTCCACTCTGCCTCGACCACGACTGCCTGTACTCTGTGAAAACTGTTAAAGGTCTTCCAAAGTGCAGAGAGGTACTGGAAAACTCTCCACGCCCTGACTGTCCCTCTCGGTTACTACAGGTTTGACCCTCGGTTACCATATATATATATATTGGCAACAAAAAACAAATCCTCAAACACCTCAAAACACTGTAATCAATCTTTCTAACCAATCAATTACACCCAATGCTACGAGACTTCTATCAAAAGGACTGAATTATGTTCCGTCTCAAAAGATTGATATACCTAGGACTTTAGCTGCTATCAATAATTCTATAAAACTTTTACCAGATCAAAATAAGGCCAAAATAAGATCAGAGGTTACACCAATAATTAAAAAATTAGAACTACAAAATAAAACTAATTCAAACCAAGAATAAAGACAGGCTATCAAATCATTAAAATATAATAAAGATATTATTATAACACCTTCAGACAAAGGAAGTAACACAATAATTATGAACACAACAGAATACAACACAAAAATTCGTCAATTACTTCAAGAAAAATAAATTTATGAACATCTAACGAAAAATCCATTTTCTAATCTCACTAAGGAATTTAATAAAAAAAAACTCAACAATATAATACGTGTACACAAACTAGAGAAGAAAACCTTCGAAAATTTAAAAGCACAAGACACTAATCTACCTCACTTTTATGGGCTTCCAAAAATTCATAAGCCTAACACACCGTTACGCCCTATTGTGTCATATGCTGGTTTCATCACTTCACCCTCTCACAAAATTTATTTCATCCATTATCTCCTCACTTCAGAAATTACTTCCCCACACTGTCCCAAATTCAACAGTAGCTGTTGAGAAAATCCAAAACCTTCCAATCTCTAATCAAAGCCGAATGGTATCATTCGACGTCGAATCTTTATACACTTCAATTCCATATGATGAAGCAATTTAAACACCTCAAAAATATATTGAAACCCATCAACACTCTGCTCTTCCTTTTTCATCTGAAGCTTTGATAGAATTAATTAAACTTTGCTTAGAATATAATTATTTCAGCTATATAGACCAATTCTACAGACAAATTAAAGGCCTGACGATGGGCAACCCTATTTCATCGGCTTTGGCAAATATCTTCATGATTCAAATTGATTAAATTGTTACAGAATCAAAACATTTAAAAATAATTTTATGGAAAAGATATATAGATGACATTTTTTGTATAACTGAATCAGAAATTTCAATCTTTCTAAATTATTTCAATAATCTAAAACCATTTTTGAAATTCACACACGAAATTGAAAAAAAAAAAAAAAAACAATTTTCTGGCATTTTTAGATATTCAAATTAAGAAAAAAAATTGAAACTAGTATTTATATAAAGTCTACCCACACCCGTAAACTACCTAAATTACAATTCTTTCGGCCCAGTCCATCACAAAATACTCTCTCTAAAAGATTAACAGCACATTGCTCAATGAAAAATGATGAAAATATGGAGAGAAATATTATTTTTAGAGACCTAAAAAACAATGATTACCCAGATAAATTTATTAAAAAACACCTTTTTAAACCTAAATTTTTACAATCAAGCAACAGCTCTAATCAATCAAAAAAGTTTTATTGCACCCTCCCTTACAGCTACGGCTCTGAACGAATTGCCAGAGTCTTAAAGAGAAACAATATAATTGCTACATATGAATTTTCATTCAATTTGAAAAAATTCCTACTTCACCCAGACATCAAACAAATTAGCAAATTAGAAAACAAAAACAATGTAATTTACAAAATACCATGTAATGATTGCTCCACCAAATACATAGGAGAAACAAGCAAGCCTCTAAAAGATCGAATCAATCAACACAAATCTGGTCTAAGAAATTAAAATCCATTATCACTCCTTGTAGACCACGCTTTTAAAAACAACCAGACACCGGACTTTGATAAAACAGATATTTTATACCAGAACATAAATAAAAACATTGCAGATTATTTTTGGAAAGTTGGACCTCCGCAGAAGACAAAGGCAGTATAAATAGGAAAATTGAACTACCAGAGATATATTCGCAATTTAGATCGTGTGTGTGTCATAAAATATTTACATTTTAATTTTTCATTTTATTACTTCAAATTCCCGATATTTTAGGTCTATATTATAATTAATTTTATAGGGAGAGGTACACATTTAGAAGCACGTAAAAAATGTTTCAATGCTCAAAACGCATTTTTATTTGTATATATACCACCTAGGCATCTCTCAGATGACCCGCATAATTACTACCCAGTACTACTGGAAAGGTATCTCTAAATCTATAGAAAAAATTGTCAGGTCTTGTCACACCTGCCAAATCATTAAAAGACCCAAAGGTAAACCCCATGGTGCCCTCGGACAAATTCCACCACCTCAACAACCATTCGACTTAATCTCTATAGATACCATAGCTGAATTTTCGAAATATGGACACTCCAAGACATATCTACACTTAATAGTGGATCATTTAACGCAATATGCTTTGACCTTTCCATCGAAGTCCACCAGTACCTTAACGTACATTCAAACCCTCAAAACTGTACTACAACAAGGATCTCCAAAACGTCTGTTATCTGACAGAGCGCCCGCATTTACCACAAGCAATAACCCACAAGCAAACGGTTTAATAGAACGCTTAAATGCGACCATTACAGGCAAGCTCAGACTAGCTTATCCAGAAAATCCGAAAGCTTCCTGGACTCAACTAGTTAAGCGCGTCACTCAGACGTACAATAATACACCCCATTCTGTCACAAGTTTTCCACCCAACTACTTAATGTTCAATGTTATCCCCCCAGATCTACGAACTCATCTTAACCCATACCCCGAAATAACTATAGCTCGAGAAATAGCACGCTCTCGTACCCAAAATAAACATAAAAAAGAAAAAAAAACATTTGATAAGCAGCACAGAACACCACATTTCAGGGTGAATGATTTTGTTTTGGTCAAAAATTATAGACATCCCGACACAGGTAAATTAGCACCATATTTTACTGGAACATATACAATAATTGAAATAATCTCACCCAAAGTCGTTCGAATAGATCGCCCCAATCAACCTCTCAATAGAGACAGTGACACCATACATGTCAATAAGTTAAAATATTACACAGAGAATGTTCTGTAAATCACACCTTCACAACCCCGATTTGTTCAAAACCGACAGCGATTGTCTCAAGATGTATATCTCAGTGAATTCAACAACTTTTAACCCAATAAACCTACAATTGTGACAAAGCACTTTAACCCTCATACAGGATCGCAAGTGAAACATTGCCTAGGAAGACGCTCAAGTCTATATCCTCGCTTTGCACCTGGATCTAAGTATTTGGTTGCATGTGTAATACTTACAATTGCATATTCTTTAACCCCTAACCTTTTCCAACGCCCACCAATAATCTCTTAGAATACCAATTTATTTAATCATCATTATTTTTTTCAATCAAACAAAGGTTTATCTAAATTTCTCTTCTATAATGAATATCATAACTTTTAAATTAAACATAAGTTTTATTTTTTATAATTTTCAGATATATCCAAACAAAACATCTTGTTATAGCCCTTTATAACATCACAGTTTAAATTAATTAAAAGAAATTTTAGTTACTTACCTGTGTTAGAGAGGCTTTACCTGTTTAAACCCGGATTAACCCTTTCACTCCCAGGGCCCATCTATGGTAATTTAAACCAACAACCCTATATTGTATAATACTTATAACAAGATTGTCATGTTGTATATAGAAACACATCTATAAATAATTATACGCATGATTGACATGTGTCATTGCATCACCATATGTAATGTACTTTGTACAAACTGAGGATGAATAAATAAAACTATGTAATAGATTAAGAGCTGAGCTAATCAAGAGATCGAGATAGAAATCAACCCTAAAGAGGAAAATGGCAGACTGTTGCCATCAGGTCCAAAGGATGTTTAATGTCGCAGACGCCCCACGCCCTTTGCACCCGCTCAAAGTCCATTCTTCCCCCCTCCCCCTCGGCAAAGATATATAAGACATCTGCCTTAGCCGAAAATATAGCCACTTCACCATCAGCGTGAGCCTTCGTCTGTTGTACCCAGGTCCACCTCATCGACCATGTAGAACAGTAAGAACTCTTCTGACTCCATCTTGCTCTTAGCTCGACTCCTATCTGTTCACGGAACTTTCCTACTACTACTGTGTCTTCGTTTTTTGTGTGTGGACATTCCCAAGCTTTCCACTTTGCCTCTACCACGACTGCCTGTACTCTGTGAGAATTGTTAAAGGTCCTCCAAGGTGCAGAGAGGTACTGGAAATCTCTCCATGCCCTGACTGTCCCTCTCGGTTACTAATGGTTTGACCCTCGGTTATCACAGCTATAGCGACATTCGACAGGATACCTCTTCACATACATATATATATATATACAGGGTGTACCAGGTAAATTGGGACTAAATTTGACAGTCCATAAAACAAAAACTACTTGAGTTTAAAAACTTGTTTTTTTTTCATTACGTAGCCATATTCATGTAAAATGCAACAGTACATGTGTGCGCAGTGTAGTGATGAAGAGTAACCGAGAATTTGAAAATCGAGCTGCCATCATCGTTGCTCTGCGCGCCGGAAGGAGCCCCAAAGAGATAGTGGATTTTCTTAAGTTGCCCAACACCACTATTTATCGTGTCAAGAAGCAGTTTGATGAGGCCGACAGTAACAAAGAGGGGATAGCTACAAGGAAAAAGCACTCGCGTCGATCGGACAGGGTAAGAGGCGAAGAATTTGTCAAAAATGTCAAGGAGAAGATTGATGGAAACCCTGGGAAGAGAATGAAGGCCATAGCCAAGGAAATGGACGTTGGCTCTATGACAATTGTCAGAACTATCCATGAGGACCTTAGTCTCAAGTCTTATGCCCTTCGGAAAGGTCAGTTGCTGACTGAGAATATGAAGAATAACAGAAAAGGAAAGGCTGCTGCCCTCCTCAACAACCTGAAACACGACTCTTTTGGCATGCTAAGGTTCTTCTCTGACGAAAAGAACTTTGACGTGGACCAAAAGGTAAATCCCAGGAATGATAGCTGGATCTGTAAAGACCCCTCAGAGATACCTGTCGTGATACACACGAAATTTCCTGCCTCCGTAATGGTCCTTGGCGTTATCAGCAGTGAAGGTGATGTCATGCCTCCCCATTTCTTTGAGAAGGGCCTTAGGATGAACGCTGACACCTACATCAATGTTCTGGAGACCGTTGTGAAGCCTTGGATGGACATGGTGGCCGCAGGAAGGAAGTATGTCTTCCAACAGGACTCAGCTCCAGCCCATAAGGCAAAAAAGACACAATCGTGGCTGACACTTAACGTCCCTAGTCACTGGGGTCCTGATATTTGGCCCCCTAATTCTCCAGATTGCAATCCCCTCGACTACTATGTATGGGGCGTTGTTGAGAGAGATGTCAACAAAGCTCCTCATACCACCATCCATTCTGTCAAGAAAGCAGTTCACACGGTGATGACCCAAATGGACAAGGTCATCGTCGCCAAGGCCTGTGCTTCATTCCGCACTCGCCTCGAGACTGTTGTAGCTAATAATGGAAACTACATTGAATAAATAAAAACTATATCCTTTTATCTACTACTGTGTCAAATTTCATTCGGATATTTTAATTTTTACTTGCAAAAAATTTCAGTTAAAATACCATTGTTGAAATTCCCAATTTACCTGGTACATATATATATATGAAAAAATAATAGAAAAAAAATAAAAGATAAGTGGGTCAGTTGTTGATATTAAAAATAAAAAAGGCATCTCCTGACCACAAGCACATGTGCTTTTATAGATGGCAGAGCGCCATCTAGTGGAGTAAAAATAAACTAAACGTTTATTTAGCTTACTCCGAGATATTTGGCCAACCCAATTTCTTGATAAATCAAGAAAAGCCATCCACGAACGCGTTTCGCGCTGTTGGCGCTCGTCAGCGTGGAGAAGGCTGTAACCATTGCGACCAAAAATATTTTTTGGACCCAATGGCTTCCCGAGAAATCAAGAAATGGGTATTTAAGGCCAAATTTGCGTAAAGACGCTTAACACATGAAAAAACAATAGAAAAAAATAAAAGATAAGTGGGTCAGGTGTTGATATTAAAAATAAAGAAGGCATCTCCTGACCACAAGCACATGTGCTTTTTTAGATGGCAGAGCGCCATCTAGTGGAGTAAAAATAAACTAAACATTTATTTAGCTTACTCCGAGATATTTGGCCAACCTAATTTCTTGATAAATCAAGAAAAGCCATCCACGAACGCGTTTCGCGCTGTTGGCGCTCGTCAGCGTGGAGAAGGCTGTAACCATTGCGACCAAAAATATTTTTTGGACCCAATGGCTTCCCGAGAAATCCCGAGCTTTTCCATAGCCAATTCAAATCTCATAAATTAAATTATTATACTGTATAATAGTTTTTACGTTAGTTTAGAAAGATGTAAATATTCTGGATAAACATTGATAATATTTCAATACTTAGCATATATCAAGAAATTAATAGTTCTTTTATAAAAAAATTGTAAAGATGTAAATATATTAGGTAAATATATAACAGCTGCTGACGATTCACCACCATTCGCGTTGCTCCTGTAGAAGGGCAACCATACCCCAAAGCTTGAGCGTTATCAAATGTTTTAAATTAAGAAACACAACCTCGGAGGCTTTATTAATTTGTCCTAAAGATTTCACAGAGGTTATAATTTCGGAAATGAACGTTTAGTTTAATTTTACTCCACTAGATGGCGCTCTGCCATCTAAAAAAGCACATGTGCTTGTGGTCAGGAGATGCCTTTTTTATTTTTAATATATATATATATATAATAATAAATAGTTATTTAATTTTATAGTCCAGTTTTGTATTAAGATTATCTTCACTATTATGATCATTTAAATTCAAATTATAAAATTTGTAAAATGTTATTAATTTGTAGATAGAGAGAGAAAAAAAAATCCTTTACTTCTAATACATCCTCAAGTTAATTATATATCTATAATTAATAACAATAAAAATTAACAACGTAACGTCTATTACATCGGCTTTTACACGTCATTTAGACATACTCTAATCCTATATATAGAATAATCGAAGAGAGAATATATATATTAGTTAGAAAAAAGAGAGAAAGACAGAACCATGCACTTTTAATCAAACTAATAATAAGGAAAAAAAAAATTTGTAAAGAAGGTAGATAAGATTGTTAGTATATATATATATATTTTTATAATTTTATATTTTATCCTTTTTTTTTTTTTTAAGATTTTTAAAGGTTTTTTTTCTTTTATAATATGATTATAAATAGTTGTATTTAGTAATATATCTATAGTATGAATTAACATTTGTTATAAGTTTGGATATTATGTTTTGAAACCATAATGGTAGACCAGACATACACAAAAAACTTTAAATTGAAATAAATTGGAAAAAGAGATCTGCTGGACCGGGGATCTTCAGATAAAAGTCCAACGACATTTCACCCCTTCTTTATTATGTCATAGATCTCTTTTAAACCGGATTTTATGTGTTAATATTAAGTTGTTTCAGTGAAATATTTAAATGAACATATATAACAGATACAAGTGTTAACAAATTCAAACTGTAAACCTACCTCGACCGCGGCGTCCTCCATTGTGAATATCTATTTCTGGCTGACACATGTTGCGGGAGGGGGGGACATTTCAAATTTAGACCATTTATTCAGAATTTTTTTGAACAACAAGAAAATTAAAGAAGAAAGGAAAAATAGTTAAGGGAAGAAAGTTGAATTTCATAATCTTTACAGCTAGTTATATCAAAATAACTGATTCAAAACTTATTCATCTTTTAATATTCCTTTAAAAAGGCAAATTATAAGAGTTTAATAAAGCTATTAATTGTGCAAATTCACCTTTATTTAACTTCCATTTTCCTCCCCAGAAATTGGAGATTAAACAAAATGAACTATATACTATAACACTTTAAAAATCTTGTGAAAAAATCTTTTAATCAGTTATTTAATCAAAGTTTAATTAACTGTTAAAGATTATAAATTTGTATTAGTTATAATTAAGAGAAATTATAGAAAGTTGATTTCATAAATGGATATTTCCATTTATTTTTTTTTTAATATTTTATAATTGATATACTGTTGAAATATTTTACTTGTTTGATACTAAATTTGTTTTTAATAAATTCCATGTTTAAATTTTTAACATCTTCTATAAAATTATCTAATATATTATTTATTCTATAAAATCTTAGAAACTGACCATAATATATACCTTTACAGCAATTTAATGATATATTAGAATTCATATTACAGTATTTTATAATATTGAAATTATAATTACTCTTTTTATTATAAACTCTAACAGCACTATTTGTAAGGTCTATATTCAAGTCTAAAAAGTTAACTTTTTTGTTTCTATAAATTTTTTCATTGTTCTTAAGTTTCAAGTATTTAGGATATATTTCAGGTATTAATTTTTTAAACTGTGGATTATTAAATATTATCATGTCATCTACATAACGGAATATTTGCCAATTAATATTATTTTGTAGAAAGTATTCTCTTTCGTACCAGAACAATATTAGATTTGCTAATAACGGACTAGAAGAAGTTCCCATGGGAACGCCTTCTGATTGAATATATAATTTATTTTTAAATTCTATATAGTTAAAATTTAAAAATGTTTCCAGTAGAGTTTTTGCTGTTTTAAGATCTAATTTAAATGTTTTATATCTGTTATGAATAATTTTAATGTAGAAAGTTTTGTCATTAATGAATTCATTAATTAAATTGGTTATTTTATTATTTAGATCTCTTAAATTTATTTTAGAATATAGGTCCTCAAAGTCAAATGTGTGTACTGTTTCAATGTTTGTCCAATTGTTCATTAAATAATTAATGATTTTTTATTTGAGTCGATAAATTTATAATTATATTTATTTAATATATAATTTAATTTATTTATAATAAATTGTAGTGTTGAAGCTAATTGTATATCAATATTTTTTATGACTGAATTTATACCAGATGTGATTGTTCTGAAAGAAATAGGTTTTTTGTGTAGTTTAGGAATTATATAGAACTTTGGTATGTTTGGATTTTTGTGGTTATTATAAATTTTTAGTGAATTTTCAACATTTTTGATGTCTTTTTTGATTTTTGTGCCTGTAGTTCTAGCAAAAGTGTATTTATGATTATTATCAATTTCCTTTTTTAGTATATCGTGGTATAGATTTTTACAAATTAAAGATAAATTATTGGAACATTTATCTATAGGAGTGATAATATAGTCCTTCTGTAAATTAATTATATTTTCTTTAAAAGAAGGAATGTCTGAATTAGGTTTTGTGTATTTAAGTGTATTATTATAATAATTTATAATTTCCTTTTTAATATTATGTTTCCATTCCAGAAAAGTAAATTCTGGAATACTGTATTTTATACTAGTTTTATTTATGAAAATATCTATATCTTTTAATATAGATTTAATTGTATTATTATAATTGTGTTTAATTTGAGGTATATATTTATACCCTTTATTTAAAATTTCTTGATATTCTGGATTTAAAAAAGAAAAATTGCTAGTTAATATATGACCTGAGAACTTATATTTATCAATATAGTTGTTGCAATTACATTTAATTTTTTTAAAATTTGCCAAATTATTAATAAATTGGTTATAATTGTAAACTAAATTACCTATATTTTTGTTGTATCTCCAGATTGTTTTGAAATTTAAATTTTTTATAGGGAAAAGATTATTGATGATTTGGTTATTAAAAATATCATTAAATTTAATATGATTAAATAAATTGTTATTAAATTTAATGATAATATTAATGTTATTAGTAGCTTGTTTAATTTTTCTGTATTTAAAGATGTCGTGTGTGATATCTATTAATCTGTTAGTCAGATTATGAATTTTAATATATTCTATGAGTTTGATAAATTTATTATTATTTAGTTTAAATAATGTTTTAATAAATTTATCGACGAAGTTGTTAGTGTACATTTGTTTTGGGTCCAGTAATTCTTCAAATTCAATGTAACCTAATTTATTTGTAGTTTTACCTCTAGTTTTATTAGGTTTAGTTTTAAATTCATTTTTTTTGTATTTGCAACTGATTTCATAGGTTGAAATTTCTTCTGTTTGTGGTTTGTATGTGTAGTTTAATTCGTCGTTAAGTCCATAAGGGAATAATGTGTTGTGTTTATAAATGTAGTTGTTTTCTAATAATAGTCGTTGTTTTTTGTTTTGACATATGTCTAGTATTTCTATCTTAAAGTTGTTAAAAGTATGTAATTGATTGTGTTCTTTCATATATATATTACCAATTGATTTTTTAGCGTGGTTTCTATGTAGGTTTATTCGTATATTTAATGGATTACAAGTTTGTCCTATATATGATAGTTGACAAATTTGGCATGTTAATTTATAAATAGTATTCACTAATTTACAACTAGTTGTTTGAAAAGTGTCATGGTTCTTAAGAGAGGGACAAGTTTGACAATTTTTTCTTAGGCAATTCTTAGCGAGTTTAAATTAACATAAAAGAGGTGCTAACACTAATATGTTTGTAGTTTTTTTTAGTTTTTTTAGTTTGTTATTCTTATGAATTTTTAAATATATTTTTCTTAATTGTTTTTGTGGTGATAAAATTTGTAATAAATTGAATAATTAATCTATAAATATATAGATATTACTGTTTGTTATCTGTTATATTTTTAAGAATAACTAATAAAAAAAACATCTTTAAACTAACTAAACACTGAAAAAAACCAAAAGTTCTGAAGTTATTTTTTCTAGAATTTCTTTTATAATTTACTTTTTAATAATCAAACAATGAAAGATAATTAAAATTTGTATGAAGATTTATTTATATTAGAATATCTAATATAATTTAATTTGTATATTATGTTATATATAAAAAATATATCATAGAGCAAGCTCATATGAATTAATATAGTGTAGAAACTATATAACAAAATTATAACAGTGATTCTAATTTTAAAACTTAAGGAGCAAACTGATAATAATGATAACTTATATCAATTAGATTTGATTAGATTAGCAAGCTAAATCTAAATTAATTATAATAATAAATAGTTATTTAATTTTATAGTCCAGTTTTGTATTAAGATGATCTTCACTATTATGATCATTTAAATTCAAATTATAAAATTTGTAAAATGTTATTAATTTGTAGATAGAGAGAGAAAAAAAAATCCTTTACTTCTAATACATCCTCAAGTTAATTATATATCTATAATTAATAACAATAAAAATTAACAACGTAACGTCTATTACATCGGCTTTTACACGTCATTTAGACATACTCTAATCCTATATATAGAATAATCGAAGAGAGAATATATATAATAGTTAGAAAAAAGAGAGAAAGACAGAACCATGCACTTTTAATCAAACTAATAATAAGGAAAAAAAAATTTGTAAAGAAGGTAGATAAGATTGTTAGTATATATATATATTTTTATATTTTATCCTTTTTTTTTTTTAAAGATTTTTAAAGGTTTTTTTTTATTTTATAATATGATTATAAATAGTTGTATTTAGTAATATATCTATAGTATGAATTAACATTTGTTATAAGTTTGGATATTATGTTTTGAAACCCTAATGGTAGACCAGACATACACAAAAAACTTTAAATTGAAATAAATTGGAAAAAGAGATCTCCTGGACCGGGGATCTTCATATAAAAGTCCAACGACATTTCACCCCTTCTTTATTATGTCATAGATCTCTTTTAAACCGGATTTTATGTGTTAATATTAAGTTGTTTCAGTGAAATATTTAAATGAACATATATAACAGATACAAGTGTTAACAAATTCAAACTGTAAACCTACCCCGACCGCGGCGTCCTCCATTGTGAATATCTATTTCTGGCTGACACATGTTGCGGGAGGGGGGGACATTTCAAATTTAGACCATTTATTCAGAATTTTTTTGAACAACAAGAAAATTAAAGAAGAAAGGAAAAATAGTTAAGGGAAGAAAGTTGAATTTCATAATCTTTACAGCTAGTTATATCAAAATAACTGATTCAAAACTTATTCATCTTTTAATATTCCTTTAAAAAGGCAAATTATAAGAGTTTAATAAAGCTATTAATTGTGCAAATTCACCTTTATTTAACTTCCATTTTCCTCCCCAGAAATTGGAGATTAAACAAAATGAACTATATACTATAACACTTTAAAAATCTTGTGAAAAAATCTTTTAATCAGTTATTTAATCAAAGTTTAATTAACTGTTAAAGATTATAAATTTGTATTAGTTATAATTAAGAGAAATTATAGAAAGTTGATTTCATAAATGGATATTTCCATTTATTTTTTTAAAAATATTTTATAATTGATATACTGTTGAAATATTTTACTTGTTTGATACTGAATTTGTTTTTAATAAATTCCATGTTTAAATTTTTAACATCTTCTATAAAATTATCTAATATATTATTTATTCTATAAAATCTTAGAAACTGACCATAATATATACCTTTACAGCAATTTAATGATATATTAGAATTCATATTACAGTATTTTATAATATTGAAATTATAATTACTCTTTTTATTATAAACTCTAACAGCACTATTTGTAAGGTCTATATTCAAGTCTAAAAAGTTAACTTTTTTGTTTCTATAAATTTTTTCATTGTTCTTAAGTTTCAAGTATTTAGGATATATTTCGGGTATTAATTTTTTAAACTGTGGATTATTAAATATTATTATGTCATCTACATAACGGAATATTTGCCAATTAATATTATTTTGTAGAAAGTATTCTCTTTCGTACCAGAACAATATTAGATTTGCTAATAACGGACTAGAAGAAGTTCCCATGGGAACGCCTTCTGATTGAATATATATTTTATTTTTAAATTCTATATAGTTAAAATTTAAAAATGTTTCCAGTAGAGTTTTTGCTGTTTTAAGATCTAATTTAAATGTTTTATATCTGTTATGAATAATTTTAATGTAGAAAGTTTTGTCATTAATGAATTCATTAAATAAATTGATTATTTTAATTAGAAATAATTTCCTTGGATATCCTTGTAACTTGACTTCTCACGGGGGCTCGCTTCCTGATACATAAACTTAGAGCCATTTTCCTTTCAACTTCTTGAATTCTACTTCACTTTAAATATATATCTCCGATAAACAATAATCCACTTGAGCAGAATCACGTCCGGGGCTCACCAAAAAATGTAGCGGCACGAGAATACCTAGATAAGTCCGCCACCTTCTTATAACAACTAAGTGTCCTGCTCAAGTGCTGGAATAATCAGATATAAGTTTCGTAAAATAATTTATTAGGCTCAACTACTTGATCGCCTTAATATATTAAAGAAGTAAAACCAAAACAGTTAATAACAGTCAAAGTTGAAGGATCCAAACAAGGACAGCGGCACTTCCAGCTGTCGTCTCAAAACGCGTAGAGCTCCGACTTCTTGTGGACACACACACACGAAGCAATCCTAGTTTTTTATATCTGTGGAAGATTTACATAGATCTTGTTCGTAAAGCCTAGTTTGCATAGTCTTCTTAATTTTACTCTTGTAAAATTTGCCTAGGCTTTCCAACAATTTTATTATTTAGATCTCTTAAATTTATTTTAGAATATAGGTCCTCAAAGTCAAATGTGTGTACTGTTTCAATGTTTGTCCAATTGTTCATTAAATAATTAATGATTTTTTTATTTGAGTCGATAAATTTATAATTATATTTATTAGTTAATTTATTTATAATAAATTGTAGTGTTGAAGCTAATTGTATATCAATATTTTTTATGACTGAATTTATACCAGATGTGATTGTTCTGAAAGAAATAGGTTTTTTGTGTAGTTTAGGAATTATATAGAACTTTGGTATGTTTGGATTTTTGTGGTTATTATAAATTTTTAGTGAATTTTCAACATTTTTGATGTCTTTTTTGATTTTTGTGCCTGTAGTTCTAGCAAAAGTGTATTTATGATTATTATCAATTTCCTTTTTTAGTATATCGTGGTATAGATTTTTACAAATTAAAGATAAATTATTGGAACATTTATCTATAGGAGTGATAATATAGTCCTTCTGTAAATTAATTATATTTTCTTTAAAAGAAGGAATGTCTGAATTAGGTTTTGTGTATTTAAGTGTATTATTATAATAATTTATAATTTCCTTTTTAATATTATGTTTCCATTCCAGAAAAGTAAATTCTGGAATACTGTATTTTATACTAGTTTTATTTATGAAAATATCTATATCTTTTAATATAGATTTAATTGTATTATTATAATTGTGTTTAATTTGAGGTATATATATATACCCTTTATTTAAAATTTCTTGATATTCTGGATTTAAAAAAGAAAAATTGCTAGTTAATATATGACCTGAGAACTTATATTTATCAATATAGTTGTTGCAATTACATTTAATTTTTTTAAAATTTGCCAAATTATTAATAAATTGGTTATAATTGCAAACTAAATTACCTATATTTTTGTTGTATCTCCAGATTGTTCTGAAATTTAAATTTTTTATAGGGAAAAGATTATTGATGATTTGGTTATTAAAAATATCATTAAATTTAATATGATTAAATAAATTGTTATTAAATTTAATGATAATATTAATGTTATTAGTAGCTTGTTTAATTTTTCTGTATTTAAAGATGTCGTGTGTGATATCTATTAATCTGTTAGTCAGATTATGAATTTTAATATATTCTATGAGTTTGATAAATTTATTATTATTTAGTTTAAATAATGTTTTAATAAATTTATCGACGAAGTTGTTAGTGTACATTTGTTTTGGGTACAGTAATTCTTCAAATTCAATGTAACCTAATTTATTTGTAGTTTTACCTCTAGTTTTATTAGGTTTAGTTTTAAATTCATTTTTTTTTGTATTTGCAACTGATTTCATAGGTTGAAATTTCTTCTGTTTGTGGTTTGTATGTGTAGTTTAACTTTGTCAGAACTTATGGTTTTTTTTCAGTGTTTAGTTAGTTTAAAGATGTTTTTTTTCTTATTAGTTATTCTTAAAAATATAACAGATAACAAACAGTAATATCTATATATTTATAGATTAATTATTCAATTTATTACAAATTTTATCACCACAAAAACAATTAAGAAAAATATATTTAAAAATTCATAAGAATAACAAACTAAAAAAACTAAAAAAAACTACAAACATATTAGTGTTAGCACCTCTTTTATGTTAATTTAAACTCGCTAAGAATTGCCTAAGAAAAAAATTGTCAAACTTGTCCCTCTCTTAAGAACCATGACACTTTTCAAACAACTAGTTGTAAATTAGTGAATACTATTTATAAATTAACATGCCAAATTTGTCAACTATCATATATAGGACAAACTTGTAATCCATTAAATATACGAATAAACCTACATAGAAACCACGCTAAAAAATCAATTGGTAATATATATATGAAAGAACACAATCAATTACATACTTTTAACAACTTTAAGATAGAAATACTAGACATATGTCAAAACAAAAAACAACGACTATTATTAGAAAACAACTACATTTATAAACACAACACATTATTCCCTTATGGACTTAACGACGAATTAAACTACACATACAAACCACAAACAGAAGAAATTTCAACCTATGAAATCAGTTGCAAATACAAAAAAAAAATGAATTTAAAACTAAACCTAATAAAACTAGAGGTAAAACTACAAATAAATTAGGTTACATTGAATTTGAAGAATTACTGGACCCAAAACAAATGTACACTAACAACTTCGTCGATAAATTTATTAAAACATTATTTAAACTAAATAATAATAAATTTATCAAACTCATAGAATATATTAAAATTCATAATCTGACTAACAGATTAATAGATATCACACACGACATCTTTAAATACAGAAAAATTAAACAAGCTACTAATAACATTAATATTATCATTAAATTTAATAACAATTTATTTAATCATATTAAATTTAATGATATTTTTAATAACCAAATCATCAATAATCTTTTCCCTATAAAAAATTTAAATTTCAAAACAATCTGGAGATACAACAAAAATATAGGTAATTTAGTTTGCAATTATAACCAATTTATTAATAATTTGGCAAATTTTAAAAAAATTAAATGTAATTGCAACAACTATATTGATAAATATAAGTTCTCAGGTCATATATTAACTAGCAATTTTTCTTTTTTAAATCCAGAATATCAAGAAATTTTAAATAAAGGGTATAAATATATACCTCAAATTAAACACAATTATAATAATACAATTAAATCTATATTAAAAGATATAGATATTTTCATAAATAAAACTAGTATAAAATACAGTATTCCAGAATTTACTTTTCTGGAATGGAAACATAATATTAAAAAGGAAATTATAAATTATTATAATAATACACTTAAATACACAAAACCTAATTCAGACATTCCTTCTTTTAAAGAAAATATAATTAATTTACAGAAGGACTATATTATCACTCCTATAGATAAATGTTCCAATAATTTATCTTTAATTTGTAAAAATCTATACCACGATATACTAAAAAAGGAAATTGATAATAATCATAAATACACTTTTGCTAGAACTACAGGCACAAAAATCAAAAAAGACATCAAAAATGTTGAAAATTCACTAAAAATTTATAATAACCACAAAAATCCAAACATACCAAAGTTCTATATAATTCCTAAACTACACAAAAAACCTATTTCTTTCAGAACAATCACATCTGGTATAAATTCAGTCATAAAAAATATTGATATACAATTAGCTTCAACACTACAATTTATTATAAATAAATTAACTAATAAATATAATTATAAATTTATCGACTCAAATAAAAAAATCATTAATTATTTAATGAACAATTGGACAAACATTGAAACAGTACACACATTTGACTTTGAGGACCTATATTCTAAAATAAATTTAAGAGATCTAAATAATAAAATAACCAATTTAATTAATGAATTCATTAATGACAAAACTTTCTACATTAAAATTATTCATAACAGATATAAAACATTTAAATTAGATCTTAAAACAGCAAAAACTCTACTGGAAACATTTTTAAATTTTAACTATATAGAATTTAAAAATAAAATATATATTCAATCAGAAGGCGTTCCCATGGGAACTTCTTCTAGTCCGTTATTAGCAAATCTAATATTGTTCTGGTACGAAAGAGAATACTTTCTACAAAATAATATTAATTGGCAAATATTCCGTTATGTAGATGACATAATAATATTTAATAATCCACAGTTTAAAAAATTAATACCTGAAATATATCCTAAATACTTGAAACTTAAGAACAATGAAAAAATTTATAGAAACAAAAAAGTTAACTTTTTAGACTTGAATATAGACCTTACAAATAGTGCTGTTAGAGTTTATAATAAAAAGAGTAATTATAATTTCAATATTATAAAATACTGTAATATGAATTCTAATATATCATTAAATTGCTGTAAAGGTATATATTATGGTCAGTTTCTAAGATTTTATAGAATAAATAATATATTAGATAATTTTATAGAAGATGTTAAAAATTTAAACATGGAATTTATTAAAAACAAATTTAGTATCAAACAAGTAAAATATTTCAACAGTATATCAATTATAAAATATTAAAAAAAAATAAATGGAAATATCCATTTATGAAATCAACTTTCTATAATTTCTCTTAATTATAACTAATACAAATTTATAATCTTTAACAGTTAATTAAACTTTGATTAAATAACTGATTAAAAGATTTTTTCACAAGATTTTTAAAGTGTTATAGTATATAGTTCATTTTGTTTAATCTCCAATTTCTGGGGAGGAAAATGGAAGTTAAATAAAGGTGAATTTGCACAATTAATAGCTTTATTAAACTCTTATAATTTGCCTTTTTAAAGGAATATTAAAAGATGAATAAGTTTTGAATCAGTTATTTTGATATAACTAGCTGTAAAGATTATGAAATTCAACTTTCTTCCCTTAACTATTTTTCCTTTCTTCTTTAATTTTCTTGTTGTTCAAAAAAATTCTGAATAAATGGTCTAAATTTGAAATGTCCCCCCCTCCCGCAACATGTGTCAGCCAGAAATAGATATTCACAATGGAGGACGCCGCGGTCGAGGTAGGTTTACAGTTTGAATTTGTTAACACTTGTATCTGTTATATATGTTCATTTAAATATTTCACTGAAACAACTTAATATTAACACATAAAATCCGGTTTAAAAGAGATCTATGACATAATAAAGAAGGGGTGAAATGTCGTTGGACTTTTATCTGAAGATCCCCGGTCCAGCAGATCTCTTTTTCCAATTTATTTCAATTTAAAGTTTTTTGTGTATGTCTGGTCTACCATTAGGGTTTCAAAACATAATATCCAAACTTATAACAAATGTTAATTCATACTATAGATATATTACTAAATACAACTATTTATAATCATATTATAAAATAAAAAAAACCTTTAAAAATCTTTAAAAAAAAAAAAAGGATAAAATATAAAATTATAAAAATATATATATATATACTAACAATCTTATCTACCTTCTTTACAAAATTTTTTTTTCCTTATTATTAGTTTGATTAAAAGTGCATGGTTCTGTCTTTCTCTCTTTTTTCTAACTATTATATATATTCTCTCTTCGATTATTCTATATATAGGATTAGAGTATGTCTAAATGACGTGTAAAAGCCGATGTAATAGACGTTACGTTGTTAATTTTTATTGTTATTAATTATAGATATATAATTAACTTGAGGATGTATTAGAAGTAAAGGATTTTTTTTTCTCTCTCTATCTACAAATTAATAACATTTTACAAATTTTATAATTTGAATTTAAATGATCATAATAGTGAAGATAATCTTAATACAAAACTGGACTATAAAATTAAATAACTATTTATTATTATAATTAATTTAGATTTAGCTAGCTAATCTAATCAAATCTAATTGATAAAAGTTATCATTATTATCAGTTTGCTCCTTAAGTTTTAAAATTAGAATCACTGTTATAATTTTGTTATATAGTTTCTACACTATATTAATTCATATGAGCTTGCTCTATGATATATTTTTATATATAACATAATATACAAATTAAATTATATTAGATATTCTAATATAAATAAATCTTCATACAAATTTTAATTATCTTTCATTGTTTGATTATTAAAAAGTAAATTATAAAAGTAATTCTAGAAAAAATAACTTCAGAACTTTTGGTTTTTTTCAGTGTTTAGTTAGTTTAAAGATGTTTTTTTTATTAGTTATTCTTAAAAATATAACAGATAACAAACAGTAATATCTATATATTTATAGATTAATTATTCAATTTATTACAAATTTTATCACCACAAAAACAATTAAGAAAAATATATTTAAAAATTCATAAGAATAACAAACTAAAAAAACTAAAAAAAACTACAAACATATTAGTGTTAGCACCTCTTTTATGTTAATTTAAACTCGCTAAGAATTGCCTAAGAAAAAATTGTCAAACTTGTCCCTCTCTTAAGAACCATGACACTTTTCAAACAACTAGTTGTAAATTAGTGAATACTATTTATAAAATAACATGCCAAATTTGTCAACTATCATATATAGGACAAACTTGTAATCCATTAAATATACGAATAAACCTACATAGAAACCACGCTAAAAAATCAATTGGTAATATATATATGAAAGAACACAATCAATTACATACTTTTAACAACTTTAAGATAGAAATACTAGACATATGTCAAAACAAAAAACAACGACTATTATTAGAAAACAACTACATTTATAAACACAACACATTATTCCCTTATGGACTTAACGACGAATTAAACTACACATACAAACCACAAACAGAAGAAATTTCAACCTATGTAATCAGTTGCAAATACAAAAAAAATGAATTTAAAACTAAACCTAATAAAACTAGAGGTAAAACTACAAATAAATTAGGTTACATTGAATTTGAAGAATTACTGGACCCAAAACAAATGTACACTAACAACTTCGTCGATAAATTTATTAAAACATTATTTAAACTAAATAATAATAAATATATCAAACTCATAGAATATATTAAAATTCATAATCTGACTAACAGATTAATAGATATCACACACGACATCTTTAAATACAGAAAAATTAAACAAGCTACTAATAACATTAATATTATCATTAAATTTAATAACAATTTATTTAATCATATTAAATTTAATGATATTTTTAATAACCAAATCATCAATAATCTTTTCCCTATAAAAAATTTAAATTTCAAAACAATCTGGAGATACAACAAAAATATAGGTAATTTAGTTTACAATTATAACCAATTTATTAATAATTTGGCAAATTTTAAAAAAATTAAATGTAATTGCAACAACTATATTGATAAATATAAGTTCTCAGGTCATATATTAACTAGCAATTTTTCTTTTTTAAATCCAGAATATCAAGAAATTTTAAATAAAGGGTATAAATATATACCTCAAATTAAACACAATTATAATAATACAATTAAATCTATATTAAAAGATATAGATATTTTCATAAATAAAACTAGTATAAAATACAGTATTCCAGAATTTACTTTTCTGGAATGGAAACATAATATTAAAAAGGAAATTATAAATTATTATAATAATACACTTAAATACACAAAACCTAATTCAGACATTCCTTCTTTTAAAGAAAATATAATTAATTTACAGAAGGACTATATTATCACTCCTATAGATAAATGTTCCAATAATTTATCTTTAATTTGTAAAAATCTATACCACGATATACTAAAAAAGGAAATTGATAATAATCATAAATACACTTTTGCTAGAACTACAGGCACAAAAATCAAAAAAGACATCAAAAATGTTGAAAATTCACTAAAAATTTATAATAACCACAAAAATCCAAACATACCAAAGTTCTATATAATTCCTAAACTACACAAAAAACCTATTTCTTTCAGAACAATCACATCTGGTATAAATTCAGTCATAAAAAATATTGATATACAATTAGCTTCAACACTACAATTTATTATAAATAAATTAACTAATAAATATAATTATAAATTTATCGACTCAAATAAAAAAATCATTAATTATTTAATGAACAATTGGACAAACATTGAAACAGTACACACATTTGACTTTGAGGACCTATATTCTAAAATAAATTTAAGAGATCTAAATAATAAAATAACCAATTTAATTAATGAATTCATTAATGACAAAACTTTCTACATTAAAATTATTCATAACAGATATAAAACATTTAAATTAGATCTTAAAACAGCAAAAACTCTACTGGAAACATTTTTAAATTTTAACTATATAGAATTTAAAAATAAATTATATATTCAATCAGAAGGCGTTCCCATGGGAACTTCTTCTAGTCCGTTATTAGCAAATCTAATATTGTTCTGGTACGAAAGAGAATACTTTCTACAAAATAATATTAATTGGCAAATATTCCGTTATGTAGATGACATAATAATATTTAATAATCCACAGTTTAAAAAATTAATACCTGAAATATATCCTAAATACTTGAAACTTAAGAACAATGAAAAAATTTATAGAAACAAAAAAGTTAACTTTTTAGACTTGAATATAGACCTTACAAATAGTGCTGTTAGAGTTTATAATAAAAAGAGTAATTATAATTTCAATATTATAAAATACTGTAATATGAATTCTAATATATCATTAAATTGCTGTAAAGGTATATATTATGGTCAGTTTCTAAGATTTTATAGAATAAATAATATATTAGATAATTTTATAGAAGATGTTAAAAATTTAAACATGGAATTTATTAAAAACAAATTTAGTATCAAACAAGTAAAATATTTCAACAGTATATCAATTATAAAATATTAAAAAAAAATAAATGGAAATATCCATTTATGAAATCAACTTTCTATAATTTCTCTTAATTATAACTAATACAAATTTATAATCTTTAACAGTTAATTAAACTTTGATTAAATAACTGATTAAAAGATTTTTTCACAAGATTTTTAAAGTGTTATAGTATATAGTTCATTTTGTTTAATCTCCAATTTCTGGGGAGGAAAATGGAAGTTAAATAAAGGTGAATTTGCACAATTAATAGCTTTATTAAACTCTTATAATTTGCCTTTTTAAAGGAATATTAAAAGATGAATAAGTTTTGAATCAGTTATTTTGATATAACTAGCTGTAAAGATTATGAAATTCAACTTTCTTCCCTTAACTATTTTTCCTTTCTTCTTTAATTTTCTTGTTGTTCAAAAAAATTCTGAATAAATGGTCTAAATTTGAAATGTCCCCCCCTCCCGCAACATGTGTCAGCCAGAAATAGATATTCACAATGGAGGACGCCGCGGTCGAGGTAGGTTTACAGTTTGAATTTGTTAACACTTGTATCTGTTATATATGTTCATTTAAATATTTCACTGAAACAACTTAATATTAACACATAAAATCCGGTTTAAAAGAGATCTATGACATAATAAAGAAGGGGTGAAATGTCGTTGGACTTTTATCTGAAGATCCCCGGTCCAGCAGATCTCTTTTTCCAATTTATTTCAATTTAAAGTTTTTTGTGTATGTCTGGTCTACCATTAGGGTTTCAAAACATAATATCCAAACTTATAACAAATGTTAATTCATACTATAGATATATTACTAAATACAACTATTTATAATCATATTATAAAATAAAAAAAACCTTTAAAAATCTTTAAAAAAAAAAAAAGGATAAAATATAAAATTATAAAAATATATATATATATACTAACAATCTTATCTACCTTCTTTACAAAATTTTTTTTTCCTTTATTATTAGTTTGATTAAAAGTGCATGGTTCTGTCTTTCTCTCTTTTTTCTAACTATTATATATATTCTCTCTTCGATTATTCTATATATAGGATTAGAGTATGTCTAAATGACGTGTAAAAGCCGATGTAATAGACGTTACGTTGTTAATTTTTATTGTTATTAATTATAGATATATAATTAACTTGAGGATGTATTAGAAGTAAAGGATTTTTTTTTCTCTCTCTATCTACAAATTAATAACATTTTACAAATTTTATAATTTGAATTTAAATGATCATAATAGTGAAGATAATCTTAATACAAAACTGGACTATAAAATTAAATAACTATTTATTATTATAATTAATTTAGATTTAGCTTGCTAATCTAATCAAATCTAATTGATATAAGTTATCATTATTATCAGTTTGCTCCTTAAGTTTTAAAATTAGAATCACTGTTATAATTTTGTTATATAGTTTCTACACTATATATATATATATATATATATATATATTGCACAATTATTATCATGCTCGAAGTTTGAATGAAACAAATATTCATTAAAAATTTTTTTTTTCAGTGTCTTTCCTAAAAAGACTAGTATACTGTGGTATCTTTTTTACGTTAAAAATATATGAATAAAATCAGTATTTTGGTTTAGATAGAATCGAATTTCTCATTTACACCTATGTGACTAATTCTTCAAACATTCCATGTAATTTTAAATGACACAGTTTTATCAAACTATAAAAGGTATTTTTTTCTTTTTTTCGAGAAGATTCCCCCTCATAAAAAGAGTAAGTGGCTTTGTGTGAGAATAATCTTCTCAATTTATTTGTCTATAAATCACCATAACAAGTGACAAAGCAAAAGTTTTCGCCTTTTAGAAAGTTTTGAAATTTAGATTGCTGAATTGACAAAATGGCATAGTTAGATTGCTGTCAATAAATGTTTAATCTAGTTATAAGCCCCAAATTTCTCAAAGTATTGCCTTAATCTCTCTAATTTGGTGTCTCAGTTCCAATTTTTATTCTTTACTAAATATGAACTTAGAAATATTTTGCCTTTTAATCAGTCTTATTACTGTTGTAATTAGATCTAGTCAATATATATTAGTTTAGTACTTCAATGGGATGTCAAATCCTGTTGACAAACGTAGTTTTTATGATTAAAAATGCTCCAATGGCCCCCATTTCTTGCAAAGGTCCAACCTCACAAGCGAGTGCAAGTAACCAAACGGGGCTCTGGCACATTTGTAAGTGCAAATTCGTAATGCTTTTCACATGTGTAGACATGTGGTGCACTTAGAGAATAAAAGCATTAACCTACTTGTATCCACCCCACCATGATTATCATTACCTGCACTACGTGTACTAGGGATAAGAAAAAAAAAAAGATTTTATGATGATATCAGAGAGTGAGCCATGTGAGAGTGTGTGTTAAAATAAGGAATGACTTTTATAAAATCACCTCCAATTAGAGACTTGGGTTAAGTGAATTTTTGGGCGATATTTTTTGGAAATTTTCATAGATTTTGATAATTTAAAGAGAAAAAACTAAAGAAGATAAAAATAATTTCTTTTTATAAAAATGCTTAAATATTATACAAAAGCCGAATGTGAACGTGGCTTCGTTCAGGTATTGTCTAAATTCTATTTAGCCATGTTTTGAAATAGCACCTACTTAGTAGAATACACGTATATATGGTAATTTAAAACAACAACCTCATATTGTGTAGATAACTTATAACAAGATTGTCATGTTGTATATAGAAACACATCTATAAATAATTATGCGCATGATTAATCTGTGTCTTTACATCACCCTATGTAATGTAATTTGTACAAAGTGGATAAATTAATAAAATCTGTAATAGATTTAAGAGTTGAGCTAAAGCAGAGATCGAGCATGGTATTGCCAAAACAACAGTCTAAAGATGGAACTCATAAATCAGGTAGATTTACAATTCCCACAAACAAGGCCACCCACACTGTCACATGTGGTGGAATGCAGAGACCCTCTCACACCTGGACATGCCAAGGCCCCCCCTTTTCTCAGAAACGCCCATGTCACATAAGGTCACCACGTCTTTAACCTATAAATCATCACCTTACAGTGGCTTGACAGCTCAGTACAGTTCAGTCAGTTGAGTTTAGTTCACCCTTAGCGTCAGCTCACGTCGGTCGTATGTTATGTCGATCTCATCCAACATGTAGTTAGGAAGAACTCGTCTATCTCCATCTTTCGCTCCTGGCTCAACTTTTATCTGTTTACGGAACTTTCTTAGTGCAACTGTGTCTTCGTTTTTTGTGTGGATATCCCCAGCTTTCCACTCTGCCTCGACCACGACTGCCTGTATTTTGTGAGAACTTTTAAAGGTCTTCCAAGGTGCAGAGAGGTACTGGAAAACTCTACATCCTGACTGTTCCTCTTGGTCAACACAGTACAACAAGAGCTACCAGGACTTCAACATTATTTCAGTAGTCGACAGGATCTCTACAAAAGCTACTGGAATTCTCATCTTTTATTACATGAGTCGACAGGATCTCATCACAGATAAGTCGACAGCAACTCATCATCACATTTAAGTCGACAGGATGACCAAAACGAAGAATGACACAACGAAGAAGATAAGAAGACTGTTCAGATAGAAGCGAGAAAGTGCAAAGATGGAGGAACAAACCGACCATTCCAACGAAACGACAAAGCCATCTCTTCCCCAAAAAGAGGTATTTACGGAAGAAACGCCGCCCCAACGGACTTCCGCATACCCGCTAACCGATCGCCAACGTCGGGAGCAAGCTGACCGCGCCAACGACAGCCCCGATATTCCCGCAAGTCATGGAAACCGAGCAGCGATGTGGCCCAAACCCTGTGACAAGTTCCACACCTTCGACTTGACATCGTCGAGACAATGCTCAAGGCAACAAGCCACAATCAACTTCACAGAAGCTACAAGCGTCTACAAGCTCTACATGGAGCGTCTTCAACGTCAGCAGGAATACAAGCCAAGACCAAGTTTCCTGACTGAACTTTCACACAACTGTAAGTTTTTAAAAAAACCTACCTTAACTTTATCCTCAAGTTCAAAACTTGATTCCCTATAAATTTTGTATTTATATTTTCACTTTAAGCATTTTAAAATCAATTTTTACCTTTTTTATACCATTTTTAATTCAATTTTTAAAACTTTCACATTTTCATTGATCAAATTTACTTTAATTTTTAATCAGATTATAAATTTCAAGTTATTACTCTCAATTTTACTAAAAAAAAAAAAAAATTCGCCCATCACGCATTTTTACTAATTTACTAATCTTACATGCCTTTCCTAAATTTACCTAAAATGGCATTATCCAAAGCTACGACTTGAAAAAAAAAAAAAATTCATTATTATTATTTTAAAAAAAATCTCATTCATCATAATTCTCAACTTATTTTTGTTTTACTTATTAGTTATCTTTATATCAAAAGACCAATATCTTTATCAATTCTTAAAATTTGGTAATGTTCACCATTTTAAGAAAGCGCCCAATTCAAATTATTTGTAACTCTCACGACATTGCCCTTTTATAAGAATCATTTTAATTATCATAATCAACAATTTAAAAAGTATATTCAAATTTTAAATATAAATTAACATAGGTGAAACGCATTTTTTTTTAAATTGCAAAAATCGGAAGATACAATATCTTCAAAAACACCACTAGGGAAAACAACTATCTTTCCCAAAACAAGTTAGGAATAAAGATTCACTCCACTTCACCGCCAGTAGCTAATTTAAGTCACAGCCTTCCAAAACGATTACAATCGTTAATATTCGAGGATAAATACACTCCCTCATCTTTCCTTTTACCTGCATATTTAATAATCCACAAATTTCTTTCAACAAACCTTACAACACCCTCGCATCACTATCTCAAATTGGCATTAATTATTAGTGCGCGACTTAACACACAAATCCAATTTCGAGCTCCACTTAGCTCTATATCGTCGCCACAATAAAATAATTTCACATTAAGCATGCCACATCCACTAACAGTCAAATATTCTCTCGATGTGTTTCATACAACAACCACCCATGACTTTATTAAATTTGTTATTTATGGTGAAACAGGTTAGATTTGTACCAAACTAAGACTTCACGTGACACCTTTTCATTCACATTTCTCACTTCGTGTCACAGTGCCACCACAAAACTTTTTCACTTTTCAGGCCAAAGACGCCTTCACGCCTGTGACACCACATCTCAACTCAAAGCGTGTCCACGTTGAAAGTCGAACTTTCACCACACATCTAAACCTGACAACACTGAATAATATTTTTTCTAAACTAACTTCGAAACACAACAACTACAAACATCGAGAAAACTATATTTTCAAATAGGCAAGAAAATTGCCAAACTTCAACAAAAGAAGAGAGAGAAAGTCAGTTTCAAGCAAGACAGAAAATAAATACCCCGCACGTGTGACCACCCCACAAATAGAATTTCCGTGAAAAAAAAGGAAGTGGACGCTCTTTATGACGTCACCCCCCTGGTCACTGTTATCTTTTGAGAATATCTTCTCTCCCCCCTCAAGCAGTCATCTTGACCGCTAGCTTCATGACGCAATTTTGAACACATGTGTCACACTACTCATTTAGATTTCCTCGAGAATCTCACAAATCTCACCAACGAGATATCACAACACAACATACTTTAAACATTTTACATGTTAATTGATAACACCAATTAAAACAATTTGGTTAAGTCTTATATAGACTTTTTAACGCGAAAGAGAAATCATTCTCTACATACCAGCATTGAGGACAAACGAAAAGATCATTTCACATATTCCCAGTTTCAGAGTCATAGAAACACCGATGTTACCAAAGGGATATAATCTAGTCACACACCACAACTGTAACTTTTCGTCAAAAGAGACAATTTTTGTTCAATTTTACACTACTTAAAATTTATCCAATCATTAATAACTTTCAATTATATTATAAATTTTGTATAAAATCTTGAATAATTATTCTTATTCTTACCTTTCAATTATATAAACAAATTTTTTAATCCAACATTAAAAAAAAAAACCTTTAATCAAATTTACTTTTATTTTTCATTATATTATTTTAGTATTGTAAAACATCTAATTGTTTCAAAAATTATTTTTATTTTATTATTTATTATATATTTTATATATTACAGGTTTAATTTTGTCCACTTACACTTTTTGTACCCGCAATCATATTTCTATATTTCTATTCACTATATTTTAGTTGTTTAAATACCTTTATTATCTGACAAAGTTTATCATCCACTATCGGGCATCTACAACAATCGTTTTCAACAATCATATTCTTTAACCAATCCCCTATATTTTTCATCACTATCTTTTCAGTCATTGCGTCACGTCAATGTAGAAAAACGACAGCACTGCTTGACAATTTATTTTTTGATTTCGTAATTCAACAAACTCTTTGAAAACACCGTTCCCCAGACTTACAAATCCAAACTTCCGGTCTGAATACGTTTCAAAAGTTTATTTCATTTCATCCGCAGAGCAAATCACCAACGCATACACAAAGCGTTCACTTTTTTCAACTTTCAACTTTTTTTTTCAGCTCTAGCGGACCACATTCAACCTTTGATTTCGAGTCAAGTCAGATCACCTACTGTCGCTACAATTCTACTTATCGCATGGCTCTATTTCACTCCTTTCTCAATCATATTAATAAGCAACTTTTCTTCAACAACTTTTAACCCAATAATCCTAAAATTGTGACAAAACACTGTAACCCTTATATAGGATCGCAAGTGAAACATTGCCAAGGAAGACAGCTCAAGTCTATGTCCTCGCTTTGCACCTGGATCTGAGTATTTGGTTTACATGGGCACTTCTAACAATTACATATTCTTCAACAACTTTTCAACCCAATAACACTACAATTGTGACAAAGCACTGTTACCCTATACAGGATCACAGGTGAAACATTGCCTAGGAAGACGCTCAAGTCCATATCCTCGCTTTGCACCTGGACCTAAGTATTTGATTGCATGTGTAAATCTCACAATTGCTTATTCTTTAACTACTAACCCTGTCCAACGCCCACCAATATTCTCTTAGAATGTGAATTTTTATGTCATCATTTTATTTTAATCATCTTTTTTTGTTAATCAAACACAATGTCATTTTTATTTCACTTTTATATATCCAACAAATATCATCTTGTTATAGCCCTTTTTAACCTCACAGTTTAAATTAATTAAAAGAAATTTTAATTACTTACCTGTGTTAGAGAGGCTTTTACCCGCCTAAACCCGGATAAACCCTTTCACTCCCGGGGCCCATCTATGGTAATTTAAAACAACAACCTCATATTGTGTAGATAACTTATAACAAGATTGTCATGTTGTATATAGAAACACATCTATAAATAATTATGCGCATGATTAATCTGTGTCTTTACATCACCCTATGTAATGTAATTTGTACAAAGTGGATAAATAAATAAAATCTGTAATAGATTTAAGAGTTGAGCTAAAGCAGAGATCGAGCATAGTATTGCCAAAACAACAGTCTAAAGATGGAACTCATAAATCAGGTAGATTTACAATTCCCACAAACAAGGCCACCCACACTGTCACATGTGGTGGAATGCAGAGACCCCTCTCACACCTGGACATGCCAAGGCCCCCTTTTCTCAGAAACGCCCATGTCACATAAGGTCACCACGTCTTTAACCTATAAATCATCACCTTACAGTGGCTTGACAGCTCAGTACAGTTCAGTCAGTTGAGTTTAGTTCACCCTTAGCGTCAGCTCACGTCGGTCGTATGTTATGTCGATCTCATCCAACATGTAGTTAGGAAGAACTCGTCTATCTCCATCTTTCGCTCCTGGCTCAACTTTTATCTGTTTACGGAACTTTCTTAGTGCAACTGTGTCTTCGTTTTTTGTGTGGATATCCCCAGCTTTCCACTCTGCCTCGACCACGACTGCCTGTATTTTGTGAGAACTTTTAAAGGTCTTCCAAGGTGCAGAGAGGTACTGGAAAACTCTACATCCTGACTGTTCCTCTTGGTCAACACAGTACAACAAGAGCTACCAGGACTTCAACATTATTTCAGTAGTCGACAGGATCTCTACAAAAGCTACTGGAATTCTCATCTTTTATTACATGAGTCGACAGGATCTCATCACAGATAAGTCGACAGCAACTCATCATCACATATATATATATATATATATATATATATATATGGTAATTTAAACCAACAACCCTATATTGTATAATTACTTATAACAAGATTGTCATGTTGTATATAGAAACACATCTATAAATAATTATATGCATGATTAATCTGTGTCATTGCATCACCATATGTAATGTACTTTGTACAAACTAAAGACAAATAAATAAAACTATGTAATAGGTTAGGAGCTGAGATAAAGCAAGATTGATAAGTTCAAAAACGTCTAAAATAGAGAGAGAAATTCAACAACCCTGAAAAGGAATTCAGCAGTCGTTGCCATCAAGGTCAAAGGGTGCAGACGTCCAAAGTTCACATTCTCAGACATCTCCAACCCCCCTCCTCGGGAATGGTATATAAACACCTCGGTTTTAGCCGACCGCGGGTAGTCCATAGTTAGTCCGCAGTTAGTCCGTTAGTTAGTCAGCAGTCACCCCTTTCACCGTCAGCGCGAGCCCTTGTCGCTTATAGCCAGGACCAACTGATCGCCATGTAAAACAGTAAGATCTCTTCTAACTCCATCTTGCTTAGCTCAACTCCTATCTGTTCATGGCACTTTCCTACTACAGCTGTGTCTCTTCGTTTTGTGTGTGTGGACATTCCCAAGCTTTCCATTCTGCCTCGACCACGACTGCCTGTACTCTGTGAAAACTGTTAAAGGTCTTCCAAAGTGCAGAGAGGTACTGGAAAACTCTCCACGCCCTGACTGTCCCTCTCGGTTACTACAGGTTTGACCCTCGGTTACCACAGCTTATAGCGAGAGTCGACAGGATCTCATCACAGATAAGTCGACAGCAACTCTCTATCACATCTAAGTCGACAGGATTCTACAAGGCTTACCAGACCTCACTTCATCACAAATAAGTCGACAGGATGACCACAACGAAGAAGGTAAGAAGCCTGTCCAGATAGAAGCGAGGCAGAGCAAAGATGG
>CP092866.1:87632053-87717037 GCA_030710605.1 Cordylochernes scorpioides | reverse complement strand
CCGAGAAATCAAGAAATGAATATTTAGAGCAAATTTGCGTAATTACGCTGAACATGTGAAAAAAACCTAAAATATATAAAAATTCAGGTATTTATTTTAAAAACAGAAAAGGCATATAGATGGAAATTTTGCCAGGAGGATATTGATCTAAAAAGACAAAGGTCGCCTCTCTCGTCAAAAAAGACGTCAAAGCCAGACGCCATCTATTGTCTAAAGGCTCACGTGAACATTTTAGTTGTATAGATCGCGCGGCTTTACACTATATAAATTCATTGTTGTTGTTTTCCTTTGACCGGCACGAAAAAAAAAAATGCAAATATGTAAATACGTAATCAAACTTTTTTTTCTTCCCTCCATAAGTCAGATATTTCTTCCTCAAATTACTATCAGCTCAATTAAAGCAAATAATTATCTAAAATGATTTTATTGTATTTTAAAAAGATTTACGACTGCATATATTTCACATTGGCAAAATACTTATGTATTCAAAATCAGCAATTACTTTCTATTTATATCTCTAAATTATATCACACACATATATATGTGAAATAATAATAGAAAAATAAAAATAAAAAGGTCAGGTGCTGATATTAAAAATAAAAAAGCATATCCTGACCAGGAGCGCATGTGCTTTTCAGATGGTAGAGCGCCATCTAGTGAAACAGAAATTAACTAAACATTGATTTAGCCTGTTACCTGATATTTGGCCAACCCAATTTCTTGATAAATCAAGAAAAGCCATCCACGAACGCGTTTCGCGCTGTTGGCGCTCGTCAGCGTGAAGTAGTTGTACCACTGCGACCAAAAATATTTTTGGTTCCAGAGGCTTCTTGAGAAACCAAGAAATGGGTATTTAAGGCTAAAATTTCGTAAATACGCTTAACATGTGAAAAATAATAGTAAAAAAATATATATATATATATCTAAATATTTAACAAACATTATTATTGTTAGAAAATATAATTTGAATAAAAAAATATTTAGGTTCCCCTATATCCATACAATAAAATTATCTACTAAATATTTAATAAAACTAGAGAGGAAATATAATAATATTATGTTAGGTAGTCACACACAGAATTCTCCCTCCTATTAGTAAACGATGAGAAATAATCTCGTCACCCACGATGTAATGGCTTCTGTAGGAGAATTTGGAAGACGTCTGGGTGAGAGATTAAGTTCTACAGCGTCTATCTCGCTCAAGCTATCATTAATCTCGTGTCGCGATGATGGGTTCGAGAGTAATGGGGTATATTTAGCAATGGTGCCAATTATTTACTTATCCCCCTTCTGGATTAGGCTTTGACATAGTTTGATGATGATAACAAAACTCTGTGAATTTATTTTCTCAACATATATTCTCCTGAATTGTATTATCTTTTATTTTAGAAAATTTTAAACTTATATCAATATAATTATAATATTATATTGATTTTCAGATTAGGGTATTTTCATGCATTTTGGTATCCGATACAATGACATTAAAATGAAAAATTGAAATGAGAACTTTAAAAATTCAATTTTAAATTTAATATATGGTGTGTTTTGTGATCACTCTGGTTTATATAGGATTATATTTCATATCAGAATTATTTTCCCGATCAAAAAGATCTTGGCAAAATATGTTTTTCAGTTTTAAATCCGTAGGTCTTAAATGATAATCGACTAGTATTAGATAGATATCTTCTGATTATTAGGTAATCAAACTATGTGTTCAAACATTCAATATTCAATATTAGGCGCAACTCAGGATTATGAATAGATAAAATAACATCACTACACACTTTTAATTCAACATTTATCAAAGAGGAAAATTGAGATGGTATTTTATAAATATACCATTTAAAAAATAATTTTACAGTCAATTCACTAAAGATGAAAAATTGATAGGATAATCTCCGTTGCTAAACCAACTAGACAAGGTGATTATACCTGGTCTCTCCTGGAGATGTTCTCCCATTGGAGGTAGGTTTGGTTTTTATAAACAAAGACTTTCGCTCACGGGAGGGTTTATTATATTGGTAGCGCCTTATTTGATCTGTGGCACACACTCCAACAAGTTCCGTCAGAAACCCAATCTCCTAGCCTGTTACACAGGTCTTGCATTTTCAATTCTACTTCAGTAGTCTGTAATTGTAGGTTTTATTTTTTTCCTATGGACGTGAGATTATTGGTGGGTTTTAAAATGTAAAGTAGCCAATAAAGTTTTTGAGGTGTTTTTAACTTCACGATTTAAAACAGAACAACGGGCGCTGGAAAAAATTGCACCAGGAGACTGGGTAACCCTCATAGGTTGTGGGTTAGATTTAACCGAAGACTAACAAGTGCACGTGGCAGCAGGCTTAGCTCGAGCTTCGAAGGGTTGTCTTTTGTATCACTATTTATTTGGCCTATCGGCATTTGAATCAAATTACCATCAAGCTTTTGAGAGCGAAGTTCTGAATTAACGACCACAAGGCTTTGGTTTTAAAAGTTCCGATCTAGAAAAATTACCTTTGTGGTGCACCACGCAGAGGTCGGCCCCAGGGGCTGGATGATGAAGCTCTGAAGGTGGCCATAGAGAAGGAGAGCAACCTAGCATGTGTGAAACCTCCTCTACACATTTGCAAGATCATGCTCTGTATCTGATTAAATATTAGCCAAGTGTTTCACCACGGAATTATAGCAGATAGACACCAATGCGAACCTTCAATTATAGTAGTTTGAACGTGTGCGCCTGAAATTGAAGAAGAATTAGCCAGAGTTAGTCAATCGCGAGGATATACAGCTTCTTTACGATAACTTAGACCGCATATAGCAAAGGTTATCAGGGATACCATACAGCGACTACTCTGGGAGGTTCTAATCTGCCCATCATACTGTTCAATTCCCTGGGTAATCATCTTCGTGGGGAATATTTTACAAATACGAAAGAACTGAGGAAGCAATCGCAGACTTCTTCGCTTCCAGATCCTCAGAAATTTACATTCAGGGCATTGCTAATAAAAAAAATCGTTGTGTAAAAGTATTGGATGTATAGATGAAAAATATTTGACCTTTTTATTTCGTGGCGGATTAATATCCTACGAGAGGGGTTATGAAATCAGTCGAATATACCAAACAGGTGTTTAAGCTGGTGAAGTTGCAGGGATCGATTTTCGGGCAAGTATACAGCATAAAGTTTCTGGACAATATGGTTATCATGCACCAAAAGATGCATATTTCATTATTATTATGCATCAGTTCGATGCACTTGTTCATCACCCTAATAAATATATTTACTGGTGGTAATAAAGAATGAGCCACAACACCAGTTTTGGCAAATTCAGACAAAAAGATGAGGGCCAAAGCTGTAAAATATGGTTTACAGATTGGCTTTTTGTCTGAATTTTCCAAAACTGTTATTTTTTCTAATTATTTATCATCATTATTGAAAATATTTACTAGGGTGATGAACAAGTGCATCGTTCTGATGCATAATTAAAGGGAGAGGTGCTACTTTTGGTACATACATATATAATAGTCACGTCTCTTATCAAAGCTTCGAAGTCTATTTTGAAAAGAGATGACCTTATTTTTATAGATCAATATCCATATATATACAATTCAAGCATTCACAATATATTTTTAAGAGAGAAAAATATATATCTCAATATAAAAACAAGAGAGAGAATGATAATGTAAAGTCATTATAAAACAGAAAAGAAAATATTTTATAATACAATTTTTCATATCTACCATTTACCTTCTTTTATTGAAGATGACGTTTCGAAGAAAAAAAAAACTGTTGCATTTTTCTCAAAATATATAATTTCGTTTTAATAGGCAGAGACAGCAAGTTGCTGAGATAGAGAAACGTCGGAATCGATAAAATAATATAACGGAATGATATGCTTTTTATACTAAAAAACGATATGTCCAATCAGAAAATAAAGTAAGATACATTTTAAGGTGAAAACATCAGGTTCCAGGAATAAATTTATTTTTATAAATTTTGCCAAATATAATATTAATATATGTTCTTCTTATTAAATATAGCTATCAAAAACAATATTCAACATATAAAAATATTATATATGCTATTATATAATAGTTCAAAATAAGGTTTTATAAAAATAAAATGTGCCTAAATTAGAAATGGTCAAAAGTAAATTTAAAATAAATCACTGATGCGTGATTTCCATAAAGAAATGGCTGGAGATGACATTAATTAATTGAATAATTTTAATTGAATTATTCGGGTGTTAGAAAATTATTAATTCAATTTGTGATTTTCGGAAAAAGCGCGGTAAGAAATATTCTTCATTAAAAAAGGTACATTTATTAAAAGATGGAATTGAACATCTTATTATTATTCAGTAAAAAAATGGGAAATCATATCATATTTCGAAATCTTAATGGATAATAAATTAATACATAAAAGCTTGATTCAAATTTAATCTTTAGAGGGTATTTTTTATAAAAATATATATCTAGGAATGAAATGTAATTCTTTAAACTTTACCATTTTAATTATCCATATTTTATATTTCTGAAAACTGGGCTTTTATTCTCTTCTGAAAAATATAAACATGAAGCTGATACTTCTCCGAACTGAGAGACTGAGAGGCGGGTGCTGATGAGTTAAAACTTTCAAATTGGTGACAGTTTGAGGGGATATGAATTTTTTGGACTATGTATGGGTAGAATCAATTAAAGAAGACCAGCTCAGGAAATTAATATTTCATTTTTAGTAGAATATTGTAATACATTTTTTGGTTTCATTAAGTTATATTGTTAAAGGTTATTTTTAGAATTAATTAAAATTTAACAAAATGCATCTTTTTTTTATTGGAAAAGCAAGCTTTTGAGCAACGAAGTTCTTCTACTGGCTTATCAATGTCAAGTGGAGATATACGAACTGTTTGTAAAACAAATGTCTACTTGCACACGTGCGGTCGTGCAAAGGTAAATCAAAACTTTAAACTCCCCTAAAACACTCAATTATCCCATGTATTTGATATTCTACTAGTTAGGTATATAACCAATTATAATATAAATATAAAATTGCATGTTTGTCTAAGTGAAGGGAATGAGGGATATATTGTTTTGTTTATAGTTAAATATATATGTGTGTTATTGTTGCAAATGATCCTGTCGACGTATGGATAAACTGGCAGTCGTGTACGTGAGGCGGGCGTTGATGTTCTTCCAACACGCGGACAACAAGAAGCAGAGGCAGGGCTAGATGTTAACACCGAGAGTGATCGGGGACAGCCCACGGGACAGAGGTAGAGGCCATGACACAAACCTGGATGCCTATCATCGAAAGATGGAGAGAGAGACCGAGAGAAACAGAAGTGATTTACCGATGGACACCCGGTAACACACACTGCGCTGACCCTCTGCTAAAACTGTCCCCTTGACAAGGGTCGCCTATTAAATGCCCTAGAGGGGAGCCCTATCTCGGCGTCGACAATGTCCTTCCCCTCTGGCCCGCAGCTATCCCCAACTGACCACTCTATGGGTGTACAGGTTATATTAATAAAGATATAGCATTTATAATACAATATAATGTGGCTTATGATTGTAGAACGAAGTTTGACAACTATACCGCAAATGTTTATTTTAAACGAAAAACCGAAATTTATTTTAAGGAGAAATAACGATTATTTCTAACCTTAGGGATGAAGTATGAAAGGATGAATTGTGAAGAGTAACGTTAATCGTTATTTCTCCTTAAAATAAATTTCGATTTTTCGTTCAAAAGAAACATTTGCGGTATAGTTGTCAAACCTTGTTCTCAAAGATATAGCATATATACAAAATATGGGGGTGGTAGTAAATAGGAGCAGTGTACATTTTAATAGAAAGGTAGGATATTATAAAGTATCGGCTCTAACTAATATAACCTGTACAACCCTTATATGCATTTAAACTTAAAATGATGACGTCAAAATAAAAATAGCCAAAGAGTGGTCAACTTGTGGCAGCTGCGGGCAGAGAGAGAGAGAGAGAGGGAATAGCCAAAATTCAGATTGAGCCCCCCTCCAGGGTTTTTATAGACGACCCCTGTAAACAGGACAGGTTTTAGCCGGGGGTCAGGACAGGGTGTCCATCGACATACCACTTATGTCTCTCTCTCTGTCGCTCGCTCCGTGTCTCGTTGTTAGAAATCCAGTTTTGTCATGGCCTCTACCTCTGTCCCGTGGGCTCTCTCCGATCACTCTCGGTGCTAATATCTAGCCCTGCCTCTGCTTCTTGTTGTGGGAAGAGCATCAACACTCGCCTCACGTACACGACTGCCAGTTTATCCATACGTTGACAGGAACATTTGCAACAATATATAAAATAAATTATGAAATTAATTTATTAATTGAATATATATATATATATATATATGGTAATTTAAACCAACAACCCTATATTATATACTACTTATAACAAGATTGTCATGTTGTATATAGAAACACATCTATAAATAATTATACGCATGATTGACATGTGTCATTGCATCACCATATGTAATGTAATTTGTACAAACTGAGGATGAATAAATAAAACTATGTAATAGATTAAGAGCTGAGCTAAGAAAGATATCGAGATAGAAATCCAACAACCCTAAAGAGGAATTTGGCAAGTCGTTGCCATCAAGGTCAAAGGGTGCAGAATAGCGCAGAGTCCAAAGTCCAAATTCCCGCATGTCTACCCCCTTGGCAAAGGTATATAAAACCTCGGTTTTAGCCGAAATCACAGTCACTACACCATCGGCGTGTGCCCTTTTCGGTGGTACCCAGGTCCACCTCATCGACCATGTAAAACAGTAGGAACTCTTCTGACTCCATTTTGCTCTTAGCTCGACTTTTATATGTTCACGGAACTTTCCTACTACAACTGTGTATCTTCGTTTTTTGTGTGCGGACATTCCCAAGCTTTCCACTCTGCCTCGACCACGACTGCCTGTTCTCTGTGAAAACTGTTAAAGGTCTTCCAAAGTGCAGAGAGGTACTGGAAAACTCTCCACGCCCTGACTGTCCCTCTCGGTTACTACAGGTTTGACCCTCGGTTACCACATATATATATATATTATATAAATTAATATTTATTAATTAAAAAAATATATATATATATTAATTGATATCTCTAGTACACGTTGTACAGGCCATGATAATCACGGTGGGTAGAAGTTGGCGACTGATTTTACTATAAGTGCACCACATGTCTAAATATGTGAAAAGAAGTTCGACTTTGCACTTACAAATGTGTCAGAGCCCCGTTTGGTTACTTGCACTCGCTGATGGAGTTGGGCTTTTCCAAGATTGGGGGCCATTGGAGCATTTTATATAATATTCGTTATATTTATATATAGTTGTTATAGCTGATTAATGCTGTTTTACTCGGACTTAGGTTCCTCCTCCATCTCTCTGATAGAGCTACCTGGAAAAGAATCTAAAATAAATATTGTAAGCACAATTACAGTAGATATACAGGGTAACCACGACTGCAATGAAGTACCAAATTGGCACAGTGTCTCTAAGCACTCTAAATTTAAAAATCTCATATACAAACCATAAATTAAATTCAAATGTATGCCCGATTTACAAATCACAAATAGACATAATTATCCAAAGGATACAATATCAACAAATATACGAAGGAAATGATGTATCAAATACATGTTATATAAAGCTCAATCTTAGATAGATTAATTTTCTATATGATTGAAAATGTGATATGTATTCAACAAAATGTATGAAAAGGTATTGCTATGATAAGTGAACTACAGGCTAATACTGGAGATGACCCATCTGACCTTCATTTAATTCAAAAACCATATGTTTTGCATCAAAAGGTTATTTATGATATGGATTCTCAAATTATATGTTCGAATAAGATTAGGGAAAATATACGACAACTATAATTTTAAATAAAAATATAAAGTTCACCAAAGAGGAAAATTTCACAAATTCTTTTTATACAGTTAAAGGAAAAATAATTATATCTAATTTATACATTCATCCGAACTCTTTTAACGCTGTTCATCTCCTTTTATTTGAGATCTGCTCAAAACGTATATAAATCAACCTGTAATCCTTTGCGGTGATTTTAATTCAAGATATACTGTATGGTTTGACAATGTTATAAACTCTAATGGATATAGATTACACCTATTATAGACGAGTGTAACCTCTTTATACATAACCTGAAAACACCCACCTGCCGTGGAGTAAGTATAATTGATCTCACAATCTCGAATAAACACTCACATTGTTTATTAAATAACTGGCATACCTCTGATCTGACTAATATATCCGACCACATTGCTGTTGAATTTGACATCAAGAGTTAGAGAATGGTTATTTCTTCAATAATCAATTTCCACGTGGAAATTCTTTGAAAAAGATGCGAATTGGGCAATCTTTTCTAATAACATATCATTACAAGATACGAACAAACTGGAATTTGATATAAGCAGAGTGAAAGATGAGGCAGACATTGATGGGATAGTGAACGCACTCACGCATTTTTTTAGAGAAGCAGCATAAATATTTGAAGGTTAAATCCCCCATTAATAAACATATTTCCAGAATCAACTGGTGGACTAATGAACTGGAAATTATGAAAAATCATTTTTATTATGTTAGAAACTTGTATTACTGTCATAAAACAATCAGTTACAATACATTCAAGTTGGCAAGAAGCAAATACACTGTATAATTCTTCTCAATGTATAATTTTCTTACAACATAAACCTTATATTATTAAAACATTGGATCAGTAAACATGAGGGCAACCATTTCGTTCAATTACATTACTTTAATTTTCATATAACATTTTTGTAAACAAAAAAGGTGATGATGATAAATTCAATGAATATTTACACAATCACAGAAAAATTATATTAAACCTTTCTATAAACATAAATATTCTAACTAAATTAAACATTCTCCCGCCACCAACTTGATGGGGGACCATCAAAAAACATTATATAGGTAACAAACATAATTTTACAATAGGTCTTCTGTAAGTCCCATTAGCAGTCTTGACTTCTACCACTCTGATTCTAGCGTCATCTCCTGGAAACACCTTTGAATTTCTTCCAATCTTTCATGCTAGTGGAGCTTATTGTTCATTCTTTATCAACACCAGGGATCCTTCCTTAATGTTGGGTTGGGGCTTACACCATTTGGATCTTTGTTGAAGTTGTGACACATATTCTTGGGACCATCTTGTCCAAAAATGATTCATTGATTTTTTAATTAATTGCCATCTATTTGGCAAACTCATTGCTATGATGTCATCTTGATTGGGAAGCGCTGTTAAAGAACCACCTATTAAAAAGTGACCAGGAGTCAATGCCTGTAGATCTACAGGGTCCTCAGAAAGAGGATAAAGAGGTCGCGAATTCAGGCAAGCTTCAATTTGTGCTAACAATGTTGTTAGTTCTTCAAAATTTAGCAAAGCACTGCCCATTGTTCTTCTAAGATATTTCATGGACTTAACTCCGGCTTCCCAAAGTCCACTAAAATGTGGAGCTGATGTTGGAATAAATTTCCACTGAATTCCCTCTGAATTCGTAAGAACTTTACTGGTATTGTGACATAGTTTCCTAATAATCTTATGCGCACCAACAAAATTAGTGGCGTTGTCACTATGAATTGTTGCTGGTTTACCTCTTCGAGCAATGAACCTTCTTATTGTGGATATGAGAGCATCTGTGGTCCGACTACTTATTAATTCTAGATGAATGGCCCGAGTGCTGAAACATATGAACAAGGCAACGTAAGCATTCATGGTTGAAGTTGTACGTCCCATGTTCCGTTTAATCAGAAAAGGTCCTGCAAAATCTATTCCAGTTACCAAAAACGGCCTTTATCTGTTGATCCTTGCAAAAGGTAGATTTCCCATTAATTGAAAAGGAGCTTCTTTACGAAATCTAGCGCATTTCATGCATGTTCTTAAATTTTTCCGTACAACATTTCTTCCAGAAGGTATCCAGAATATATTTCTTATTGCTGCAAGCGTAGCTTGAGTTGATGAGTGAAGATTATGGACATGAATATTGTTTACAATAAGAGTGATAAGATGATGTGATCTTGGAAGTAAAACTTGATTAATCCGATCACCATAAACATTCACCTTTTTTAATCGTCCGCCAACTCTAATGATTTCCCTTGAATCCAAAAAGGGACATAGATTGTATATTCTACCTTTATTCGGGATTGGCTTGTTGCTTAACAGGCAATGCTCTTCTTTGGAAAATTCAATAGATTGAACACACTTAACAACTGACAACAGGGCATCATTCAACTCTCTTAATGTTAAGGGCTCCCTGTTCCTTGAATGTGAAGGCATTCGACTGTTGTTGACAAATCTTAAGCACCAAGCTATGATACATTTCAGTTTGGTTAATGATGAGCAGTTTATCACAATGGATGGAATTTCACACTCAATTGTACCAAAATACGTCTTGAATTTTTCTTCTTCTTTAAATTCTTCCTTGGAGCTATTAATGAATTTCTTAATTTCAAGGGCAGGTTCAATTAGCCATGGTGGCCCATTCCACCATAGTGGATGTTCTACTAAGTCGGATGGAAATATTCCTCGTGATGCACAGTCTGCTGGATTCTGCCTTCTATCAACATGGCACCAAACCCCGGAGACAAGCCGGTGTATCTCAGCAACTCGATTTGCCACAAATGTCTTCCATCGGCACGGCTCGGAATTGATCCAGCATAAGGCTATAGTAGAATCAGACCATAAATAAATTTCATCGATGGTAAGAGGAAGGTTATCATATACAGTTTTCACTAATCTTGCCAAAAGTAGAGCAGAACATAATTCTAACTTTGGAAGTGAAACCACCTTCATAGGTGCGACTCTTGTTTTTGCCACTAAGAGAAATGTCCTAGCGCTTGTGTTTGAGAGGATCACCTTTAGATACAGAGATGCAGCATATGCCTTCTGTGATGCATCACAAAACCCATGAAATTCTACCTTCATAAAATTACCTGGTACCACGCATCTTGGGATCTGAATGTGCTCTAGCGATGAAATATCCTGGTTTATCAAAGTCAGCTTCCTTCTTAGTTTCTCTGGAATTGGGTCATCCCATTCCAAACTAGTCTTCCAAAGTTCCTGCAAAATCAGTTTAATAGTGGTCGTAAATGGTGATATCCAACCCAGTGGATCAAATATTTTAGCAACCTGTGATAGTATTCCTCCTTTTGTCATAGAGTTCAGTGGCAGAGCTATTCCCTTAAATGTGAAACCATCAGTTCTTGGTTGCCATTGAAGGCCTAAAACGTTGACAAATTCCTTGGATTCCTCAAACCCAATATTTGTGTTGGTGGATCTTAAATGATTTGGTAAAAGTGACAGAACATCAGGAACATTGGGGCTCCACTCACGAAGTTCGAAGCCTCCTGCACTTAGTAAACCATAGAGTTCTTGCACCAAATTCTTGCCTTCATCTACTGAAAAAGTTCCAGGTTACTAGTTCATCAACATAAATATCTGTCAATGCTAATTTGCTAGCTTTTGGAAACTTACTCTGCTCATCCAAAGCCAACTGTTTGATGATACGAGTGGCCAAAAATGGTGCACAACTAGTCCCATAAGTGACAGTTTCTAGCCGATAGTTCTTTATTTCATCATGAGGATCATTCCGCCATACAATTCTTTGGAATTCAGAGTCTTTTTGTGATATTCTAATTTGCCTATACATCTTGGCGATATCAGCATTTAAAGAAACAGGATGAATTCTGAATCTCAGAATGATGTGAAACAAATCCTGTTGAATCTTGGGCCCTGGAATTAAAGCATAATTCAAGGACAAACCTGAATCAGTCTTTGCTGATGCATCAAAAACTACTCGCAATTTGGTGGTGCAACTTTTTTCCTTTATTACAGGATGATGAGGCAGATAGTACCTTCCCTTAATGATATCTTCCTCTGTTACTAAGCTCATATGTCCCAATTCAAGATATTCCTTAATGAAGCTTCTATATTGGTCATAAACTTCAGGTCGTTGAATAAAAGATCTTTCCATAGAACAAAGTCTTTTAATCGCATTGGATCTTGAATCTCCTAATTGGCAGTCATTCCGAAATGGCAGTTGTACAACATATCTGCCCGTGGAATCCCTTCCATGTGTTTCCACAAAATAGATTCCACTTTCATTTTCATCTTTAGCTATAGAAGTCACATCAGGAATGGATTCCAATTTCCAAAATTTTCGACTATATTTTGGGTTTCCAGGCATGCATGATGTGACTGAATGATATTCCTAATACTTCTCCTTCTACCCTTAGAGGAAACTCTTCCAGAAAGGAGCCATCCTAATTTAGAAGAAGTAGCAGTTAGTTGTTCTTCATCGCCGATAACGGACTCGCCAGTGAACAGGGTCATAGCTAACTCAGCACCAATTAATATGTCGATGGGAGCAGAAATATTATAATCTGGATCTGCCAGAGGCATGGTTTTGAGATGCGCCAAGTTTGACTTTGGACATGTAAGAGTTGGCAAATTATTTGTCAACATATCCAACACCAAGGCGTTCACCTTGAAAAGTTCATCTGATTTGAAATGTGGCGTAAATTCAAACTCCACAAGTCCATAAGAGTGACTCGCAAAATGTCCCGAAATTCCCGATATTTGCGAGTGTAAGGTAACATATTCAAGTCCTAGTCTTTTTCTACCTTGTCCTGATATAAAGTTCGCCTGAGACCCTGAGTCTATCAAGGCTCTACATGTCTGAGGCACACCATTGTTATCCTTGATTTTATTCCTAGCGGTTGCAAGCATGACATTTGAAAATATTTCTCATTACTTAAAAGACAAGTTGTATTTTTGATGTCTTTTCCACACTCAAATTTCCCTTCATCAACTTCTTGAACCTTGGTTTCTTGGTGAATCAAAGTGGGGTGTCTTTTCTTGCAAATTTGACAAATGTTTTTGCAATAACGATTCTTTGCTAAATGGTTTAGCTTTAAACATCTGAAACACAATTTAGCCGAACTAACAAAATTCACTCTCTCTGACTCAGGTAATTTAGAAAATAAATTACAGCTTGAAAGAGCATGTGCACCTTCACATTTTAGAAATTTTATCATATATGAATTATAAACATTCACCTTTTGTAATTCCTTTTTCATTGAATGTTTCTCCACATTTGAATCTTTATTTGGTAAATTCTGCAAGCTTTTTGCGTGAATTTCCAAAAGTTCCATTAAATCCTTAATTGAAGGCACAACTCTTGGGTTGTTCTGCAATTCCCATTGTTTTCTTGTGGTTTTATCAAGCTTATCTTGTATGATCTTGACCAAAAATACCTCAGATAAACTATTGATTTGGTAACCCAATACCTTCACTGTTCTTATTATTTCGTTGCAACTATCTAGAAGTTTAAACATTGAATTATGGTTGTCATCGGCTAATTTTGGTAATCTTAATGCATTATCTATTTGGGTGAAAATTAGATCCTTTGGGTTATCATATCTTGTTAATAAAGTTTGCCAAACCTCAACATAATTATCGGCTGTAATTAGAAATGCGTTGACCAGTCTTAGGGCTTCGCCTCTCAGTTGGCCTTTCAAATATTGTAACTTTTCAATATCAGGTATTTGTGAGTTAGAACCAATTGCAGAAAAAAATATATCTTTAAATGAAAGCCATGATTCTAATCTGCCATTGAAGGTTGGCAACTCAAGTTTAGGCATTTTAACATGTAAATTAACTTCTTTTTTTTTGTTCAGAAGGTTCTTGCCCATTATGCTTTAAATCTAATTCACATTTTAATCTTATACACTTATCTATACAAATTTCCACTTCGTCATTCAGATCATCATCCTCAAGTTGCTGCAAGAAAACATCACTCATTTTCATCAAATCATTATTACATAATTTAGTTTGCATTTCGTTGCATTAATATCTACCATAGACACAATGGATTCGATATTTTCCTCTATGCCTTTTATAGATTTTTTTATCCTTTTTAATTTTTTAATTAAAGTTTCTACATCCATAATTGCTATTAAATTCTCTTCCCAAATTTTTTAGTTGAAATATATGGTTACAAAATACTTATAAGTTGCCCTTTTTCGATCAATTTTAACTTGACTTTTACTTACATTCAATCCGGCTCGAGGGACCAATGTATAATTCTTCTCAATGTATAATTTTCTTACAACATAAAACTTAGATTATTAAAACATTGGATCAGTAAACATGAGGGCAACCATTTCGTTCAATTACATTACTTTATTTTTCATATAACATTTTTGTAAACAAAAAAGGTGATGATGATAAATTCAATGAATATTTACACAATCATAGAAAAATTATATTAAACCTTTATATAAACATAAATATTCTAACTAAATCAAACATACACTAATGCAACAAAAAAAGCTAAAAGAACTAACTGGCGATACGTTATTTAAGAATATTACACAGATAATTCATTCGGTAATGCCTATAAGTTCTTCAATAAATTAAGATCATCAAATGTACAGAATGGAATTTCCATAATTGACAAATCACCAGAATATCTAAAAGAGCAAACAAAGCCCAAATCAATGGACGATTTAATTCCTGAAGACAATCCCAATTTGGACAATTTTAACAACAAATAATTAGAAATTTTAAACCAGAATGAACAATTCAAGTATAAATATATCGAAGAAGAATAAATAATGAGTATCATTTCTAATTCTGATGTCAAAAAATCTCCACGGTTAGACAACATAAGTAACAACATTGTGGCGGAGATAAATAAAGGAAGGGCAAATTTGGGAATAAATAATTTATTATAAGGGGTATTTATAGGGAGAGAGAGGGAGTACAACTTACCCCAAGTTAAAAGATAATCCTAATGAGGGATGTCAGCTCCCCCCGCCGGCCAGATTCCGCGATCCCCTCACACCCGGTGTCCAGGGATGATTGACAGGCGTCCCATGGGGCCTCTCGTGGTTGGAACCGCTGAGCCGCTTGACATTACACCCTCCTTAGAGAAAACAGCGACCCGCTGATTAGCTTGTCTCTCAGCCCTTGTTCTGGAAGGAAATCTATCACAGCTGGTGTTCCCTAGTAAAATAGAATGTTGTTCTTCAGGTTCCAGGTAGGGCTTCTTCCGAATGACATGGACGATATCCTTGGCTTTCCGTGATCGGGGAGAGGGGTCCACGGGCTCTACTTCTGGAGATCAACCCCGACCTTATAGAATGGTTTTTCTACGGGCGGTATGGATACAAGTTGTCCAGCGGACGTCGAGGTAATTTCTTCCTTCGTTGACACTCCCGACAATGGCTTACAAATTGGCGAACAGTTATATAAAGGCCAGGCCAATAGAATCGCTTCTTTACTTTGTCATACGTTCGGGCGAAACCCAAAGGCCCAGCTGTAGGAGCGTCATGTAAATCTGCCATAACTTCCGATCTTAAGTGCTTAAGGATCATCATAAGCCAGGGTCTTCCCGTTGTGCTATAGTTTTTCTTGTATAAGATGCCGTCGATAATGCTGAATTCCTTTCTGGTGTAGCCCGGGTTTAATTTATCGAATATTTTAGCTAAATACGGGTCTTTAGTCTGTTCTATATCGACGTTGGTTAGTGACATAACAGCACTTGGTTGATCGTTCTCAAGCGGGCTCCTTGACAGACAATCAGCATCCTTATGTTTGTGTGTGTGTGCGTCCGCTCTTGTAGATAACGGTCACGTCAAATTCTTGCAACTTCAGCGCCCATCTTGCCAAGCGGCCAGAAGGATATTTCTGCCCTACCAACCAACATAGAGAATGATGGTCAGTGACAACCGTGAATGGTCGACCAAACAAATATGGGCGGAATTTGCTAATAGACCAGACTACAGCAAGGCATTCTTTTTCCGTTGTAGAATAGTTATTTTCAGCCTTTGTCAAGCTTCTAGATGCATAAGCTATAGGCCGCTCCTTTCCACCTTGTATTTGTAGAAGAACAGCTCCAATACCATTTCCGCTTGCATCCGTGTGTAGATGGGTATTAGCGGATTCATCAAAGTGTCCCAAGGATCTGAAATTAGAGCTGTTTTAAGGGCTTCAAACGCTTTCTCTTGAGATTCATCCCAATAGAATTGCTTTTCAGTCTTCAGTAGGTCATGCAAAGATCTAGCTTTGTCGGCAAAGTTCTCAATAAATCTTTGGTAATAGGAACATAATCCAAGAAAGCTCCTCAGTTCAGAGATATTCCTTGGCCTCGGAAATTTAGAGACGGTTTCAACATTATCTGGATCTGGATGAATTCCATTGGCGTCAACAAGGTGTCCCAAAATCTTTATCCTCCTTGATCCAAAAAGACACTTTTTGTGGTTTAAGTTTAGTCCAGCTTTCTGGATGCACCTTAATACAAGTTGTAGACGACGTAGATGTTCCTCAAAGGTAGGTGCGTAAACTACGATGTCGTCCAGGTAGCAAAGGCACATGTTCCATTTAAGACTGCCCAGAACACTATCTATCAACTTTTTAAACGTTGCTGGAGCGTTGCATAGACCGAAAGGCATTACTTGGAATTCATACAGCCCATCTGGAGTGATGAAGGCAGTTTTCTCCCTGTCTTTTTCGTCCACTTCAATCTGCCAATACCCGGACCGAAGATCCATCGTGGAGAAGTAACTAGAGCCAGCTAAACTGTCCAAGGCATCGTCAATGCGTGGCAGCGGGTAAACATCTTTTTTGTTATCTTATTTAATCAACGGTAATCAACGCAGAATCTCCAAGTCCCATCTTTCTTTCGAACTAGAATAATTGGAGATGACCAAGGACTTTCAGAGGGCTTCACGATATGATTTTCAACTATCTTGTTCACTTCATCTTGAATTAGTCGTCGTTCACTTGGTGCTACTCTATAGGGCCGCTGTTTGATAGGAGAGTGGTCTCCTGTGTTTATCTTGTGCTTCACAGTATTGGTGGGCTTAATAGGAGTACTCCCAAAGTCAAATATGTCAATAAACTCGTCAAGGCATGAAACAAGCTGTAACCTTTGAATTTCAGACAGCCCTGGATCTAGAGTAAGGTTTATATTCTGTGACCATTCACGTGACTTTAGCTGCGTTTCTTGTAACTTATCGCTGGATTCAATAAGACTGCAGATATTCCCCATTCTGATAACTTTCCATGGTGCACATATTTATTCCTGATGGAATCAGTTGCGGCCAAGACGCTCCATTCACCACCCAAATGGTACCTCGGCCGTGTCGAAATGTAACCAATGAGTTTGGTATAAGAACTTCCTTTCTTAATAATAAGTCCTTAGAAGTTGGGACTAAAACATCTCTCTAACACCACATATTTCTTCGTTTATCACACTGATCTTCTTCATTGATTTAGGCGGGATGACGAAGTCGTCGGAAGCAGACAATCTCTGGTTTTCCTCCTCTCAAGATTCCAGGACGGAGGTTTCCCCGAGATGGAGTTCATTTCTGCCACAATCAATGACGGCCTCGGTGGCCTTGAAGAAGTCCCATCCAAATATGATGTCATGGCTGCATTCCACCATAACAACGAATTCAAACGAGATATTCAGACCATTAACTTCTATGTTCAGGACACATTTTCCTATGGTTTCTATTAAATTTTTGTTTGCGGCTTTAAGAATGGGACCTGGTTCTTTGAAGAGAGGTGTCTTTAGTTAGCGTCGAAATTTGTCTGAAATAACAGAAAAGTCGGCTCCTGAATCCACCAATGCTTTCATTTTGCGTCCATTTATTTCGACCATAACAAAATTTTCTTTTAATTTAGCGGCGATATACCCTGGAGGATTTTTCTCAATGGCGACCTCACCCCCGTTAGAAGCCGCTCCACTTAGTTTTTCACATTCTGAGGCTTGGGAGAACGGCTGAAACGACGGGCTGGCGACTGGGATTGTCTTCGGGCTGGCGACCTTGCGCGCTTGGATGTGGGGAAGAGCTCCGGTAGAAGTACGTCGAGGTTTGGGGCGTTACTTAGTCGTCGTCGGCGTCATATCTCGGGGGTCGACTCGAAAATCCAACATTTCTTCCTTCTCCGCCATTCCTTGTCCTGGCTTCAGCGAAGACCTGCCGTCGTTCCCTACAATAACGGACGACGTGTCCGGGTCGTCCGCAGTGGAAGCAGATAGGTTTGTCGTCGTAGGTTCTCCAATCTTCCGTCTTCCTGAGTTGGGTTGGGTCGGTCGATATTATAATAGGGCGTTCGTGGTTGTTGTTGTAACACGTTGACTTGTGGTCTGGTAGGTTGTAGAGCACGGCTGACCTCTTCCCTCACAGTCTGTTCCAGGGCGTTCACCTCTCGGAGCGGATTGATCACTTCAGGTGCTGAGAAAACCTTTTGTATCTCTTCTCTAACGATGCGGCGAATTAAGCCGGCCAAGTCGTCTGAGTCGTCAACACACGGAATGGGCATTACGTTTGACAACCTGGCGAATTTCGTACGGCCGATCCGGTGCTGCTTGACGGTTGTCAGATGACGGCAGAACTTCTGGATCTCATCTACCGTCTGTATGTCTTTCGCTACCAATACCTGGTATGTGTCCTCCGAAATTCCCTTTACAATGTGAGCAACTACCTCAACTTCTTCCATGCGAGGGTTCACCTGGTGGCAGAGACTAAGAATCTCCTGGATGTATGACTCGCTGGATTCCTCGGTCTTCTGTGCTCTTGACTTCAGAACTTCCTCGCCGCGTCGAGCAGAATCCTCCTGCAGTTCGAACACACCGCGGAATGCGTCTTCAAAGCTTCTCAACGAGTTGAGTGATTCTTCGTTATTATCAAACCACCTTCCAGCAGTTCCGTTCAAGTAAAATACGACGTTGGCAAGCTTCATGGTCTCGTCCCATCTGTTGTACTTCGAAACTCTCTCGTACTCTTTCAACCACTGTCAAGGGTTTATATTTCCATCTCCAGAAAAGGTAGAAGGATCTCGTTGGCGCTGACAAGGGAAGTAGGATCCGTTAACAGTAGGTTTGCAATTTTCTTCATACTGAAAGTACATCAATAATAAATATTAGAAGTTCCATAGAATAGCAATACAGAAGTAACACATAAACTACAGGAAAAAATGGGGGGGATGGCAAAAATTGTATTATATTAGTGTTTAGGTATTTGATTTAATTAATATAGTTGATATAATAATATATATTATATAAATGAGTTTTAAAAATTGTAAAAAAAAAATGCATCGGCCGGGAATCGAACCCGGGCCGCCCACGTGGCAGGCGAGCATTCTACCACTGAACCACCAATCCTTATAAAAAATGGCCATATTTGGGTATTCATTCCATTCCGGATTACTCCGCGTAAAAAAAAAGTTATTCAAATGAAAAAAAAAAGAAATAGCCAAAATACTAATCAAAATGTAGCCGAAATTTTCCTCAGGTTTATAAAAATCGACATCCAAAATTTGGTACCAATTGGTTCAGTAGTTTTTGAGTTTATCGCGAAACAGACAGACAGACATTGACTTATAGGTGAGGTGTTGATATTAAAAATAAAGAAGGCATCTCCTGACCACGAGCACATGTGCTTTTTAGATGGCAGAGCGCCATCTAGTGGAGCAAGAATAAACTAAACGTTTATTTAGCTTGCTCCGTGATATTTGGCCAACCCAATTTCTTGATAAATCAAGAAAAGCCATCCACGAACGTGTTTCGCGCTGTTGGAGCTCGTCAGCGTGGAGTAGGCTGTAACCACTGCGACCAAAAAGATTTTTGGTCCCAATGGCTTCTTGAGAAATTAAGAAATGGGTATTTAAGGCCAAATTTGCAAGACGCTTAACACATGAGAAAACAATAAAAAAAAAAAGATAAGTGGGTCAGGTGTTGATATTAAAAATAAAGAAGGCATCTCCTGACCACGAGCACATGTGCTTTTTAGATGGCAGAGCGCCATCTAGTGGAGCAAGAATATACTAAACGTTTATTTAGCTTGCTCCGTGATATTTGGCCAACCCAATTTCTTGATAAATCAAGAAAAGCCATCCACGAACGTTTAGTTTATTCTTGCTCCACTAGATGGCGCTCTGCCATCTAAAAAGCACATGTGCTCGTGGTCAGGAGATGCCTTCTTTATTTTTAATATCAACACCTGACCCACTTATCTTTTATTTTTTCTATTGTTTTCTCATGTGTTAAGCGTCTTTGCGCAAATTTGGCCTTAAATACCCATTTATTGATTTATCGAAAGTTATTGGGACCAAAAAATATTTTTGGTCGCAGTGGTTACAGCCTACTCCACGCTGACGAGCGCCAACAGCGCGAAACGCGTTCGTGGATGACTTTTCTTGATCAATCATGAAATTGGGTTGGCCAAATATCACGGAGCAAGATAAATAAACGTTTAGTTTATTCTTGCTCCACTAGATGGCGCTATGCCATCTAAAAAGCACATGTGCTCGTGATCAGGAGATGCCTTCTTTATTTTTAATATATATATGTCGTGGTAAGGTTATCCTGTTTATTTATTGTTGTGGTAGGCAGATATATGTGATACCACAAGCACTTGCAGTCATGGGGTTTGTGGTCAGAGTGATTTAAGGCGTCAAAGGGTAGCACAAAGGGTCAAAGCAGGTTGGATGTCAAATATAGGCCAGCGCCCAAGATGCGGACAAGGTCCAGAAGGATGTGATCTACATGAGAGGGAGATATGCACTGTCGTTATCCGCCCGTTTTTGTCGGTGTCCAGTGGCGGTCGTGAAACTTATTGCAAGTTTCCTGGGAGTAAATGAACAATCTTTAACGAAATTCGACTCCTCGGAACCTCGTACTCTCTTGGGTCTCACTAAAACTTTATCTTATTTGTTATTTTTACCCGAGTAAAAGTTTTCCTAACGAACATTTGTTGAAACGATTCTAGCAAACATCCAATCTCTACTGAATCTATACTTGTCTACACTCTCGAAAATTTGAAATTTTTCCACGGTCGCTTGAAAATACTTGATAAGTTAAATAAAATAAATATTAATTGGTCCTCTCGGTGATTTGAAGTTGAAGGAATAGTATTTTGCCGCAAAATAAAATTTGTGAATAACTGTATTTAGCGAAGGCTTCGCCCGGTTTTACCCGAGTAAAAGTTTGCCAAAGGAACATTTGTTAAAATGATTCTAGAAAACATCCAATCCTTACTGAATATAAACTTGTCAAAATAACTTTATGTTTGATACTCTGCTCCACACCTAGCTGTATCCGTTCACACGTTGCTTTATTTGAACAAAAAGGCAGTTTTGATACCTCACACAGTCCCCCCCACACACAGGAATGCTATTTTTGGCGTCTGCCCTAGACAACAAATGACTATCCCTCCCCTCATCTTCCCCCAATTTTACTCTGAAATCTTGGCCTTCTCATTCATTTCACAATATGTACAAACATAGATATACATAGTTGATGGTAGAATAAACATGCTTCTCCGCTTGTGATATTATTAAACAATATTGCAAACGAATATCAATTAAACAATACTTTTATAATTATTAAATAACATCCTGAAAGTGTCTAAATTAAAATGAAAAATAATAAATCTAAAACGTCTAATTAAAAGTTAAAAACCTATATATAGATTTATAAAATGTGTATAAAAAGTGTATAAAATATCTTTCAAAGTTATTGTCTGAATCCCGATATACACGCTAAAAGGTACAACTTAAGTTTTGTCTATGAGTGTATATAAATGGATTGCTCTTTTTTACTTGAGAATATTTTCCTATATCCTTATAAAATATGAGCTAATTCCATCGAAATTCGACATTTTATTTCAACCGATCAATCGATGACCTCGAATGATGTCACCCTTTCAGAATAACAGTCGAATCATCATAGAAAGTTGCATAGTTTAAATAAATCTGTCAACCTATACAGCATAACCAGAACATTTTCACATGCTGAGGAATAATTTCAAAAATAGTTTTATAAACCTAAAATATGACAATTCTATTTTTAAAAATGAAAAAAAAAATTAAGAACATTGATTCGCACAAAATGGTGACGAGGGTAACAAGAAAGATATACATTCATGGACACCACTTAAAGAAGTTATGCCTTTTAGCATGTATGTATATTTATTTTTATTATCATATTTTAATATATTTTTATTATTTTTCTTTATAAAGAAGAACGTTCGAATTTACATGTATGGGAAATCCGCCGTTAATAAGTAGATAAGGAGTGACTTATGCTTAAAATAAGAAACTTCCTTAAGTTTTGTCAATGAATGTACTTTCACGCTATATTAAATTTGCCATTAAAGAATACACGAGCTTAAGTATCTAATCTTGAAACGTTAAGACATACAGGCTCAAAATATTTCGTTTTTAAAAAACGAACAAAATGATAAAAAATAATTGTGCGCCAAAAACGACAAAAAGTAAATTTGACTATCCAAACTCGAGTTTTCATATTAAATATACCGAAGTTTCAAATATAAACACTGAGATAGAACGTCCGTGGATTGGCTGATAAATTTTAGCTGATTGACTTCTTAAGGTCATGTGATAGTAGAGAACCAATCAGTGAAAGAATAAAATGGGAACCATATATAGAAAATTGTAGGAAAGTATTTATTATATATGTACAGATTATTAATTTTTTGATATTTATATTATTTATATTTTGCTACTCTCTCTCTGGAAACTTCCCTCATTGCTTATCTTGTATTTTATAAATCTTGATTTTGTGCTTGTATTAATTAAATTGCCGTGTCATCCTGAAGTTTGTCTTTCCCAATTTTCTACGTTACAATATATAAAAGCCGATTAAAGCTAGGTATATTGTGTTCTATTGCGTGCTACTCTTATTTCTTTTAAAACGTAGCTGTGATTTTCTCAAAATACATCTAAAGTTATAGGAATCCATTGTTATCAACTTGAGAATATTTTATCAACAACATAAAGGATCACAAGAGCAAAACTTTAAATCACCAACTTTCTAATCTGATGAAGATATAGACAGGGATATGGCCACCAGAACTGGTGAAGTTATTGTACACTGCCTTCATACATCAACCTTATCAGTTATTTCCGGTTGACGCCATTTTGACAATTGCCATTGGTCAGTTGTCTTTTGGTGTTATCTATTGGCTGGTAGAGAAAATACACTAACACATTATCTTACATGCTCAAACGTTTTGGGATTGGTTATTCCGTTTGAAAACTTCAATTATGTGTTTCGATATTCACATAAAATATATATAATGGAAACTTCATTTATATTTAGAATTTTTCTAGGTTTTTGAGAGTTCTAACTCCATTTCGATATATTAACATTAGTAATGAGAGATTCATTAAAGGAAAATCATTGTTATTATAATATTATTGCCTGAATCCCGACATAAATGCTAGAAGGTACAACTTCCTTAAGTTTTGTCTATTAGTGTATATAAATTTTATATCAATGAACTTATTTAAAAGGATAGCTTCTCGTTTATATATATATATATGATAATTTAAACCAACAATCCTATATTATATAATACTTATAACAAGATTGTGTTGTATATAGAAACATATCTATAAATAATTATACGCATAACTGACATGTGTCCTTGCATCACCATATGTAATGTACTGAGGATGAATAAATAAAACTATATAATAGATTAAAAGCTGAGTTAAAAGCAAGATTGAGAGAATTACAAAGTAACTTCTAAAGATAGATTGGAAGCCGACAGACCGTCACCAGTGTCCGGTGTCCATCGACACGTGTGACACGTGCATGACCCAATTCTCGTAGTATAAAAAGGCCTGTAGCAACAGCAGTCAGTTCAGTTCCAGTGAGTTCCCCACCCGCGTGTCGCCGGTTGTCACCAACTCATCGACCATGTAAAACAGTAAGAAACCTTCTCGATCTCCATCTTTGCTTTTGGCTCGACTTTTTATCTATTCAAGGAATTTTCCTTCGACAACTGTGTCGCTTCGTTTTGTGTGTGTGGACATTCCCAAGCTTTTCCACTCTGCCTCGACCACGACTGCCTGTACCCTGTGAGAACTGTTAAAGGTCCTACAAGGTGCAGAGAGGTACTGGAAAACTCTCCACGCCCTGACTGTCCCTCGCGGTTACTACAGGTTTGACCCTCGGTTTGCAACAACTTATAGCGAGAGTCGACGAGGTTCTACAAGAGTCAACCAGAACTTCAACAAATTATTACATATATATATATAGTAGATTTAAATATAATTTATATGAAAGATAGTTGTAAATTAATGATGATTAAAACAAATTATTAAATATTATTATTTGGGTATCAAAAAAAGAGGTTTTCATTATTTATGTAACAATAAAGGGTTATAACAAGTTCACGCTTATTACCTCGGCCGTTACGCGTCATTAAAGCAGAACATAGGAGAAAAAAAGGATGAATTGAAGATATTAGGCTAGGAAAAAGAGCAAACACAGAACCGTGTAATCCTTTTATCAAACAATTTAAATTTATTAAGAAAGAAATTTTTAAAATATTTTTTAAAAGTAATATTTTGTGTAATTTTATATATATATATTTTTTGTGTGTGTGTGGGAAACACTTTTAATAATATAAAAAAATTATTGTAAGATGGAGTCAAATTTTTTGTGTTGTTTTAATGGAAACCATAATGGTTCGACCAGGATGGAAAGAGATTGGTACCGGACCGGGACTTGTCAAAACTAAACCCGGCGGGAGTTTCGTCCCTGTTAGTTTACTCACCTACTAATCTCTTCGACCAATGAATATTTGGATTGAAATAAAAGAAAGGGTGGAAAAATATTTTTAAATTTATAAAATTTTGCTTTTGTTGTGGGTGGTTGGAATTATGAGACTGTGTGTATGTTAGTTTTATATGTGTGTGTGGATGTGTATTAGTTTGTGTGTGTGTTTATGTGTATTTTCTAAAGATTAAGAGTGTGTATACATTCTTGTGTTTGTGACATTTCCTCATTGTAATCACAAATAAGGGCTTTACTTAAAAGGAGCAATTATGTGTGAATACTTCATGTGTACTCTTAAACATTAGTATATATGTCCAATGACAAGTTTCAAGCAGTTCGAATTATAATCAACAAATAATAACAAGGTGTATATTTATAATAAAACCTATCAATATGTTTTTTTTTTTAAATTAAATTATGTGTACATTTAAAAATCCATGTAATTATCAAGTCTATTATAATATTACTACATTGGACGATCGAACAAAACCAATAATAACAATGTTATCCAAATTTCATCTTTCATCAATTACCTTTAGATCTATTTATAAATAACTATAACACTGGGTTGATTGATTGAAGAATTTCATTTCTTTCTTTTAATAGTCATGTCTTTTAGGATCAAATAATTTGTTATTAAAAGAAAGAGAGAAAAAAAAGGGGGGGATATTTTAAACTGGAGCACTGAACAAAGAAAATATATCAATTGGATTATAGACCTGAATTATAAAGTAGTATGAATAAATAAATTAAAATATTTGTGTGTGACTCTTTGGCGTTAGTGTCGATAGACTAAGGCCAAAGATCGAAATACTTTAATTGGTTGATAGAAGATGGTAAATATATTGTCATAGAAAATTCATATCAAAATACTTATTTCCAGGGTTAAGTGAAATGAATTAACATTAAAAGTGAGATTGGGAGAAATAATAATTAAAAAAAAAAGGTTTGTTGTTTTAGTTGTGGTAGGGGGTATGTGGGAGATAGAGTATGTGTATGTACTTATGCGCATGTCTGTTTATTGTCCATTACAGTATTTGTGACTATAGAAAAGGTATCAAAAGGATTATAGATCTGAATTATAAAGTAGTATGGATTAATCCAATTAAAATATTTGTGTGTGCCTCTTTGGCTTTAGTGCCGATAGACTAAGGCGAAATATCGAAATATTTAGTTGGTTGATAAATTGTCAGTACATTCATATCAAAATATTTAACTCTAAGGTTAAATATGAAATGAATTAAAACTAAAAGTGAGATTGGTAGAAAGAATAAAGAACATTTTAAAAATGTTTGCTGTTGTTGTTGTGGGAGGAGGTATGTGGGACAGAGTGTGTGTATGTCCTTATGCGCCTGTGTGTTTAATGTCCATTGTAATCTTTGTAAACAAAGAAAAAGTATCAATTGGATTGTAGACCTGAATTATAAGGTAGTATGGATAAAGCCATTTAAAAAATATTTTGTGCGACTCTTTGGCGTTAGTGCCGATAGACTAAGGCGAAAGATCGAAATATTTTAATTGGTTGATAAAAGATGGTAATTAAATTGTCAGAACATTCATATCAACATACCTATCTCTATGGTTAAGTATTAAATGAATAAAAACTAAAAGTGAATTGTGAGAAAGAATAAAGAAAATTTAAAAATGTTTGTTGTTGTTGTTATGGGAGGATGCATGTGGGACATAGATTGTGAGTGGCATGGATCAAATGGTAATAGGGTTATATACGAGGTGTGTTCAAAAAGTATCGCGACTTTTGAATTGTCGCGGGTTACGTATATTCGAATTTCGATCTTTTTGTGGCTTTATGTTGGTACTCATGTCTCTCACTTATGCCAACAAGCTCGGCCATTTTGAATGTTCACTTAATTGTTGACAGCTGCTTTGCTTGCAGGTGTTTTGGATCGTCTTCGATTTTTACCTATTAAAAAAAAATGGATCAAAACACCTGTATCAAATTTTGTGTGAAAAACGAAATTAAGTGCGCGGATGCATTCCGAATGTTAACTGTGGCATATGGAGAAGCTACCTTGGACCGAAGCAACGTTTATCGGTGTAACAAAATGTTCTCAGAAGGCCGAGAAGATGTGAACGACGAAGAGCGTGCCGGACCCCCGAGCACTTCAACAACAGACGAAAAAATTAATGAAGTGGATAAACTAATATTGGCCAATCGTCGAATCAGCGTTAGAGAAGTTGCTGAGGGCCTAAACATATCGATTAGCTCGTGCCATTCGATTTTTATCAATGATTTGGGCATGAGACGGGTCGGCGCGAAATTCGTACCAAAATTGCTCAATTGCGACCAAAAACAGCATCGCATGAACATTGCTAATGAGATGTTGGACTCTGTTCACGACGACCCAAATTTGCTCCAGAGGGTCATAACTGGTGACGAAGCGTGAGTTTATGGTTATGACGTGGAAACCAAAGCTCAATCATCTCAATGGAAGCTGCTGCACGAACCAAGACCGAAAAAAGCGCGCCAAGTTCGGTCGAATGTGAAAATTTTACTGACAGTTTTCTTCGATTGCAGGGGCGTGGTGCATCATGAGTTCTTGCCACAGAGTAGAACGGTCAATAAGGAATATTACCTGCAAGTTATGTGCAATTTGCGCGAGGCAATCCGCCAGAAACGCCCGGATTTGTGGAAGAATAAAAATTGGTTTTTCACCACGATAACGCCCCTGCTCACACATCGTTGCTTGTGCGCGACTTTTTGGCCAAAAACAACACACTAATGATGCCGCAGCCACCGTATTCCCCAGATCTGGCCCCCTGTGACTTTTTCTTGTTCCCTAAACTGAAGAGGCCCATGAAAGGACGACGTTACGCTACGCTTGGCGAGATAAAGACGGCATCGAAGGAGGAGCTGAAAAGATTTTAAAAAATTATTTTTCGAAGTGCTTCGAAGATTGGAAAAACCGTTGGCACAAGTGTTAATATCTCATGGTGATTACTTTGAAGGGGACAAAATAGGTATTCATGAATAAATAAATAATTTTTGAAAAGACACAAAAGTCGCGATACCTTTTGAACACACCTCGTACATGCAAAATCACATTCGTGATATTTTTTCAAAATTGTTTCGCCGCCTAACGCAATTCTGGCCTTAACTACCCGTTTCATGATTTTTCAGGATACCTGAATTTGCCACCCCGAAACGCATACGTGATTAGAATTTCTTGATTTATAAAGAATGGGTATTTGGTCAATTCTGGAATAATTGAAAATCAACGAGAATAGTTGATATTTATTTCGATAGATAGCGCAAGCCATCAGCAACTTTCAGTTGTACGATAAGAAAATGCCTTTTTCTTTTTCATAATATATATATGTTATATTAAAATAATTTATTTAAATGTTAAATTGAAATATTTTATTTAGAATTATGTTAAAATGTTATTTTATTTAAAGTTATAATTTCATAGATATAAATACTCTGTTTTAATTGACCACCAGAGGTCGCTCTTCCCGTATAAAAACTCATTGTTGTTGTTCCCCGTTGGCCGATCCAAAGTTTTTGTAATTATGTAAATAATCTTTTGTTTTATTTATTTATACGCCTTAAGACAGGCATTACTTTTATCAAATTGTTTTATATATATTCCATGGGTTTACAATTAAAACAATATCTGATCAAAACTATTTTCATTATTTTACTTTTCAAGATTATAGCCACGACTGCATCACCATTACAATAATCCTCAACATGATCTAAATTGAAACAGAAATAATATCTTTTTCATTTTTTTTATAAGAATAGTCGACAGGATATCTGAAACTTGTGTGAACAATATCCCAAAAGCAAAATTTTTCAAATTCAGGTATGCAAATATTCCAATCAAAAATAGCTTTACCAATCAAAAATAGCCCATCCTAATCAAACATGATCCACTCCAATCAAAATAGCCATTTACAATCAAAAATATAAATCTTCAATTAAACCTAGCTCATTTTCAATTATGCAAAGCATACATAGCCATATCAAAGCAAACATAGCCATATTCAAGCAAACATAGCCATATTCAAGCAAACATAGTCATCTCCACTAGCAAACATAGCCATCTCCAAGCAAACATAGCCTTCTCCACAAGCAAACATAGCCATCTCCACAAGCAAACATAGCCATCTCTACAACCAACATAGCCATCTCCATCTCAAGAAGTTCCAAGCAGCCTTCTCCCTTCCATCTCCAGCCATCACATCTTCCGCCCAACACCAGCCATCTCCCGAGAATTCAACTCCAGCCGGAATCTTCTAACCCAAGGTACTTTGTATCTACCTTTTACATAACTTACATCATTTAATTTTTTTTTAATTTTCTCCATGATTTACAAAAGTTTTAAATCGCCTTTTATAGTTATATTCCTTTTTATGCAATTCAATCTCAAATATCAATTTTGACATAGCTGTTTTTGCCCTTTAAATTAGAACCACACCTTTTAATCCTTTTAAGCATTTTATTTCTTTGTATAATTAGTTACTAAATATACCTCTCTCATTCTATATTTTTACTTTTAAATATTCGCAATCTAGTTAGACAATTTTCACCATTTTTTATAATTCCATATGTAAAACAGTCGGCTGGGAGAACAACAACAACAAACATATTTCTCACATTCAATCTCTTAATTAAAAATTAGCTAAACCTTAATGTTTCTCATATTATCATTTTTTTCTTTTTAAATATTTTCCAATTCCCTATTGCTTATCATATGACCACTATACCCTATATCTTCACATTTCTATCTTATATATTTAAAATTCTCTAACTTTTGATATTTGATATTTCCTTATTTAATCATATTTCTTAATACATTATTTTACAAATTTTCATTTTTACCCCCTTATAGAAAGAATTACCCCCATCATATTTTTACTCTTTACCCATATTTTTGTTATCATCATTCATACTTTGTAATTTCCAATCTATTGGTTAACAATAAACCAATATGATTATGGAATATCATATTTTTACTCTTTACCCATATTTTTGTTATCATCATTCATACTTTGTAATTTCCAATCTATTGGTTAACAATAAACCAATATGATTATGGATTATCACATTTTTGTTCACTTTCCACCAACAATATTTATAATCATTCACACTATGTATCACTTCTATCTATCACTATTTCTCACCTTTTGATAGTCATTCATCACTCTCTACCAATAATTGTCATCATCTACATTTATATAATTTTGTATTTTCCTGTCTATTGGTTACCATCTAAAAACCAATATGATTATGGAATATCACCACCTTTTTTTTTTTCTTTCTATAAATCATTTTATCTTTTTTTAACAATATTTTTTTTGTCACTTTTCTCTGAATGAACCCATATTATTTTCTTCACAGGGGGGAAATGTTATATTAAAATAATTTATTTAAATGTTAAATTGAAATATTTTATTTAGAATTATGTTAAAATGTTATTTTATTTAAAGTTATAATTTCATAGATATAAATACTCTGTTTTAATTGACCACCAGAGGTCGCTCTTCCCGTATAAAAACTCATTGTTGTTGTTCCCCGTTGGCCGATCCAAAGTTTTTGTAATTATGTAAATAATCTTTTGTTTTATTTATTTATACGCCTTAAGACAGGCATTACTTTTATCAAATTGTTTTATATATATTCCATGGGTTTACAATTAAAACAATATCTGATCAAAACTATTTTCATTATTTTACTTACAAGATTTTAACCACGACTGCACCACCATAGCTTAATCCTCAAGATAACCAAAATCAAGATGATCCAATATCAAACAGAAAATCATATCTTTTTTTATATATTATAATATATATATATATGGTAATTTGAACCAGCAACCCAATATTGTATAATACTTATAACAAGATTGTCAAGTTGTATATAGAGACACATCTATAAATAATTATACGCATGATTGACATGTGTCATTGCATCACCATATGTAATGTACTTTGTACAAACTGAGGATAAATAAATAAAACTATTTAATAGATTAAGAGCTGAGTTAAAGCAAGATTGAGAAGTTCAAAAACGTCTAAAATAGAGAGAGTAATCCAACAACCTTAAAAAGGAATTTGGCAGCCCGTTGCCATCAAGGACAAAGGGTGCAGAATGCCGCAGACGTTCAAAGTCCAAATTCTCACATGGCTATCCCCCCCCCCCCTCGGCAAAGATATAAAACCTCGGTTTTAGTCGAACTTAGACAGTCAGTTCACCATCGGCGCGAGCGCTTGTCGGTTGTAGCCAGGACCACCTCATCGACCATGTAAAACAGTAAGAAATCTTTTTTTCCATCTTGCTCTTAGCTCGACTCCTATCTGTTCACGGAACTTTCCTACTACAACTGTGTCTCCTCGTTTTTTGTGAGTGGACATTCCCAAGCTTTCCACTCTGCCTCGACCACGACTGCCTGTACTCTGTGAGAACTGTTAAAGGTCCTACAAGGTGCAGAGAGGTACTGGAAAACTCTCCACGCCCTGACTGTCCCTCTCGGTTACTACAGGTTTGACCCTCGGTTACCACCATATATATGTCATAATTTGTATATAATTAAATGCAACCCCGACCCACTATGTATGTACCATGTATGATTTTCAAAGACTTAATAAAGAACAAGGTAACTGGAGGGAAGCAAGTAGCATTAAGATATAGGAAGTAGACCTAAGGCTGGCACGACTATTCTGGGCACCCCTGTGTCAATATTGCAGGGGCAGAGACCGGACGTCTCTAGTGACCGCAGAAGTTATTTTAGCCAAGATGCACTCAATACTTCCTGACAAAACAGGACGTATCCAATATCCACAGAAGTTATATTAGTATAGAGACACCCCATACTTCCGACCCAAGATAGGACGTATTTGATAACACGGAAGTAAATAAAGTCAATATAGCACTCGACACTTCCTATCAAGCAGACCACAGCTTCCATCAAGGAAAGCCGCGGGCCAATCAAAAGATAGCATCTAAATAGGTCAACCAATAGGGAAAAAGCATGTGATCATCTCTCAACCAATCAGAGAGAAACGGAGTCTTGGTGTTAAATCGAAACGCCAAGGATGGTCAGTTAGGTTTTCGCTCTCATAGGAACAACACCTGCAGTAGCGACTTGGCTCCCACCGAGTTCGGATCAGCCTTCGACTTGCTCCCACCAAGGTAACATCTGTTCTAGAGATCTCTCTCTCAGCTCAGCTCATAGCTATGTCAATCACCGCCATGTGATCAGATAAGGAACAATCAAACCCGCTCCTTCTCAAACCTTCTTCCCTCCAATCCAATTGCCTTTTATTTTCAAAACAATCACGTGTCCTGATTATTCCTAACTGTATGCTGCAACTTCCACTCAAACGGCTGCGCTTCAATCAAATATCACCATTCGCATCCAACAACAAGAAATTCCGCAACGATATTGCCACAGAACGGTTAAGTCGACAGGATTCTACAACAGTGTAATACATCAAATATTATAGTGTAATAACAATTGCATCATCGTATTACACAGAGTCGACAGGATAAAGATTATGGAACTTAATCAGGATAAAGATTATAGAGCTTAATCAGGATAAAGATTATGGAAATTAGCCCAGGCACCAGCAAAACAAAAGGCAATGACAAACCAAGAAAGAATAAACTGACAACGAACGAAGCGACAAGACACACCCTGGCGACGGTAATTTTAGAACTGACCGCCGCGCTACAAGGGGAAAGATCCACGCAACTGGAAGCGGTCTTCCGGAGCGCCACCCTCGGGGCAACCGACACCCGCACCGCCGGTACGTGTCCGAACAACCTGACGCCCACCGAGGAATCGCCACCCGCCATGCCGTACCAGTACACACGGAAGCAACCCACGCGACACGGACCCAGTGTACCGACAACGCGATCCACTCGAATGGAAGCAGTACAAATGACTAGATTTCCCTTTCAATCGCGCGGACAGTGCAAAAGGTCCCGATCCGGTCCAACAGATATTCCAAGCCAGCCACACCAAGCCGAAGACGCCACAATGGAGACTTTTCGAGACTAAGGTAGGCAATCCACCCAATGACACCATCAAATTAACTTTGGACTTGTATCTGACCCAGGACCTACCATGTACCTTTCTCATTGAACCAGACGCAGGTTCGAACATATTGCCGTATCATTTATACAATAGATTAAAAGCACAACTTCCCAATTTAAGTATTAAAAACCTTCCCTTGATCTATCCACCCTAAATAGTTTTACGAAAATAATAGGACATTTAACTTTCCCTCTGACAATAGGCCAAATAACCCGTAGAGAGAACTTCCACGTGGTAAATGCATCCTTGCCATTTGGAGTTCTTACCTTAAAAACCCTTTATCAATATAAATTAAAACTAAATTATAATCGCGGCACTATTTTCCAACTTGGCGTCCCATTGTCTAATACTATCTACCACTTTAAACATGTATCAAATGAATGCAAGCACGGGCTAGGCCAAAACCTGTCCCAAAGGACTCGCACAGCACCCAAAGCTTTCACACATGGAAAACCTTGCCTGCATTCATTGCCCAAACCCCAAATATTTACATGCCACCATTATAATCTCACACCACACAACTTTTCACTCAACCCAATTACCAGTACTATATGCCCACAACATGTAAAACCACCACGACTCCAACCTACAATTCCAATAATGCCCAAAAAAGTGTCCGTACACCGACACAGCTCACCCACTTACCACACAAAATCCACACATGACCATACTTCGCAACGCCATAAACACGCAAATGTACCTCACAACACGCGCACCCATACGTCGTCACACAACGGTAACACACACAATCCGCACAACACACGCAACACGCACGCCAAAAGACAACAACAACGACAAACAAGCGCATGCACAACCGTTAAGAATAATACAATCATCCCGTCTACACAAAACATAGAAAAAATTCACGCCACCAAACAACCACACAATCGAAAAGCCTTGCGATCTTTCCTAAAAGCTGTGAACGCCTATAAAGAGTTCATTCCGGACCACGCCCGCTTGCGGACGCCACTTATCAACCTTCTAAAAAAGGATATCATGTGGGTCTGGGATGACGAATGCCAGAAAGCGTTCACTAACCTGAAAGAAAACCTTACCACACACCCCACATTACACCTTTACCAGGAAGGTCTGCCATGCCAGGTGTACTGTGACACCTCAACATTCAGCATTACAGGCGTTCTTAAACAAGTCTACCCTGATGGGAAGACATACACCGTTCAACATTTCAGCCGATCTCTGCGTAGTCACGAGCGAAATTATTCAGACTTGGAACTACAATGCCTAGCCATTGTGGAAAGTGTGAATAATTTCCGCACCTGTCTAATGGACAGAAAGTTTACAATATTTTCTGACCATCCCGCATTGCAGTGGTTGAAAGAGATCAAAGCTCCGTCAGGCAGATTGTTTCGATGGAGGTTAAGATTGTCAAGATACGAATATGAGGTCCGTAGCATAAATGGAGTACAACAATATGAAACGGGCATTGGAACTCGTATCCCATTTTGTGGCTTTCTAGATGCGCCACTCATACAGAGCCAACAGTCTTCTCCACCGGGAAAATCTCGCGTGACTATAGATCACAATAAACTGCGCACCGTCTCCCGAAAAGGAGTACTTAAAACTATAGTCCCAAGTTCACTTACAACCAGACTCCTTAAGTCCGTACACACTCAACACCACCATCCAAACATCTCCAAGATGACGAGGCTCATCTCAGCACAATATTATTGGCAGAACATGACACAAGACATCGCAAAACAGGTAAAAACCTGCCCCACCTGCCGATTCGCTAGAAGAATCGATGAATACAAACAACCTGCACGTAAAAATACCGACACAGGTACCCAAACAAAACAAAATTCGTACATAAAGCACAGCGTACACACAACACAAATAATGCCAAAATTACCACATCCACGTCAGAGAAAAGATCACACATCTCAACCTAAACCAATTACCGCCGACATATCTCTAATAAAACCATTGACGATCAAGCAGGAGAACTGTAAACCTGACAACCAGCTCAATCATATCACAACACTCCCTAAAGATATCAAACAGGAAAACTGCGAACCTACCAATCATTCAAATTCTACAACTCACAAGGTTCAAGCAAATATTTCAGAGTCCCCAGTTACAAAAATGTGGACGAACATGGGACAATATCCTATCTTTCATCTGATTTTTATCCTGTGTTTGTTACTTCTGCCATACAACTGTATTCCAATTTTATTCATCGATTACTTGTTTATCTATGCCATGCCCGCTCAGAAAATCTTCGAACTACAAGAGGTAGTTTTTAATTTAGGACAAGCAGTTTTTCATTGTGGACAAGTATTTATAAAACTTCTCATAATTTTAGGAACCATCTTCGCAGAAAATCTAAATAAACTCCGAAGAGATAGCAGTAACTGAAAAAAATGACCAAACAATGTCGGAGAAGCCGTACTCCAAAAACAAGCCCCGAGCCGCACCAAAAATAAATAGACGGCAGGAAACGAGAATTTGAGACACCACGACGGAAGTGTAGATCGCAGCGATAAATTCGGCCTCTGTAAACAAAGCGGAGCGCCCTCGTCCGATCTCCAATTTCATTCCCTCTCGTTTGCCCGACACACCCCACTTCCGTATCTCTAATTACAATGAGAAGATCCCCTATTGAGGTCAACTGGGAACCTCGCTATGCACCGATTTTGATTCCAGTTCGAGTCTACATATCGATTTTTACCAACCAACTCCACATCCACGAGACAACACATAGAACTAGCTCACACATTTCTTACACAATAGACTTCTAACATTTTTTCACAACACACACACAAAGACAAAAAATTACACCTAAAGGTTATATAGATTTCCATGTCTCCTGTACACACAGCATAAACGCACTTGAGGGCTAGAATCACGTTTTTCACCTAAGTGTCGCTACAGATGAGACAAAAAATTTATAGGGCATAATTGAGCAAGTAAAACATTTATAGGGCAAAATGGAGCAACCAATACATGTAGATCAGGGCATGTAGATACCATAGGGTTCAAACCAATACACCTTATTTTTCATATCAATCATTTTCATTATTTTCTCTCAATTAAAAATATAAATGTTTAATCAATTTAGCAATTTATTCAACTTATTATCAATTTTAATCATTAACTATCATTTTATTTACCAATTAGCTTATATTATCATTTTCACTTATCAATTATCATTCTATTTACCACTTGACTTATATTGCCACAACTCAATTATCAACGAAAACCCACTGGTTTTCGATTAAACTAAAAACATTAAATCACCCTTTGTTGTTGAAACCTTTTTATTTTTCATTTTTTTTTCAAACGCTCAACTTTGATTTCGTTCAACTCTTATTTTTATTTTTATTTTGATTTCTCAAAAGACCTTATGAAATTTCCTCGAATTCCTTTCCAAAATTCAAGCAAAAAAAGTAATTAGGCATTTTTCCTTTTTTTTTCACCATTCAACCAAGCACTCAACTTTGATTTCGCTCAAAAAACTCTTATTTTATTTTTATTTTTGATTTCTCAAAAGACCTAATAGAATTCCTTCGATTTCATTCCCAATTTCGAGCTAGAATATGGTTAGGCATTTTTCTTTTTTTCTCACCATTCAACCAAACACACTCAATTTTGATTTCATTCAACTTCTTATTTCATTTTGTTTTGATTTCAAAGCACCTTATGAAATTTCCTCGATTCCTTTTTCTCAGAATTCGAGCAAAAAAGTAACTAAGCAGTTGTCTTTGTCACCATGCAACAAAATATTTTTCTTTTTCAACCAAACACATTCAATTTTGATTTCATTCAACTATTTTTATATTATTTTTATTTGATTTCAAAAGCCTTAATAGAACTCCCTCGATATCATTTCTTATCTCGAGTAGAATTCGTTTAGGCGCATTTTTTTTGTTTTACCCACTATGTACCATAACCTTCATTGATTTCTTACAATTAAAAAATTTTTTGATTTCTATTAATTATACTCAACCTATATCATCAACCCCATTCTATCTTACTTATGTCACCAGCAATGCTTGTATATAGCCCCTCAATACCTACAACTAATTTTCCCACAAAATTATTTTTCATTTTACAGAATTCTCTCAGGCTAACCCCTTCTTGAATTCTTCACATGTAGGGGGCGCATCTGTCATAATTTGTATATAATTAAATGCAACCCCGACCCACTATGTATGTACCATGTATGATTTTCAAAGACTTAATAAAGAACAAGGTAACTGGAGGGAAGCAAGTAGCATTAAGATATAGGAAGTAGACCTAAGGCTGGCACGACTATTCTGGGCACCCCTGTGTCAATATTGCAGGGGCAGAGACCGGACGTCTCTAGTGACCGCAGAAGTTATTTTAGCCAAGATGCACTCAATACTTCCTGACAAAACAGGACGTATCCAATATCCACAGAAGTTATATTAGTATAGAGACACCCCATACTTCCGACCCAAGATAGGACGTATTTGATAACACGGAAGTAAATAAAGTCAATATAGCACTCGACACTTCCTATCAAGCAGACCACAGCTTCCATCAAGGAAAGCCGCGGGCCAATCAAAAGATAGCATCTAAATAGGTCAACCAATAGGGAAAAAGCATGTGATCATCTCTCAACCAATCAGAGAGAAACGGAGTCTTGGTGTTAAATCGAAACGCCAAGGATGGTCAGTTAGGTTTTCGCTCTCATAGGAACAACACCTGCAGTAGCGACTTGGCTCCCACCGAGTTCGGATCAGCCTTCGACTTGCTCCCACCAAGGTAACATCTGTTCTAGAGATCTCTCTCTCAGCTCAGCTCATAGCTATGTCAATCACCGCCATGTGATCAGATAAGGAACAATCAAACCCGCTCCTTCTCAAACCTTCTTCCCTCCAATCCAATTGCCTTTTATTTTCAAAACAATCACGTGTCCTGATTATTCCTAACTGTATGCTGCAACTTCCACTCAAACGGCTGCGCTTCAATCAAATATCACCATTCGCATCCAACAACAAGAAATTCCGCAACGATATTGCCACAGAACGGTTAAGTCGACAGGATTCTACAACAGTGTAATACATCAAATATTATAGTGTAATAACAATTGCATCATCGTATTACATATATATATATATATTAAAAAAAATTATTAATTTAGAATTAATATGTATGCAGACAATTATTTACGGTTACACTGTTATATATAAATCTCTATTTCAAGCAAAATGTGTAGACAAAATAATAATAATGGTATTTATCTGTGATGTTTTATATAATTGTTTGCTGTATATATACTGAATGTAATGTTTAAATCAAAGATACAATTATTTCATTGGTCTTGTAGAACGAGAGTGGTGTACACGTGCGCGCATGCTTTAGTGAAAAACACAAACATCCTCGATAAAGAGAGGCGAGTTGCCCCTCGAAATATTGGAACAATAAATTCATTATAAATCCAATATATGCATCTTTTTTTAAATATAATTTTAATTATGGTCTGCTCAATCTTCAAAAAAAAAAAATATATATATATATATATATATATTTTGAAGATTTGGTAATCCATAATTAAAATTATATTTATAAAAGATGCATATATTGGATTTCTAATTATTTTATTGTTCCAATATTTCGAGGGGCAACTCGCCTCTCTTTATCGAGGATGTTTGTGTTTTCACTAAAGCATGCGCGCACGTGTACACCACTCTCGTTCTACAAGGCCAATGAAAGAATTGTATCTTTGATTTAACTATTGTATTCAGTTTATATACAGCAAATAATTATATTTAACATTATATATTATTATTTTATCTATGAAAGATATAGAGATTTATATACAACAGTGTAATTGTAAAAAATAGTGTGTTTACATATTAATTCTAAATTTAAAAATATTGAAAGTAAAAATAAATGAGTAAATTAAAAGTATATATACATAGTTATTTATAAATATTTAAGATATGAATTCTTTATAAATTTCTGGAAAATCAATTTTTCTGTTTATACTCTGTTTATCTTCGGCAGAAGCCCAACTTTCTAAAAACAGTCTACTATGCTTTTCTGTTATATTTTTGTATATAATTGTGGTCTGTTTGAAATCTGGTATATGGCTATTGTTAAGGGAGTGGTCTACTAGTAGGGATAATGGTTTGTAGTTTTTTAAAGCTGCTTTATGTTGATTGATACGATCTTTAAGTGATTTACCTGTTTCTCCAATGTATGTAGCTTGACATGTCTGGCAGGGAATTTTGTAAATTACATTGGTTGTATTTTCTTGGTTTGAAATATTTTTTGTATCTGAGTGGCGTAGGATTTGTCGTAGATTTTGTGCACAGATTAATATGTTGTAATTATATTATATCTCTTTAAAATTCGGGCAATTCTCTCTGAGCCGTAGCTATATGGAATAGAGCAATATCTTTTTTGAGACTGATCACGACTATTATTTGAAGGTATAGCTCTTTGTTTATAAAAATGTTTTTCAATAAATTTTTTTGGATAATTATTATTTATTAATTCTTTGATAATTCTATTTCTTTCTTCTGTTGCACTATTTCTATTTGAGTGGTGTGTTTCTATTCTTTAGAAAGAGATTTCACTACAGCTATTTTGTTATGTATGGGACCAAAGGAGCTGAAATTTAAATAGTTTCCGGTGTGAGTGGGTTTCCTGTAAATGCATGTTTCGATGTTATATTGATTCCTTTTAAGCTGGATGTCCAAAAAGGCTAGGGAATTATTGCTTTCTTTTTCATATGTGAACTTTAAAAAAAGTTTGAGACTATTGAGAAAGCGTATGAAGCTGTCAATGTCTATTTCTGTTAGACAAAAAATGTCATCAATATATCGTAGCCATAATATTATTTTAAATTGGTTTGAATTAATTATTTTTTCATCTATTTCATTCATAAAGCAGAAGAAAAAACTCTACCCAACTTTTACGGCCTACCTAAAATCCATAAACCCAACATCCCATTACGACCAATAGTGAGCTATGCTGGTTCTCCTCTTTATCCCCTCACGAAATTTCTATCTTCTGTCATCTCTCCATTCCAAAAGCAACTACCTCACACAGTCCCCAATCCCATAGTAGCTGTTGAAGCTATCAAAACCGTTCAAATATCTAATGAGAGCAGGATGGTTTCCTTCGATATAGAATCTCTATACACTTCAATCCCGCACGATGAAGCACTCCTGGCCCTCCAATCATTTCTTGAAATCCACCCAGAAATAGTTCTGCCCCTCTCAAAAGAAGCATTAATAGATTTAATCAAACTTTGTTCAGACAATAGTTATTTCAGTTTCAAAAACAGATTCTTCCGGCAAATTAAAGGCCTACCAATGGGCAACCCGATTTCATCTGCATTAGCCAACATATTTATGAATGAAATAGATGAAAAAATAATTAATTCAAACCGATTTAAAATAATATTATGGCTACGATATATTGATGACATTTTTTGTCTAACAGAAATAGACATTGACAGCTTCATACGCTTTCTCAATAGTCTCAAACCTTTTTTAAAGTTCACATATGAAAAAGAAAGCAATAATTCCCTAGCCTTTTTGGACATCCAGCTTAAAAGGAATCAATATAACATCGAAACATGCATTTACAGGAAACCCACTCACACCGGAAACTATTTAAATTTCAGCTCCTTTGGTCCCATACATAACAAAATAGCTGTAGTGAAATCTCTTTCTAAAAGAATAGAAACACACCACTCAAATAGAAATAGTGCAACAGAAGAAAGAAATAGAATTATCAAAGAATTAATAAATAATAATTATCCAAAAAAATTTATTGAAAAACATTTTTATAAACAAAGAGCTATACCTTCAAATAATAGTCGTGATCAGTCTCAAAAAAGATATTGCTCTATTCCATATAGCTACGGCTCAGAGAGAATTGCCCGAATTTTAAAGAGATATAATATAATTACAACATATTAATCTGTGCACAAAATCTACGACAAATCCTACGCCACTCAGATACAAAAAATATTTCAAACCAAGAAAATACAACCAATGTAATTTACAAAATTCCCTGCCAGACATGTCAAGCTACATACATTGGAGAAACAGGTAAATCACTTAAAGATCGTATCAATCAACATAAAGCAGCTTTAAAAAACTACAAACCATTATCCCTACTAGTAGACCACTCCCTTAACAATAGCCATATACCAGATTTCAAACAGACCACAATTATATACAAAAATATAACAGAAAAGCATAGTAGACTGTTTTTAGAAAGTTGGGCTTCTGCCGAAGATAAACAGAGTATAAACAGAAAAATTGATTTTCCAGAAATTTATAAAGAATTCATATCTTAAATATTTATAAATAACTATGTATATATACTTTTAATTTACTCATTTATTTTTACTTTCAATATTTTTAAATTTAGAATTAATATGTAAACACACTATTTTTTACAATTACACTGTTGTATATAAATCTCTATATCTTTCATAGATAAAATAATAATATATAATGTTAAATATAATTATTTGCTGTATATAAACTAAATACAATAGTTAAATCAAAGATACAATTCTTTCATTGGCCTTGTAGAACGAGAGTGGTGTACGCGCGCGCGCGCATGTTCTAGTGAAAAACAAAAACATCCTCGTAAAAGAGAGGCGAGTTGCCCCTCGAAATATTGGAACAATAAAATAATTAGAAATCCAATATATGCATCTTTTATAAATATATATATATGTTCCCGGTTTCGCCCGGTTTTTACCCGAGTGAAGGTTTGCCTAACGAACATTTTTTAAAACGATCCTAGCAAACATCCAATCCCTACTGAATCTATACTTGTCTATACTCTCGATAATTTGAAAAATTTTACCGGTCCCTTGAAAAATACTCAATATTTTGAATAAAATCAATATTAATTGGTCCACTTGGTAATTTGAAGATGAAGCAATAGTATATTTTCACAAACGAAGATTTGCAATTACTGTATTTAGCGAATGTACCGGCCTTCGCCCGGTGTTTATCCGAGTAAAAGTTTGCCTAACGAACATTTGTCAAAACGATTTTAGAAAACATCTAATCCACCTATATATATTTTTATAAACGTATATAAATATAAATATTGTTATAGGCGTTTAAATATATTTTTGAAACACATATTCATTTGAAAACATTTATAAAATTTAAAATTAAATATTGTCACGTTTGAGAATTTTATAATTATTTATTTCTTTCTTTTTCCTGAATGAATTATGTATAAATATTTTGAAATACATTTTTGTTATCATCATCACATACAATGTGATTTTTCTATATAAACAAACGATAATGAACAACAACAACAATGTAATTTGCATCTTCATTATTTTAAAATAACAACAAATTAAATTAACAATGTAAAAATACATTTTAACACACACATTACAACATTTTAATATTTAACCAAAAAACGTTACAATATTTTCTCTAAATATACACTGCGTGACATGGAAAATGGAACACCAAGAAATAGTGGCCAGAAAATTATGCAAATTTCAGGGTAGACGCGCCTAACCGAGTTATGCAAATGATGTAAAATGCGCAGCGCTCTTGCGCACATGGAGTAAGATATAAGGGAAGGAACTTACAGAAAGGACAGTATTCGTGTCGTTATTTCTTTAAGGAAAATCATTGTAGAAATTTTGTTCTTGTGTCAAAAGACACGTGTAATAACAGAGAATACCAGGTCATCGTAAACGGAGGCAGTTCAAGCAGACAGACGCTTTTACGAGGGGCATGGTGATCGGACTGAAAAGGGCAGGTTGGTCCATACGTCAAATCGCAGCTGATACACACCTTGGTGCGTCCACGGTGCACCGACTGTGGAGAAGATGGTTGGAACAAGGAAATGTGGCAATTTATAGGAATGTCGGTGCAAACAGAGTGACGTCAGCACGTGTGGATCGGCGTATCCTTCGACAAGCAGTGGCGGCCCCACAAGCCACTTGTACCGCCATCCTGCAACATGTGCAAGACACCCTAGATCATTCCATCTCGACCAGAACCATTTCCCGTCGATTGGTTGCTAATGGCTTGCACTCATGCCGTCCGCTAAGAAGACTGCCATTGACCCCACCGAATAGGCGCCAACGTTTGGAATGGTGCCGGGCTAGATCGACGTGGATGACGGAATGGCACGGGGTCGTGTTCTCAGATGAGTCGCGTTTCTGCTTGTCCAGTGATAGTCGCCGTGTACGCGTGTGGCGTCGACGTGGAGAAAGGTCCAATCCGGCAGCAATTGTGGAACGCCCCACCGTGCGACAACGAGGAATCATGGTTTGGGGCGCAATCGCGTATGATTCCAGGTCACCTTTACTTCGTATTCAGGGCAATATGACGGCCCAACGATACGTTGATGATGTGCTGCGACCGGTGACACTCCCCTACCTTCAGGGGGTACCCAATGCCCTTAATAAGCAGGATAACTCCCGACCGCACACTGCACGCATTAGCCAACAAGCTCTGCAAGATGTACAGATGCTTCCCTAGCCACCGTACTCTCCCGATCTCTCACCAATCGAGCACGTCTGGGACATCATTGGACGCCGTTTGCATGCCTTGCCACAGCCGCGTTCAGAAAACGAACTGTGGCAAATGGTTGAGAGGGAATGGAGAGCCATCCCTCAGGACGCCATCCGTACTCTGATTGACTCTCTACCTAGACGTGTTGCTGCGTGCATCGCCGTCCGCGGTGGTCCTACTTGCTACTAAGCCGACGCGGTTCTCGCTCTGTATTATGACTATCATTTTAAAATAAAGGTCACTTATTGTTCGTCCCTGTCTCTCTCTGTCTGCCGAGTTTCATCACTTTCTGGCCACTATTTCTTGGTGTTCCATTTTCAATGTCACGCATTGTATATTTATATTGAAATGCCAAGTTTTTTCACAAGGCCTTGGAATATTATATTACTAAATTCTCAAATTAAAATTATTATACTTTGAACACATTTTAGTATTTTTACAATTTATAAATGTAATTTCACCAGAAACCGCGAGAGGCGCTGCTTGCGAGTGAAAGTAGAAAATTTGCAAATAAAATTGCAACAAATATTTATTTCAAATCAAATTCAAACCAGAAACCTTCTCAGTAGTATAGTAAATAACTTCCTGAAGTTTCACGTCGATTGGATAATCTTTCCTTTTAAAAAAATTCATCGTGTAAACAAACTACGAATAAAATTATTAACCAATCAAATTCATTTATCGTCGCGACCAGTGCTGCGCCCAATCCGTAAAGGCTGGAACTAACGCTTTTTGGTTTTAAATTTTTCAAATTATCGAGAGTATAGACAAGTATAGATTCAGTAGGGATTTTCAGTTCGTTAGGCAAAAGATTGAGCAATCCATAATTAAAATTATATTTAAAAAAAGATGCATATATTGGATTTATAATGAATTTATTGTTCCAATATTTCGAGGGGCAACTCGCCTCTCTTTATCGAGGATGTTTGTGTTTTTCACTAAAGCATGAGCGCACGTGTACACCACTTTCGTTCTACAAGGCCAATGAAAGAATTGTATCTTTGATTTAAACATTACATTCAGTATATATACAGGAAACAATTATATATAATATGGTCAGGAGATGCCTTCTTTATTTTTAATATCAACACCTGACCCACTTATCTTTTATTTTTTCTATTGTTTTTTCATATATATATATATGAAAAAATAGTACAAATATAACATGTATAATATATATATATACTAGCGGACCCGCCCGGCTTCGCCCGGGTTTTACCCGAGTGAATGTTTGTCTAACGAACATTTGTTAAAACAATTCTCTTTAAACTTATAAAACGAACTCGGCTTCGCCCGGGGTTTTACCTGAGTAAAGGTTTGTCTAGCGAACATTTGTTGAAACAATTCTCTAAAAACTTATTAAAAAAAAAAAAAGATATATTTTGATAATTTGAAACTCGTAAATTTGAATCTCTCGATAAAGTGAACATTTTTTCCCGGTCCCTGTGTGCCTTGTCATCCTGAACTTTGTCTTTCCTAATTTTCTACATTAGAAAATCATAGTTTTATCTAGTGAACATTTTTTCCCGGTCCCTTGAGAAATACTCGATAAGTTGAATAAAATCAATATTAATTGGTTCCCTCGGTAATTGGAAGTTAAAGGAATAGTATCTTCGCCTTGGAATTGTATCATTATTCTTGTCGCAAATAAATTGCCGTGTCATCCTGAGATAATCTTACTTTTGATAAATAATATTTAAGATAACAAACTTAGTGATAAGAAAACTTGTTATCATCGTCACAATGGGGGCGCTGCTTGCGAGTTAAATCTACAAATATGCAAATAACTCTAAGGATATTCAAGATATTCATGAAATTATTTTTCAAAAACCTTCCCGGTGATATACCTAATAATATCCCAAAATTTCACGGCGATTGGATGTATGGTTTTTGAATCTATAGAGTACAGACAGACAGACATTCAATTTTATATATATAAGATAATATAAAAGAGTTTTAAAAATTGTAAAAAAAAAAAAATACATCGGCCGGGAATCGAACCCGGGCCGCCCGCGTGGCAGGCGAGCATTCTACCACTGAACCACCGATGCTTAAAAAAATGGCCATATTTAGGTATTCATTCCATTCCGGATTAGACCGCGTAAAAAAAAGTTCTTCAAATGAAAAAAAAAAAGATATAGCCAAAAATACTAATCGAATGCAGCCGAAAATTTTCCTCAGGTTTATAAAAAGCGAAATGCAAAATATGGTACCAATTGGTTCAGTAGTTTTTGAGTTTATCGCGAAACAGACAGACAGACAGAAATTGACTTTTATATATATATATATAGAGATTTACTCTCCATTGTTGGCTTTTTAACTTACATTCATTCTTCATTGTTGGCTTTTTATATTACATTCACTCTTCATTGTTGGCTTTTTATCTTACATTCACTCTGTTGGCTTTTTATATTACATTTACTCTTCATTGTTGGCTTTTTATCTTACATTCACTCTTCATTGTTGGCTTTTTATATTATATTTACTCTTCATTGTTGGTTTTTTATCTTACATTCATTCTTCATTGTTGGCTTTTTATATTACATTTTCTATTCATTGTTGGCTTTTTATCTTACATTCACTCTTCATTGTTGGCTTTTTATCTTACATTCATTCTTCATTGTTGGCTTTTTATATTACATTCACTCTTCATTGTTGGCTTTTTATCTTACATTCATTCTTCATTGTTGGCTTTTTATATTGCATTCACTCTTCATTGTTGGCTTTTTATATCATATAGAAAATCATAGTTTTATCTAGTGAACATTTTTTCCCGTGTCACATTGCCGTGTCATCCTGAGATAATCTTACTTTTGATAAATAATATTTAAGATAACAAACTTAGTGATAAGAAAACTTGTTATCATCGTCACAATGGGGGTGCTGCTTGCGAGTTAAATCTACAAATCTGGAAGTAACTCTAAGGTTATTCAAGATATTCATGAAATTATTTTTCAAAAACCTTCCCGGTGATATACCTAATAATATCCAAAAATTTCACGGCGATTGGATGTATGGTTTTTGAATCTATAGAGTACAAACAAACAGACAGACAAACAGACAGACAGACATTCAATTTTATATATATAGATAGATATTTTTTTTTTTAAAGGCATATCCTGACCAGGCGCACATGTGCTTTACAGAAGGCAGAGCGCCATCTGGTGGAACAGAAATCAACTAATCATTGATTTAGCCTGTTCCCTGATATTTGGCCAACCCAATTTCTTGATAAATCAAGAAAAGCCATCCACGAACGCGTTTCGCGCTTTTGGCGTTCGTCAGCGTGGAGTAGGCTGAACCACTGCGACCAAAAAATAAAAATTTGGTCCCAGTGGCTTCCCGAAAAACCAAGAAATGGGTATTTAAGGCCAAACTCGTGTAAATACGCTTAGCACATTAAAAAAACGAAAGAAAATAATAATAATCTATATACAGTTACGAGCGTCATGCGTTCTTCATCTCTGTCACTGTTTGCTTTTTTTTTTTTTGGAATGGCGCTCTCCTATTGGTTCGCTACGATGGCGCCGCCACTGCGCGAGACACTTTGTTTTTGACTTTGCCCCCCCCCACTCTTTTTTTTTCCAGTAAGAGACGCCTACGGAAGCCAACAGTACATAGACAGATAAAGCACATAGGCTATAGATATTAACTAATATATGCATTTATTTAAGGCGCTAATTTATAATTGTAACAAATAGTATTTGAATAAAAACACTCAATCGGGTAAAATACGGGCGTTAATGATCCAACAGGTCCACGTGTCTACATTAAAACACGGGCGTTGCCCGGGTAATTCGGCTAGTATATATATATGCACATGAATTTCATTCTCCCGCATTTATATATAATAGACTAATTTGGGGATATTAATTCACTGTTCCAAAATATAACTTTTCTATCATTTATTTCGTACCTAACCCTAGATGTCTCCGGTTCAAAATCACTTTATTAGGTACCGCTCAACAAGAGCAACCTAGTTTATGATAATTGAAACAGTGAATAATATGTGTAGGTTATTCACATATTAAACAAAATGTTAACGCGGGATTCAATCCCGGTTCATGACTGTCAGGAATTGAGGGTGTTACCCTCTCGTCCACCGACTTTTTATAAGATATCTCGTTTTTACGATAAACCTCTAAGCGCAAGATAGAATAGTTAAACGGTCTGAAGATTAAGTTGGAAAACCACTGGGAGAGGGTTTACCACTGATGAGCCAGGCCTTCCTATTATATGGCCTTATTGATGTAAAAATGGCAAAAAATTGCTTTATTCTTTTTAGATTCGCCTAAATTTCACTGTATTGTAATCAATGGTATGAATATTAATTATTATAAAAAGAGATATAGTGTGTTGCTGTGATAGAGAGGCACGGGGACATCTGAGGCTCTTCATTGGACACGACAACAACAACAAGAGATATAGTGTACCTACACGTCATATTTATTTACATAAAACTATACTTAATCGAATTCCTTAATTTTTAACCTTTACCTGTAACAACGTCAGTGTTAAATGGTAAAGCTACAGGTTTTTGTGATGGCGCCAAATGATGAGAATCTGACAGATATAATGACTGACAGTAATAGTGAAGCTGTTATGAAAGAATCGAGTATAGATATGGCCTACTGTAAATGTTTGATAGACCAGCCAGCATGTTTGGACAATTTGTCCGACACTCAGAGTGGATAAAGGTTTTGCTAGGTATAAGTATGGATGAAGACCAGGTAAGCCGAGAATGGAGTTGATGAACAATTCCGGAAGAAGTTCGCTATCATTACAATTTTAACGCTTGAAAAAAATATATTTATATAAAAAAGGCGTAGCTGGATCTGTGGAATAAAATTATGTTTTTCTCCAAATATTTCGATGGATTACTTCATCTTCATCAATACATTATATAATAAACTTAAAGGTAATTTACAAATTATTGTATATCACATGGAATTATTTTCTTATTTACAATCTAGAGAGAATTTGCAAATTACCTTTGAGTTTATTGTGCAATTAATTTATAAAAAGGAAGAATTCCATCGAAATATTTGAAGAAAATTTGTTTTTTTCTTTAACAGCTTCAGGTAGGCTCTTTTTAATATATTCAATGGATCGCCTTTTGACTCAAACTTGGAAGAGAGAGCTCTGAAATGACAAAACAACGACACAAACCTGGGATTTAGAAGTTATAAACGGTGACCTATAGTAGTTCACGGAATGGAGGGATTTATACGTTTTTTGACATATTATTGTAGATATTTAACAATAATAATTATTATTTTATTCAAATTTATAACATGAGGAATTGAGTTGATATATAGCAGTTTCCACGTGAATAGAGATTTCTGTTTCGTATTGTAATAATAAAAAAGAACATATATACTTTATTACCAAACGATAATATAATTCTACATTTTTGGCGGTAAAATATCCATTGTAAATCAAATTATTGCTAAAAAGAGAGTGGCAAAAGCGACGATTCATCCAAGCTCATACCTCTTCAATAAAATAACTCGACACTCTTTGGTCTTAGCTATGACATATTACGATTTCTTCTATTGTAAGTTAAATCAAATATTATATAATTTTCTATATAAGTATATAAGAACTGTTCGCTTCCGTAGGCGTATCTTAATGAGAAAAAGAAAGAAGGGATTCCATTTAATTATAAACTAATACATGCATTTATTTAAGGAGCGACCCGCTCCAACACAATAGTTACAAAAGAACAAGCGAGTGGGGAGGAACAACAAAAACAAAGTCCGCAGCGTAGTGGTGGCGTGACGTCAGCGTCGGTGTATCCCTTTTTTCTGGAGAGCTCGGCTTCCATATTCTGTTTATTATATTCCGTTTGTCTGCGGCTCTCTGGTCGGGATGACGCCTACATTCGGCCATTCCTGGATTTCAATCCTCCTCGATTGAACCTTGCGTTGCAGGAACGTCGTGGGTTGCGTCGGAGGGTGTCTTCTTCTTCAGACTCCTCGTCCGGACTTTCTTCTGTAGCTGAATCATCTTCTTCACTGTGCCAAGACTTCATTTGACTGATGTGGGCCGTTGTCGTGTAGAACCGTCCACCGGTTCTTCCGCTTAACTGAATCACTCTGTACGTGTCGCTTGGCAGAACCTCGGTGATTATCAAAGGTCCTCGATACTTGGGTTGCGCCTTGGTTGGTTCACCAGTCATTTTGGGTACATGCCTCATCACTACAATTTATCCTACTTCGAATTGGAGTGTACGTCATTTTTTCTTATCGTAGTACGTCTTCATGATTTCTTGTTTATTCTCAATTTGGGTTCTCACACTCTCTTGAATTCTCTCCGGCTCGGTCCACGGATACATATCTTCGTAGGCTAATCTTCTAAGTATCCCGTCGTGGAATCGAGGGGAATAGCCGTGGAGTGTTTCGAACGGTGTTTTATTCGTCGTCTTGTTCAACGCATTATTCAGGTCTCGCTCTACCTCCTTGATCTTCAGGTCCCAATCCTTCCGTCGCGGATCCTTGATACCGGTTGCTATAGTGGACAATACTGTTCGGTTCACTCTTTCGACCATCCCGTTCCCTTGCGGATGTTTCGTAGAGTTCAGTGTATGATGTATTCCATTTCCTCGACAGAATTCTTAAAATTGCCTTGAGGTAAAACATGACCCTCTGTCGCTGATGATCTTGTCGGGTAGTCCGAAATCATTCACAAAACCTTTCATTACCTTCAGGACGTTCTGCGTCGATGTATTCCTTACAGGGCTTAATCGAACAAATCTTGTCAGATTATCGACAATCACTAAAAGTTCCTGGTTACCTCTTGTACTTCTCACGAAAGGGCCTACGCGGTCCATATGTACGATGGAAAACGGTCTCTTGCCTGGCTTAATGGGGTTGTAAGAAGCCTTGTTGTTTTCCACCGGGAACTTTGTTAAATAAACACTCGGCACACCTCTCAACATGGCGTCGAACGTACCTCTTCATTGAAGGAAACCAGTACAATTCCTTAATTTTATTGACAGTCCTATCAACCGCAAAATGTCCCATTAGATAACTGAAGTTAACAACTAAACCTTTCCTCATACCTTTGGGTATAACATACAGGGCTCGTTCTTCTTCTCCAATTTTCACCATGCGGAAAAGTCTGCCTCCTTTGTATCTGTAGTCGTTAATTCTATTTTGTTCTCCTACTGTTCTATCACACGGGTCCTTTCGAAAGATCTGGATCAGGGCTCTCAATTCAGGGTCGGAAAGCTGAATCATCATGATTTGTTCTTCCAGTGTGATTGTGAAGCATACTTCGAGGTTTTTCGCCACGATTTCCTCCATCGTGTCTCTAGGATCGTCGACTGGAGCTCTGCTCATTCCGTCTACGTGGGCCATCTTCTCTCCTGGTTTATGCCGAATGTCGAAATCGTATTCCTGAATCAGATTTTACCATCGCGCTATCTGAGGATTTGTAGTCTTCTTCGCGTTCATGTAGACCAGCGCTTGGCAATCTGTAACCACTGTAAACTTGATTCCGACGAGGAACTGACGTAGTCGATCCAAGGTCCACACTATCGCCATCAGCTCCAATTTGCTTGAATGGTACATCTTCTCAGTGTCTGTTGTCTTCTTGCTCACACAGTAGACCAAGCGCCATTTGCAGTCTTCGTCCTCCTGTAGCAACATTCCTGCTAGTCCCTCAGCACTCGCATCGCAATGTACTTCTGTCTTAGGTTCAGGGTTGTAATGAGCTAGTACCGAATATTCGACCAGATCATTTCGAAGTCCTCCAAATGAACTTCGCTCTTCTTACTTCCATTCAAATTGTTTACCTTTCTTTGTAAGTCTGCTTAGCGATTCTGCTTTCCTCGCGAAGTCCTTTACAAATCGTCTGAAGAAGTTCGTCAGTCCCAGAAAGCGTCGTATGTCGTGGACATTCTTGGGTTCTGGGAATTCTCCTATCGCCTTGATCTTTCTTGGGCATGGCTTAAGTCCGCCTGTACTGATGACATACCCTAGGAACTCAACTTCCCTCCTTCCGAACTCACATTTAGAGGGTTTCAGTGTCAATTTCGCTGATCTAATTCTTTCAAGTACTTCCCTCAACCTTTCGATCATCTCCAGCCAATCCTTTGCCGGGATAATAACGTCGTCGAGATAGCAGAATGCCTTCTTGTTCAGCAGCGGACTTAGGACAGTGTGCATCAGTCTTTGGAATTCTGCTGGTGCGTTGGCGAGTCCAAAAATCATCCTTTCGAATTGACCTGTATCATCTGGGGTGATGAATGCTGTTTTTAGTTTTGCCTTATCAGTCAGTGGTATCTGCAGATATCGATGCGCCAGATCCAGAGTGATGAAGAATTTCGCATTCCGTAGGCCTTCCAGAAGGTCGTCTATCCTCGGTAAAGGGAACTTGTCCTTAACTGTTTGAATGTTGAGTCTCCTATAATCCACCACCAAACGATGATCTCCAGTTTTCTTTCTCAGCGTAGAGTGATCTAGTTTCCGTGACTATTCCATTGTCCTTCCACTCTCTGACAATCTCCCTGATTGCTTCGTGTTCACTTGCAGTCGTCTTGTACGGTCTCAGACAGACTGGCTTGCTTCCATCAATCTCCTTAATGTCCATCTTGGTGACATCGGTGCACCCTAATTCACCCATACCAATAGCGAAACAGTCTCTATATTCATTCACTACGTCGAGGATTTCTTGTCTCTCTTTCGGAGTCAGAGAATGATTGATGCTGACGTCCTCAGGCAGTATGGGGCGCTTTCGTTTCATTTGGTCCTGTCCTTCCCTCTTCTCTTCACTTTTAGTCTGAAACGAATCCTCTGAAACATCCAGGTTAACAACAATGTCATCAGGGCTCAGCATTTCAACTCGACCTATGCATTGGTTTTTCTTTACTCTCAAATTGCCCTTACCAACTGAGATAATGGGTACGGTCGTCTTTCCATCGACCACTTCCAATAGAGAATTGACACAGTCGTCTACTCCTGTGAACAATACGTATCCGTCCCTTACCTCGTCTGTAATTGCACTTGCAAAGTTAATGCAGTCGCTTCCCAACTGAACAGTCTCGGTTGCTCTCAGTAAAACGCGACGCGACTTGATTTCTTCTTGCTGATTAGCAAACGGAAATTCGGTTGAATAGCCAATATGCAGTTCCTTACCGATTCTGGCGGAAGATACGTAGGGCAGATCTGTCCATGTTCTTCCAATTAGTAGGTCATAAGGTTGGGCATCATTGTTAAAAATGAATACAGCGATTTCTTTTCCGACGACGCCATCAATCTCCAGGTCAACTGTCGTCTTCCCAACGGTCCTGGCAGCTGGTGTGGTCTGGTTACCGATGCCGTACAGACTAGTCGAGTCTGGTTCGATGTCGACGTTGATCCTCCTTGCGACCGATTCTCTTAATAGGCAACTGCTGCTCCCGGTGTCTATCATTGCTTTCACGGTCTCCTTGTTGTCGATCTTGGCGTCCTTCAAATATACATCTGGCGGGACAGTCTTCAGTCCTTCGACTTCCAGGTTGGCTACTTTTAGTCCTTCTTTGGGTCTTGTGCAATTTCTTTCCTTGTGCCCCGTTTGACCGCATCCTCGGCATGTCAACGTAGCCTTGGGTACTGGGCAGTCTCTGGAAATGTGTCCAAACTGATTGCAGTTGAAGCACTTCTTGTGATTGCACGGTTGACCATTCTCCTCGAGGTGGTAGGATACTTTTCACTGATTTCGTTCCTTGCAGCCTCTCTACTCGAAACATTCGTTCCTTGTTCTGTCTCTTTAACTTCGCTTCGGTTGGGAAATCTCGCAGATTTCTGCTGAAACGACGGTGGTATGGTGTATTTCGAATTCCAATGCGGAGGTCCCATCTCGGCGCGAACATTTTCGTACTCGTCCAGTTTATCCGCCAACACATCTGGGTTGTTTATCTTGGTCCAATCGTCAATGAGATGATTACGCAGCACATTTGGGACCTTTTTCTTTAGATGGTTAGTGACGGACAAATCCTTTAGAGCGTCGAAATTTTCCACCTTCATTCCTTCGATCCATTCGTTGAAAAACCCTCGCAATTCGAAAGCAAAGTCTCTCCAGTAACCATTTTGAGATTTATCGTGCTTCTCGAATTTTTGTCTGAACTGTTCGGGGCTCTACTTGTACCGTTTTAGGAGCAAGCTTTTCACGAAACTATAATCGCGGCTTTGCTCTTCTGTCTCCCGAGCGATTAATTGCGTCATTTCGTAAGGTAGTAATCCTAGAAGACTGAATGCCCATTGGTCTTCATCCAACCCTAGTCGCTTTGCCAGTCGTTTGAAAAGAATTAGATAGAAACTCAAATCACTGTCCTTCGATTCGTACTTGGGCATCAGTTTACGTATCTCGCAATGTGCGCTATTACTGGTACCGCGAGACGGATCGTTGTTTCCATGCATAGTCTGGATGCGCAGCTTCTCAAGCTCGAATTCCATTACCATCTGTTCTTTTCGTTCCCGTTCTATTCGTTCTGCTTGCTCCCGCTCTGTTCGTGCTGTTTGTTCCATTCGCTCCCGTTCTGCTCGTTCTGTTTGTTCCATTCGCTCCCGTTCTGCTCGTTCTGTTGTTCCCGTTCCTCGATCAGAGTCTCCAACAGTTGCTTTGCGAATTCTTCTTCGTAAGATTGACTATTCAGGATAAGACGTTTTAAGTCGACGATCCTGCTCTCTGGCGGTACTACCTCGCCGAGTTCATACGCCAACTTGCTCAAATCGCATTTCTTTACTCTGGCTAAATAAGTCATATTTTTCGAAAAAGAGAGAGAGATAGAGTATAAACAAAACAAAAAATAATTAAATAAAACTAACTAAACCTGATACGTACTGTTTTAATCATTTCTCTAAACGAAATCAACTTTTCTTTAGTAATTTTGGGACAACACTTATACCGCGATACTTTGCGATAATACTTCTATTTGTTTCTTCAAGTTAGGTTATCAGCGTATTTACCGCTACTTTTTTTTCAATTTACTTTAAAATACTCTCAAATAAATGATAATACTTTAAAATACTTTCAAATTATTGGTAATAAGGTTACGTACATACCATTCGTGCTGCAGCTTCTTCTTTAGGTTAATCCAACATAGCGTCGCGCGTCCTTTGTTCCTGCTTAATCACTCCAGCAATTCTTCTTTCTTCAGGGTTATCCCACTTCTGAAATTCTGTTGGCTTCCGTAGGCGTCTCTTACTGGGAAAAAGAAAGAAGGGATTCCATTTAATTATAAACTAATACATGCATTTATTTAAGGAGCGATCCGCTCCAACACAATAGTTACAAAAGAACAAGCGAGTGGGGGGGAACAACAAAAAACAAAGTCCGCAGCGTAGTGGTGGCGTGAGGTCAGCGTCGGTGTATCCCTTTTTTCTGGGGAGCTCGGCTTCCATATTCTGTTTATTATATTCCGTTTGTCTGCGGCTCTCTGGTCGGGATGGCGCCTACAAAAAACACACTGTGAAGGTATCCTCTCGCGTCAATATAAGCACAAGGCATCTATGAATCGTTTAACTAAAAATTTGCAGATGACTTGCGCCATCTATCGGAATATATATCAACTAATCGTAGATTTATATTCATACTAGCCGAATGACCCGGGCAACGCCCGGGTTTTACCCGATTAAATGTTTTTATTCAAATACTATTCGTTACAATTATAAATTGTCGCCGTGGATGTCACTCTTGTGAAACGTCCCGCTCCAAACTATGTGTCTGAGAAGCGATATTTTTATAGAAAGATGATCTGGCTTTTGTTTTCTGCTCGAATGAATGTTTTTCTGTTAGAAATTTGTTCCTGCGTACAAAATAATGAACTGGTTTCACCCGTGGTCTCTGCTTTTTGGAATTTTTCCCGATATAATTTTGTATCTGATAATCAAACATGATACAGCAATATCGTCATCATCATTTTTCTGACTAAAAATATATAGTTTTAATAATTGATTTATATATTTTTTAAATAGCCAATTGTCTTCCCCGTTTTTTTTACCTATGTATGGAAATTCTGGTTTGAATTAGTGAACTACTGCGAATTTGTATACCGTACATACGAACAAACATACAAACATTCATTTTTATATATAGAGAGATATATATGTCATAATATATGCTCTTCCAGGAATAATGAAGTAAACCTACAGTCAACCCAGAGAGAGACGGGCGGGTAAGGATCGGTCACTTGAGACAGCAGCGACATTCCAAGGGGCGACAACTGGGGCCCCGTTACTTGGAACCTGAGGACTAATTAAGACAGTTGGGGGATTGTGGGCGACAAGAACGAACGGCCGGCCGTTCAGCGGTGGCAGGCCCGGCGGGGACCCCCCTTACTCTCTCTCTCTGGTTGCCTGGGTTCCTTCCCTTCCAACTTGTGGTGTCCTTATTTCTCTTTCCCCACCTTATTATATTATATTGCCACATTAAAAGTCGACAGGATAAGACCTGGCCGGGCACAACCAAGTTCCACAAGACTCAACGACCGACTCTACTGTAGCCGCTTCTCTTCGAGCTCTCACCCTCTGTCTCGACCAACTTTTAAACCGTGAGCTTGAAGAAGCAATCACCTACGACGGAGATGAACCTGCCGCACACTTCTTCTCAAAACTTGAGTCTCAGTCAAATTCCACAACTTAGAGCCAGCACGCCAAGCTCGAAAGGCTCTATCATCACTCAGAGGCGAACCTCGCAAAATTGCACAAGAGTTAGCTCTACTCAATAAGACTTATGAAGAGATCGAGGAGTCACTCTGCGCCGTCTATCCCCGACGCCCTAGCTTCACTCTTCAAGAGTTCTATGAGCTTAAATGCACATCGATGGCCGAGATCGAGACCTACTACAAGAACAAGGTCCGAATGGGATTGGCGATCAACCTCCCCAAGAGTGCCATCGTGCAAGCACTATCCAACGGTGTGCCACGTCACTATGGCAACCTTTTAAAGATGGCACAACTCTCGGAACCAGAAGAATGGTTGTGCTTATCCCAACAGCTGACCTACGAAGGGGATAACACCAGCACTAAAGCTGCCCAACAACGATCACCGCGCCAGAGCAGAGCACCTTCCACCACCGTGGACAAGACCCCACCATATCCTTGCCGTTACTGTGGCGGACAACACTGGCACGCACAGTGTCAGCAGCGAGGGCCCTACCAGCGGACATTTCGGACCTTTACACCTGCGGTCCACAACGTCGAGCAACACCAAAGATCGACTCAGCCTGCAAGTGTCTACGAGACCGCAACAACGACGAGCTCGGGAGAAACCAAGTAATGCCAACTTCGGCAGCAGAACTCCTCCGAAGCTCAATGAACCTACCTGCACCCTAAACCAGCATACGCCTGTAAGTGCAATTGTTTCAACCCCTATCATTCATTCTTTAAAGATGCCATTCCTAGTTGACTCTGGAGCCAATGTTTCCATAATTAGTTTAAATCAATTTGAATATATTAAAAATTTTAATAGTTTCGTTTGTTCCACCTCTATTAACAATGATGTTATTATCCGTACTATATTTAGTCATGCCAAACCAATCAGATTAGTTACCTTACCAATACAATTTAATAATTTTAATTTTAATGAAACATTTTATATTTTAAATTCACCCCTTGAATTTGGTATTCTATCTTTTCATGTTATGCAATTTTTAAGATTAACAATTGATTTTCATAATCAATTTATCTATAAAAATAGCCCTCCAGCACCTAAACATTTGTATACTTATTTGTATATGACCTTCTCTCCTACTTGTAAGAACGGCTCACGAAAAATAATTTATTTCCCTAAACGACTCAAAATTCACCCTGTAATTCAGACTTCGAAGAATTCCAACCACCACGTGAGCCTTACTTACAACCAACCCTTGGTGACTCTTATCTATCTTCCCCTTAATGTCCCACTCATTCTTACAACTTTGTCAACCTTATACCAGCTTATGACCTTTATAGAATTATAATTAATCAATTATCGAACATTATTGCAAACAATATTGTCATTTAAAATTCTAACCTTCACCCTTGATTTCTGATAATATATTTTGTAGTTTCTCTCTAGCATATCCACCGACCCACGCCATCTAGCCACTGGTGTGTTCGTCACAGGATGCAGATTGACTAACTGCTAGATGTTTATCAACTTGAATAATCGTACTTCGTACTTGAATAATCTGCATCGAGCGGCACAGCTTCGCTCCTCCTTCTCGCGCCACACGTTCGCCACATGGATCCTGTCTTCAAATCTATGTTTGTCCCTTGTCCAAACCAGCACGATATAACCTACCTCCGATATTTCCAACGGAGGTACGTTAAACATCGTCGCTGATTCTGTCCGGTCCGTCATCATTTGGCGCAGCCATGGGTTTTACGTTCAACCCGTCGCGAAATCAACTCCTCGCACAAGCTCCCACGACGGTTCAAACACCTCGTTTACGAGAACCTTGTAAATTGTAAAGGACAACGCCGTCCTCCTCCCAATTTTTGGCACTGTGCGCGCATACTTTCCTCCAATTAGTTAAAACTACTAGAGTCTCTTTGTATCGAAATAATTAAGGTAGAAAGGCCCAAAGCAAGTTTTCCCTCGCTCTGTTCGCCTATATTCTACCTTTGTATCTCGAACTATTTTATCTTCTCAAATTAACTATAAGTCCATGCGACTTCCTCACCTACACACGGGACTTTTCTCCTCTGACTCGCTACACAAGTAACTGCATAGAAGGACAGCTGGGGAGAGAGGAGGAAAATGCCAAAGTCCATGTGCGGCCCCCAAGGACTCTTTATAGACTACCCCTGAAAACAGGACAGATTTTGGCAGGGGGTCAGCAGCAGATGGTTCTAGGGTGTGGCCATCGACAGACGGCTGCTGTCTTTCACACACACTCTCTCTCTCCATGTCTCGGTGATAAGCCCCCAAGTTTGTGTCATGGCCTCTACCTCTGTCCCGTGGGCTGTCCCCGATCCCTCTATGTGCTAACAACTAGCCCTGCCTCTGCTTCTTGTTGTCCGCGTGTGAGAAGATCATCAACACTCGCCTCACGTACATGACTGCCAGTTCATCCATACGTCGGCACATTGCAACAATATATATATATATATATATATAGTATTAAAAACAAAATAGGCATATCCTCACTTTTTCGCATAAGCTTATTAGATGACATAGTGTGTGAACAGGTCAGGATTTACCTTTTTTTTTACCTATTTAACTAAATGAATTGCAAAAATAATTAAATCAAATACCTAAACACTAATGTAATACAATTTTTGCCATCATCACGCTTTTTGACTGTGGTTTATGTGTTACTTTTGCATTGCTATTCTATGGCACTTCTACTATTTATTATTGATGTACTTTCATTATGAAGGAAATTTCAAGGGGAATTCTCGGGCAAAGCCGGGTCATTTGTCTAGTAAGTATATATATATGTGAATTTATTCATTTATTATACCTTTATAGTATAAAATTTATAATGTAATTAAAGTATATAGTAAATAAAAGTATAAAAAATAATTCAAAAATTAGAGAATATAAAATTTCAACAAAACAGCAATGAGTTATGTATTAGTGGTTGTAACAAGGCCATTTAAATTTAACTAATCGTAATCAATACAGTGGAAAAATAAATTATCAATGAAAAACATCTGTAAAGGAATTAACAAACATTTAGCAAAAATCGAACAAACCTTAGCTTAAATTACGTCGGCTCTAATGATAAATGATTTGAGAGTTGGTTTTTTAAGTTTATATTTTTTTAGGACGCGTGTGTGTTGTAACCAGTGGTTTATTAAAAACTCGTCATAGAATCAATGATAAAGAATAAATTTATTAGCATTTAGAGTTAATTAACAAGAAAGGAAAATATTAAATGTTAATTTTTTTAACGCATTTTTTAAAAGATTGATTGAATCTCTCTCTCTCTCTCTTATAAATTAGATTTGTATTTTAAATAAATAATTAATAACGCCGGTCTCTTTATACCTATTACAAGGATATTTTAAATATTTATATGGTGTATAAATATGTTTTATACTTCTGAGACATAATACATTTTTTTAAATTAATGACAGCATTTTAAAATTTAAATAAAACATTTTTATAGCTTCTAATATAAATAATATGTTTTTTATGAATAAGAATATTTTGAATAAATATAAATATTTTGACGCGTATGGTTCTTTTCAAAATAAAACAATTTTATACTGCCCTTACTGCGATGATAAATTAATGGGAGGGCCAGGCTCATCATTGGTGACTCCTCCCAGCGGTTTCGCCAACTCAATCGCTGGAAGGGTTCACCACTAATGAGCATGGCCCTGCCATTTATTTATCATCGTAGTAAGGATAGTATAATATTTTTTTTTAAGAATGATACGCGTCAAAATAGTTAAAATTTCTTACAACAGATGGCGCGTTAATGCATCATATTAATCTATACATATGTCATAATATATGCTCTTCCAGGAATAATAAAGTAAATCTGCAGTCGACCAGAGAGAGACGTAGTCGATAGAACGCAGCTAAAGTACGGACATTTGGGACACCAACGGTCACATTCCAAAGGGGAGGAAAAAGGGGGGCGCCCGTCAACCACTGGACAGTAGTCGGTTGTGGCCACACAGGCAGTCGTTCAGCGGACAGCTCGCTCGCTACCTCCCTCTCTCGGATGGCTTCCAGATTCCTCTTCCAACTCGTCGTGTGATTATTTCTCACCTCAACACATCATTACCACTATATTGCCACATTGAAAGTCGACAGGATCATATCACAGAAGAGTCGACAGGATAAGACCTGGCCGGGAAGCAAATCCCTCATATACCGGAGTATGAAGAAACAAGAAGCCAAGCCACGATGATCGGCCAAATCCAACTCAACTGTAACCACTCCTCTTCGAGCCCTCAACCCCTTCCTCGCCAACTTTTGAACCGTTACCCTGAAGAAGTGATCGCCTACGACGGAGATGAAGCTGACGCCCACTTCTTCCAGCACTAGACTTGCCCAAGAACGATCGCCGCGCCAGAGCAGGACATATTGTTTCCAACTGTGAAACTCACTGAGTCCTAATCTTGTCGAATTTTGTTTCCTGGGCCACGTTTAGGTGAAAACGTGATTCTTCCTAAAGCGGCATTTATATTGTGTATGCAGGAAACACGGCGGTCTATTCTAACCGGTCAAGGGTTGTTTTTTTTTACATATGTGGGTGTGTGTGATTTTTGTAGGTAAAATGTTGTCCTTGGTTTTAACTGTCGATGTTAATTGACAAGTTAATCGAGGGCGAGATAATCTAGACCTGGTGACTTGGTTTTGGGTTATTATTGAAAGTATAGTTATTTTAATTCATTGGGGATCAGTAGGCGGGATTAGTTATTGAATTAATTAGTTATTCGTTAGTGGACTGATTTGTTAGTGACAGTAGAATGGACGTGTTATACAAGTTATTTGTAGCTAAATGAGATATCGGAGTAGATTAATGGGTTAGGGATTAGAAAAGTATATAGTAAAAGGCACGCACTAATATTTGATTTCATAGATGGTAAAAGTTCATTAGAGTGACATGGGGTGGCGATGGGCCGTGACAAGACAATGTCGGCATGTGTCTTTCCATCTCCCCTCGAATTTATTATTATCGAGTTCCGGCGGTGGCGGGTATATTTATTTAGGTCAGGGGCCCTTTGCGGGGACAGCTTGCTTCCTTCCAACTTATTGGAAGATCTCTGCATTAAGGTGCAGAAAAAGGGTTGAGCAAGTCGGGTGTATAAGACGGGGTTTTTGAGCGTCAAATATCGTGGGACATAAATGGTTAAATTCTACTAAGTGTACATCAGGTGTTACGCGAGGTGTTTGAATTAGTGGCGGGTGCGGGAAGAATAGGATGTTTTCTGTATAGTATTTAAGTTTGTTCACATGAACTGTATCATCTTCTTTATTTAGGGGTCGATTAGGTCTGTTAATTTGGACTACGTTCGGAGATATTATTTCTATAATTGCAAACGGACCTGTGAAGTATGGTGCCAGTTTTCTCGTATCGGGATGTTTATAATATTTTACGAGGACTAGGGAACCGATCTCGAAATCCGGGGCTTGATGACCTTTATCATATATTTGTTTGTCCCTTTCATGCTTAAGCTGTGTTCTGCTGAAGGCAAGTTGCCTAGTTTTCTGTACGTCGGGGAACGGGTTATACTGTTTTTTTTTTTTAAATTCTGGTGGGATGCTATTAAACATCAAAAAGATCGGTGGGAAACCTGTGACGGTGTGCGGGGATTGATTATAGATTTGTACAACTTGTTTAATTAATTTGGTCCAGTAGTATTAGGGTTTTCGAGATATTGTAACCTTAGATTTTCAGTAATTGTGGCATTCAATCGTTCTATCAATCCGTTAGCTTGCGGATTGTTACTGGTGGTAAGTAGTGGTTGTATACCGCGAGATAGCAGAAATTTGCGGAATTTTCTGAGGTGAATGCGGGCGCTCAATCCGAAAGTAGGCGTTTTGATTTGTCACGTTTGGTGACACGCGTGATGGGAATGACATAGAGATACTGAGGTTGTAATTATACCGTACTCAAGCATTTGCTCGATTTATGTTTGTATTTAAAGTTGGCCATTTAGGGCTACCAGATAAGGAAGAAAGCAATTACCTTGTCTGTGGTAGTATTGATTCTTACGAAAGGTGTTTTAAGCCTAGGTACTTCGTATTTATTGGCGGCGAAAACGGGTGTGAATTGATGCAGTATCTTGTGTAAATTATAGGGACAGTGACCTAGGTTACTTGTGTCCAAAGCTACTATGCAAGAGGAGGACATAGAGGCGTTGAAAATGGGATCAGGAGCAGTACAGTGAGACCAAATAAGATCGTTGGAGTTCACCACGTGTGAGCAACCCGTTCCAGGAGGGGAATATTTAGTAAATGGGACAGTTGTATTAACCTGTCCATGGGACACGTGTTGCTTGCACGAGGTGAATTTGTAGAATGTAGTTGGAAGGGGTACATTATCTTGATACAGTAACTGAGTAACTGAGAACAGTTTATAATTAGTAGAAATCTTTTTATAGGGTTGAGGGATAATATGCCAAAAGGCAAGAGTGTATCTATGATATGGAATTTTAGGTTCTGCGTTATGTTACCTATTTTTAAGTTTAAAAATATATAACCTATGGTGAAAATATTGTTAGCTGTGGCGTTAATAGTTAAGTTGAATGGGTGGACAGGTATTTTCTTTTGCAAACTGGTTTCTATTATTTTAAAAGTATTCTGCCTAATTATATCGATAGATGCCCCTGTATCAAGTAGTAGATGTAGGTGTACATTATTGGAAAGTTCAGCTCGAACGAGAAATTGTTCAATGAAAATTATGTGAGGAGGAACCTACTGTTATGCTGTCTTGTGGGTCGGGACAGGCCTGGTCTGGTGCCGTGGTTGAAGTACCTTATGGAGAGCTAGGGTTCACTGCTTGCGCTGTGCTCGTGGTGTAGAGATGGTCGGGGGAGCAGGTAACATATGCTCCCGTGCTGGTAACTCGGAGGGGTGCTTGCAGGAGGTTTGGTGGTTTTCTCAGTCTTTCGGTGTATTGTAGCTGGGCCCGATCTGCTTGGGCGTCGTAGTTGGTGAAGAAGCTCTGCGCCTTGTAGGAACCATCGTAGCGCGGTAGCTCCACATCTCGCGATAGTCCGGTCGCCGCAGACAGCTGATGTAGCGTCCTTGCCAAACTCCCCAGGACATCTGATACCACCGGCGGGGGCGTGGCGTCTTCCTGGCTGGGGGGAACTTCCTGAGTCCTAACGACGGTGTTTTCCATCTTTGGAAAAGTGGTGTTTTCGCCACTTTCATAGTCGGGATCGGACTCCACGTGCTCCTTTGAATCTTCCTCTCTTCCCTGTTCCATCTTTCTATACAGACAGTGGTCTACTTGCTTACTTGTAACTTGGCGTCCACTATCCTGTCGGCTCTTCGGACGGGGGAGTCTGTGATATCTTGGGACCTCTGGGACCAGTTTTACCTGATGCTAGACGAACCTCGATGTCAACTCTACCGTGCAGTCGTGGTGGAAGGCGACACAGCTGTGCCAAAAGTGAAATAAACAAACAGAGATTCCACTAAGAAGCGTCTGAACGTCAAGAAGGAATGGGACGAGGAGATTTCTGACAGGAAAGGATATATTACCTCTATAGAAGCGGCCTGCGCGGACTGGGACTGAAACAAAGGACTCACTAACTGAGGCTTGGGGCCTCCTTTTTATAGCCTCTCTAGGTCCAAGCAGGTCACTGCCCTTTTCTGACGTAAACAGGGGGGGGGGAAGATTCATCATCCAGGTGGGCCACGACCTCGTAAAAATTGGACTGTGCTCGATAGGCCTGCTTTCTTATTCTCACTTAGGCCTGATCAGTTTTTAACCTTAATTTTCTCCTGTTATTCTCCATTCCTTTTATCTGTACAGTTGCTATACTTTATTAGATTCTTACGCGGTAGAGATTGATGTTAGTTGAGGCTTTCTATTTCCAGTAAATAAAAAGTTATATACAGTCACGTGGTGAAATATGTGGTAGTAGATATCTGGATTATGTACAACAATTCCATGGTCTCAAATCATGACATTATATATATATATATTTATGACAATATAATACCATATATATTTCATGAAACCGTTATAAATAATGCTCTTTTCTCAATCAATCTTTTGTTACTTTTAACTCAAATTAATTAATTGAATAATCATAATCCAAATCAAATATGTACCAATTTATCTCAACATTATTCAATGTAAATTCGAAACTTTTATAGACGCATATGATTCCTTTTACAAATAAAACCATTTATACTGCCCTTGCTGCAATGGAAATATTAACGGGGGGACCTTGGCTCATCAGTGGTGAACCCTCTCAGCGGTTTCGACCATTGCAGTAAGGGCAGTAGAAATTGTTTTATTTTAAAAAAGAATCATACGCGTCTTTAATATTTTCGAATTTTCATAACAGTTCATAACACATCATAATAATTCAATGTGTTTCTGTAACTTTGTAATATAATTCAACAAATTTAGGCTCATCCCCCCAAACCAAAAGTAAAGAGACATTTCAGTTAGGTTTTTGATTACGTCACTTCCCTCCCTTCAGGATGCCTGAATGACCAGGTTTTTTTTTTTGTTGTTGTTTTTTTTCGATCGCTCAGGTACAGCTTGCACCACGCTGACGAAGGCCAAGACCCGAAACGCGTACGTGGTTAGCTTTTCTTGATTAATCAAGAATGGGTATTTAGCCAATTCTGAAATAGTTAAAAATAACGTATAGTTGATATTTATTCCGACAGATGGCGCAAGCCATCAGCAACCTTTATTTGCACGATCAGGAGATGCCATTTCTTTTTTCATAAAAAATATTTTTTGAAAAATTTAGAATGTCCATAAAGAATGTACCGGAACATATAATTTGGGAATTACAAGGTTGTCCCAAAAGTTCGTAAACACTTGCGAAAAATTGAAATACTAATATTATTCGCTGTTATGTATAATTTCTGTGTATTATGTATAAAGTAATTGTATTATATATTATTATGCATTCGCCGTAATGATATTATTCTCCAAGTAATAAGAAAAACACGAACTTTTGGGACAACCTTATAGTTTCCTTACGTTAATGAATAAAATAAGAAAAATTTAAAATATTTATTAGAATGACTCTCCTCACACATTTACTCATAGATCATCATTTAGAGTTTACCAAGACAATGCCGTTTAAGATTTTAAAATACAGTTTTAGACACCTTCGTTAAACGGGCTGAGGCTCTAGTAATATTAGATTCATGGCGAAAACTTTATATTTTGATGTAGCCGGTCGTGTTTCTTTTCTTTATTTTTTGAAAAATATAGTGTAAATTTTGTTCACACTTGGTTAACTCGTCTGTCTTCAATAAAAGTCACTGTGTATCAAATATCTTTCAGAGTTATTATCTCAATTTTGATATACATGATAAAAGGTACAACTTCCTTAAGTTTTGTCCACGAGTGTATTCGTATAGTTCAGATTTATAGTTATAAAGATGTGTGTGCATAGAAAAAAAATGTGATTATAAAATGAAATTCGAATTAAATTAAAATATAAATTAAAATTAGTGTTTTTATTAAAAATAAAAAAATGTAGATAGTAATATAGTCGATTTTAAAAATAAAATCCAAAAATATGTAATAAAAAATGATGGCCCTCTGTCATCTAAAAAACGCTCATGTTAATGGTCAGGATATATGCCTAATTTGGTTTTAATATATATACGAACCTGAAAAAATATTAATAAAAATAAAAATATATAAAAAGGTCAGGTGTTGGTATTAAAATCATAAAAAAGGCATATCCTGGCCACGTTCACAATGAACATATCAGATTGAGCTCTGCCATCTAAAAGGTTCATGTGAACGTGGTCAGGATATGTATTTTTTTATATATATATATAATGTAATTTATGTTATTTAAATGTAAAATTTAGGTATATTAACGTATAAAATATAATTTGCAATAATTATTATATATATTATCGTTGCAATAAGGTCTGTAGAGATAATATTTGATAATACGTATATCATAAAAGAAAAAATATTTACAAAAATAAATATAACAAAGTTAATCGTTAGATGGAAATTGAATTTATAAAGTGTAAATTGTTATTGTTAAGGAGTATGATGTTATATAGAAGTGCAAAGCATTTATAACGGAAATCGTAGACCGTAAGAGAAATATTCTTCCTTCAGTCTTATGCTTCCATTTTATATCTCTATAAGGAGATTTTTAATTAGATAATTAACAAAAACAAATATACATATCTTATTTTACGATTAATCAAAGTATTTTTAACGAATATAAACTAAGTATTATTATTAAATTCAACCAACTCGGAAATGAAATAGAAAAATAACTAATACTTTGAAGATATTGAAACAAATATTGTGTAAAAACCTTTGTTTGCTCTACCAAATTACAACAAACGACGTCAAAATTATTCCCTAGAAATTTATTTTTCATTAGATCTAAATTGCTTAACTAAAGAACTGATTGGAAAAGAAAAATAAATTGAAGAATTTTTCTTCTCTATTAAATAATGAATTACATTTTTCTTTTGTCAAGTTTTATTGGATTCAAACACTTTTGATTATTTATATCTATATAGATAACACACTAACAGAGTTTTTAGTTGTAAAGTTTGAAGAAATCTCCTCCAAGATACTAAACTATACATAGCTATGCATATCTATATATCAAAATATTGTTATTTTTTGCTTCGTGTGTCACACTTATTTTTATTCTACAAATATAAGTAGTTATATTTATTTTTTAATTTATTTAATTTTCCATCGTTGAATTTTTGCTTTCAAATTTTACCTCATTTATTAATCATCACCAAATAGCTTTGTTTTCAAAACACATGTGTTTGAATTATTGACACTATTAATTCATAATTATAGATATTTCTTTAATAAATTAATTGTTAATTACTCTATCTTAATTGTTAATATAATTTTGTTTCATTTGTTATTTTTTTACAAACAAAAACTGCAAAAAGTTAATAAATATTTTAATATATCTTTTATATTTCAGAGTAATCAGATTCCAATAGCATCACGCATATCCATATAGACAATACACTAACAGAGGTTTTAGTTGTAATGGTTTAATAAATCTCTTCCAAAAATACTGAAATATACATAGCGATATATATATACCAAAATTTTCGCTATTTTTTACTTCATTTGTGTCACAATTATTTTTGTTCTCCAAATATTAGTAGTTATATTAATTTTTAATTTATTTAATTTTCCAATCGTAGAATTTTTGCTTTCAAATTATATTATATTTATTTTCACCAAATCGCTTCGTTTTTATTATTTTTTTTTTACAAGCAAAAAGCTTTTTCCCCATATTTGATACAATGTAAATAACATCCTGATCACTCGTATTATTACTGTTAATCTAGCATAAACCCTACATTCTGTTCGGACAATCTGTATAAGACCAAAAGGTTTTAATAAAGTTTTGTTGCTGTTGATGATATTATAACCCCTTCCGCACTCGTAGGACGCAACGAAATCGAAGCCGCCCCTGTACTAATGAACACCATAACACCAGAGCATTATACACCGGTTGTGTTTTGTTCGAATTTGTCAAAGCTAGGTCTGTGGCTTATTCATCGGTATGAAACTCTGCGAGCTGGGCATATAAAATCAATAAATACCTATGTATATAGCCAATACATCTTTACAATCTATAATATCTCATCCTGGGTCACACTTATATTCTCTTATGAAATATTAGTTGTCTCAGTTTACCACGCTGTCGACGTGGAATTTATAACATCTACCTTAATGTGAGGAGAATGGCATCATTCGACATATAATCACTTTTCACGCGTTTATGCCAATCTGTTCTATCCCTCCAACCTTTCTTGAACATATACGCTCTGAAATAGTTTCCCAAATAACAAAAGAAGCCCTTATTGACCTTATCATTTTATGCCTATACTTCCTCTATTTACCTATTGAGACAGATTCCAATAAAATATATTAAGTCTACATATGTGAAACCCTATATAATCTCTTTCAGAAAACATCTATGAGAATAAAATTGACAAGATAGTTATCAGATTAATTGGAAATTTATAAGCAATTGGGAAAAAAATAGATATGGCGGATAAAATTTCATTAATAAACTTGCCACCATAGATTCGCTTGCCTTGATGAAACGTAGTGCATTGATGGTCGAAATAGAGAAATAAAAAGCTCATTAGGGATTCAGAATGCGCATAACTTCTTTTATAAATATTGTAACAAAGTATTTATTATTTTATTACCGGGTAGTTGGCGCTTTACGCTCCAGGAACCTGGGTTATAAATATCCCTCCAATATCCCCTATTATTTTATTAACAGAGTATCATTTTTTATGTTTCTATATTTCTGCTCTGTAAACTTCCTTTATTGCTTATATATTTTTTATTTGTCATTCATAGTTTGTTTTTGCTTTAAATAAATTTCTGTGTCATCTTGAAGTTTGTCTTTCCTAATTTTCCACGTTACAATTTGGTGGAGATGCTAGGTAAATTAGGGAAGACAAACTGAAGATCGTCGAGAAGACCTAGAGGCCATGGGTGCTGTAATATACATTTTCCGAGACTGACACCAGGATTCCACGCCGTGTTAAAGCCAAGACTTCCCTCCAAAATGACGATGTCCTTATAGACGACGATACAAGACAAAGCTCTCTTCACGCCGCAGGAAAAATACGCAAAGGTACTAGGGACAATGTTCCAAGACTTCGATGGAATCCTTGGCAGAAGCACGTCAGATCCACGTTAGTAACTACTGTAATTGCAAGCTGTGGGGCACAGCTCCCATAGAGAAGAAGCTATGTAACAAAGTATTTACTATTTTATTAAAAAAGTATCATCTTTATGTTTATATTTTGCTACTCTGTAAACTTCCCTCATTGCTTATCTTTTTTTGTTTATCATTCATAGTTTGTTTTTGCCTTAAATAAATTGCTGTGTTATCCTGAAGTTTGTGTTCTCTAATTTTCCACGTGGCTATATATATATATATATATATATATATATATATATAAAGAGACAAGGGTCGCCTCTCCCGTCAAAACAGACGTCTAAAACAGACGGGAGAGGCGACCCTTGTCTCTTTAGATCATTTTCCTCCCGGCAAAATTTCCATCTATATATATATATATATATATATATATATAAAAATAAATAGTTGTATAGTTTTATAGTTAAGTATTCTATTAAAATTATCTTCATTAGTTTGATTATTTAAATTCAAATTATAAATTTGTTAATTGTTATTATTTAGTATAGATAGAGAAAAAAAAAAAAAAAAATTCTTTACTTCTAAAACATCCTCTAGTTAATTATATAATATAATTATATAGATATAAATAGAATATATAATTATATAAATTATATATTCTTCCCTTAACTATCTTATCTTTATTCTTTGAATGTCTTGTTCTCCCACAATTCGGTCTAAATTTGTCCCCACCCCCCCACAACATGTGTTATCCAGAAATAGTTGTTTACAGTTGAAGGCGTTCGCGGACAAGGTAGGTACACATTATATCTGTTCATATAAATGTTTCACTGTAGTAACTTTATATTAACACATAAAATACGGTTGAAAGGAGGTCTAGACATAATAGAGAAGGGATGAAATGTTGAAAAGCTGAATTTCTATTTGAGAAGTCCCGGTTCAGCAGACCTCTTTTTTCAATAATTACTCCAATTTAAGTTTTTTGTATATGTCTGGTCTACCATTAGGGTTTCAAAACATAATAACCAAACTTATAATAAAAGTTAATTCATATTATAGATATTTTACTAAATACAACTTTTTATATTCATATTTTAAAATAAAAAAATTTAAAAAATCTTTAAAAAAAAAAAGAGAATAAAATATAAAATTATAAAAAAATATATATATATACTAACAATCTTATCTACCTTATTTACAAAACTTTTTGTTTTCTTTCTATTAGTTTGATTAATAGTACATGGTTCTGTCTTTCTATCTTTTTTCTAACTATTATATATATTATCTCTTCGATTATTCTATATATAGGATTAGAGTATGTCTGAATGACGTGTAAAAGCCGATGTAATAGACGTTACTTTGTTAATTTTTTTATTGTTATTAATTATACTTATATAATTAACTAGAGGATGTTTTAGAAGTAAAGAATTTTTTTTTTTTTTTTTTCTCTATCTATACTAAATAATAACAATTAACAAATTTATAATTTGAATTTAAATAATCAAACTAATGAAGATAATTTTAATAGAATACTTAACTATAAAACTATACAACTATTTATTTTTATAATTAATTTAGATTTAGCTTGCTAATCTAACCAAATCTACTTGATATGATTTATCATTCTGATCAGATTGCTCCTTAAGTTTTAAATGTAGTATCACTGTTATATTTTTATTATATAGTTTTTACACTATATATATATATATATATATGAAATGTAAATAATAAAGTTTATCAAATAAAATTTTAAATCTTAAATATAATTTAAATTAAGTTGATATTATATAGTGAGTTAAGATGGATTTATATATTGATATAACTATATTTAAAACTTTTAATAATAGTAATATTTATATATAAAAAGGAAATTCTATTAGATTAGCAAGCTAAATCTAAATTAATTATATAAGATAAAAGTTGATAATTATTTTTGTGTTTAAGTTAGATGAGATTAAAAAGTTGTTTATATGTATTATATTTATATCTTATTTAGGAGAGAAAAATGTAATAAAAGTAATTATATGTTAGAATAATATGTTTTTATTTTAGATAGAAAAAAAAATTGAAAAATAAAAAGAAAATTTAACAAGAAAAGAAGATTTAACAACGTAACGTCTTTTGGCATCGGCTTTTACCCGTCATTTAGACATACTCTTAAAATAAATAGGAATAAAGAAGAGATTTATAATGATTATATATTTATTTTTTAGTAAAAGAGAGGAAAGAGATAATGTATGGTTCTTTCTTTATCTCTTTCCTCTCTTTTACTAAAAAATAAATATATAATCATTATAAATCTCTTCTTTATTCCTATTTATTTTAAGAGTATGTCTAAATGACAGGTAAAAGCCGATGCTAAAAGACGTTACGTTGTTAAATCTTCTTTTCTTGTTATATTTTCTTTTTATTTTTCAAATTTTTTTTTCTATCTAAAATAAAAACATATTATTCTAACATATAATTACTTTTATTACATTTTTCTCTCCTAAATAAGATATAAATATAATACATATAAACAACTTTTTAATCTCATCTAACTTAAACACAAAAATAATTATCAACTTTTATCTTATATATATATATATATATGTGATGAGGTCTGGTAGCCTCTTGTAGAATCCTGTCGACTATAATGTGATGATGTTCTGTTGACTCTTGTTATACTGTGTTGACCGAGAGGAAGAGTCAGGATGGGGAGTTTTCCAGTACATCTCTGCACCTTGGAAGACCTTTTACAGTTCTCACAAAGTACAGGCAGTCGTGGTCGAGGCAGAGTGGGAGGCTTGGGAATGTCCACACAAAAAACGAAGACACAGTTGCACTAAGAAAGTTCCGTGAACAGATAAAAGTTGAGCTAGGAGCGAAAGATGGAGAGATAGAAGAGTTCTTACTGACTACATGGTGGATGAGGTGGATCTGGGTTACAACCGACGAGGGCTCACGCAGATGGTCAAGTAACTGTAAAGTGACTATCAAGTGACTGTATTTATAGGTTAAGACGGGAGCCCTATATATCTTTCCCGAGAAAGGGAGCATTGCATTTCAACAGATGCGAAGAGTGTGGATCGTCTGGTGAAATTGGACACTGGCGCCGTCCTGACAGTTTCCAATCTATCTTTAGATGTTGTTTTGTGACTTCCATCTATCTCGAATTAAGACGTTTTTGACTTCTATCTCTTCAGCTCAACTCTTAATCTATTACAGAGTTTTATTTATTTATTTATTATTTACATATGATGATGTAATGACACATGTCAATCATGCGTATAATCATTTACAGATGTGTTTCTATTATACAACATGAATATCTTGTTATAAGTTATATACAATATGGGGTTGTTGGCTTAAATTACCATATATACTTATATATATATAGAAGCATAGGGCGCCTCTCCCGTCAAAATAAACGTCAAAACCTGACGCCGTCAATATCCTCCCGGCAAATTTTCCATCTCTCTATATATATATATCATATACTAACGAATGTACCCGGCTTCGCCCGGGTTTTACCCGAGTAAAAGTTTGTCTAACGAACATTTGTTGAAACAATTCTCTATAAACTTATTAAAAAAATAATAGATATATTTTGATAATTTGAAACTCGTAAATTTGAATCTCTCGATGAAGTGAACATTTTTTCCCGGTCCCTTTAAAAATACTCGATAAGTTGAATAAAATCAATATTAATTGGTTCCCTCGGTAATTGGAAGTTAAAGGAATAGTATCTTGCCTTGGAATTGTATCATTATTCTTGTCTCGAATAAATTGCCGTGGCATCCTGAATTTTGTCTTTCCTAATTTTCTACATTACAAAATCATCGTTTTATCTAGTGAACATTTTTTCCCGGTCCCTTGAAAAATACTCGATAACTAACTTTGACTTGTGCGCAATTAATAAGTAGAAAATCTTATTTTTGATAAATAATCTTCAAGATAATAAACTTAGTGATAATAAAAGTTATAGATAAAAAAACTTGTTATGATCCTCGCAATGGGGGCGCTGCTTGCGAGTTAAATCTACATATCTGCAAATAACTCTAAGGATATTCAAGATATTCAAGAAATTATTTTTCAGAAACCTTTCCAGTACTATACTAAATAACATCCCAAAGTTCCATGGCGTTCCAATGAGTGGTTTGGTCAGGCATAAAGGACAGACACACACTCATACATTCATTTATATATATATATATATATATATATATGGAAGCAATGGTCGCCTCTCCCGTCAAAATAAACGTCAGAATCTGACGCCATCTATTGACCGTCGCCGCAACTAGCGGCATCGGGTCGGTGACAAAGCCACAACACCAACTTTGGCAAACTGATAAGCGTCCACCTAGAGACCATGGTTTCGGGCTAATGGCCCTCGTCAGTCTAGGGCGGACTTTATTCCATGAGATTTACACGGGATCTAATGGAATCCTCACAATCTACCAAAGAGGTGTAGTTGCGGCGACGGTCAATAGATGGCGTCAGATTCTGACGTTTATTTTGACGGGAGAGGCGACCATTGCTTCCATGGATTAATTTCCTCCCGGCAAATTTCCCATATATATATATATGAGAAAACAATAGAAAAAAATAAAAGATAAGTGGGTCAGGTGTTGATATTAAAAATAAAGAAGACACCTCCTGACCACGAGCACATGTGCTTTTTAGATGGCAGAGCGCCATCTAGTGGAGCAAGAATAAACTAAACGTTTATTTAGCTTGCTTCCTGATATTTGGCCAACCCAAGGTTACAGCCTACTCCACGCTGACGAGAGCCAACAGCGCGGAACGCGTTCGTGGATGGCTTTTCTTGATTTATCAAGAAATTAGGTTGGCCAAATATCACGGAGCAAGCTAAATAAACGTTTAGTTTATTATTGCTCCACTAGATGGCGCTCTGCCATCTAAAAAGCACATGTGCTCGTGGTCAGGAGATGCCTTCTTTATATTAGTATATATACTAGCGGATGTGCCCGGCTTCGCACGGGTTTTACCCGAGTGAATGTTTGTCTAACGAACATTTGTTAAAACAATTCTCTATATATATATATTGCGTATGATATTGTTTTTTACAGCACAATACAACAATGTTGGCAAGTTTATTTCTTGTTTTAAACTTATAAAACGTACTCGGCTTCGCCAGGGGTTTTACCCGAGTAAAGGTTTGTCTAGCGAACATTTGTTAAAACAATTCTCTAAAAACTTATTTAAAAAAAAAAGATATATTTTGATAATTTGAAACTCGTAAATTTGAATCTCTCGATAAAGTGAACATTTTTTCCCGGTCCCTGTGTGCCGTGTCATCCTGAATTTTGTCTTTCCTAATTTTCTACATTAGAAAATCATAGTTTTATCTAGTGAACATTTTTTCCCGTGTCACATTGCCGTGTCATCCTGAGATAATCTTACTTTTGATAAATAATATTTAAGATAACAAACTTAGTGATAAGAAAACTTGTTAACATCGTCACAATGGGAGCGCTGCTTGCGAGTTAAATCTACAAATCTGCAAATAACTCCAAGGATATTCAAGATATTCAGGAGATTATTTTTCAAAAACCTTCCCGGTTCTATACCTAATAATATCCCAAAATTTCACGTCGATTGGATGTATGGTTTTTGAATCTATAAAGTACAGACAAACAGACAGACAGACATTCAATTTTATAAATATAGATATATATATATGATAATTTAAAACCCCAGTCATTCTACCATGTCCCTGCATATGCCTCACCACCTTGTACCCTGTACCAAACTTATAACTACTGTATAACATGATGCACTGTTGAGAGCCAAATAAAATACGGACTGTGTGTCAGACAGACAGAGAAAAACAAGGAGATAATACGATTATAGATATTAATAAACGATTGCAGTTAGGCCTAGAGTTAAGAGGAAAGATTCCCACCTCACACCATTAGCGCTAGGTCAACGACACTTTTATTCCAGAGAATTCCAAGACAAAGGACCCCGAAGTTGAATTCTCTAAAAACAACTTTATTTGGGTCAATGCTCCATCCTGACATTTTCTGCTATAACTATCAAAGATGGCTTCCCAGTCGTGTGGACCAATCAAGGAGATTCTTCATCTTCCATGATGTAATGAATGACCAATCAGAATCTCAAAAGAGGTCACGTTACACCACCCGACTGGGGAAGCCTCAGTAGTGTCTCCGAGTCTCATTCGTACTAGACGTGTCTTCTGATCCAGCGTAAATCGCGGGGCGTAAGCTCACTCTCCTCCATGCTCTCTGTCTGTCAGCATAGGTTCCCTTGACCAACCTATCCTGTGTCCTCACTCCTGCCATCAAGACTGCAAAATTCTCCCCAATACAAAAAAACTTCCAGTTGACAGCGCCCTTGCTGTCACAACTGCCACAGAGAAAACACAGAGTCGGCAAGATTCTCCACCTGTATATAGAAGAATAGGGCGCCTCTCCCGTCAAAATAAACGTCAAAAACTGACGCCATCTATTGACCGTCGCCGCAACTAGCGGCCTCGGGTTGGTGACAAAGCCACAACACCAGCTTTGTAAAACTGAGAACCGTCTACCTAGAGGCCATGGTTTCGGGCTAGTGGCCCTCGTCAGTCTAGGGCGGACTTTATTCCATGAGATCCACACGGGATCTAATGGAATCTTCACAATCTGCCAAAGAAGTGTTTTGCTGGCAAGGTGGCTGAGCCAAATCTATGGCTAGATATAGATGGAAAATTTGCCGGGAGGAAATTAATCCATAGAAGCATAAGGCGCCTCTCCCGTCAAAATAAACGTCAAAAACTGACGCCATCTATGATGGCCGAGAAAAGCCTTGATAAATCAAGAAATTGGGTTGGCCAAATATCAGGGAACAGGTTTAATAAATGAATAGTTAATTTCTGTTCCACCAGATGGCGCTCTGCCTTCTGAAAAGCACATGTATTCCTAGTCAGGATATGCCTTTTTTATTTTTAATATCAGCACCTGACCTTTTTATTATTTTTTTAAATTGTTTTTTCATATATATCTTTATATCTATAAAAATGAAATTCAAAATCGATGTTTGTTATCGCCTTGCGCAAAATCTACAGGATCAATCATTATGAAATTTCGCATGTAGGTAGCTGAAGATTTCTTTTAACATATAAGCTATTCAAAAAACTGAAAAGGTAATGTGCTTTTTTTAAAATGTAAAACCAAAAAGCGTTAGTTCCAGCCTTTTACCGCTTGGCGCCGCACTGGTCGCGACAATAAATGAATTTGATTGGTTAATAATTTTACACATGGTTTGTTTACACGATGAATGTTTTTAAAAGGTAAGATTAACCAATCGCCGTGAAACTTTAGGAAGTTATTTACTATACTACTGGGAAGGTTTCTGGTTTGAATTTGATTTGAAATAATTATTCGTTGCAATTTTATTTGCAAATTTTCTACTTTTACTCGCAAGCAGCGCCTCTCGCGTCATCTGTTGAAATTACATTTATAAATTGTAACAATGCTTAAAATGTGTTGCAAGTATAATAATTTAATTTGAAAATTTAGTAATATAATATTGCAATGACGTAAAAAAAAAACTTGGCATTTCAATATTAATATATATTTAAAGAAAATATTGTAACGTTTTTGTGTTAAATGTTAAAATGTAATGTTAAAATATATTTTTACATTGTTAATTTAATTCGTTGTTGTTTTATAATAATGAAGATGTAAATTGCATTGTTGTTGTTGTTTATTATCGTTTGTTTATATAAAAAAAATTACCTTGTATGTTATGATAACAAAAATGAATTTTTAAATTAATATATATAATCCATTGAGAAAAAATAAATAATTAATTATCAAAATCACTAAATGACAATTATCTTATTTGAAAATAATAAATGTTTTCAAAAAATTATGTGTTTCCAAAATATATTTAAACGCATATAACAATATTTATATACGTTTATAAATCAATATATAGGTGGATTGGTTGTTTTCTAGAATCGTTTTAACAAATGTTCGTTAGGCAAACTTTTACTCGGATAAAAACCGGTCGAAGCCGACTACATTCGCTAAATACAGTTACAGTGTACTCCGCTTATAACGAAGTCGCATTATCCATGACAATCACTTTGTTATATCCGAAGTTTGTTATATCCGCAGTTGGAAAAAAAAATATTTTGTACCAATAATTTTATTTACTATTCAACTCAAAAGAGCAACACAAAGATCAATAACAACCTCATCAGGTGTTTTTGGAGAAGTAGTTTGTGATTTTCTTTTGACATTTAGAAGTCAGTAACAAGTGCTGAACACTCTTTTCGATGTTGTCCAAGTCTGACAGATGCCTATGAAGAGACTTGGACTCATCCTGACATTGAAGCAACAATCGCAGAGTTTGAATGCTCTCCAAGACCTCTTTTGGATGCGGAATGTGGACAATTGGGTCTACTTCTTCATCAACTTGGTCCGTTTCTTCTTCTTCTTTTGCTTGAAGAATGCTCTCGACAATTTCTACATCGGATAACATGGCATTTGTAACGACGTCATTGTCAGCGTCAGCATAAGAATCGAAATCCATCTCTAACGGTATTTTTAAAACTTCTTTCATGCGATCGAAGAGGCTTTGTTGCTCCCACATTTGTGTTGCAGGCTGTGGTGTATCCAATGGAGAACTGACATCGGACTTAATAATTCCACTATGATGCCAACAGTTGGAAATTGTCGCTGGAAGCACATCATTCCATGCTACAGATATAATATCCACAGCTTGCTTAAGATTGATTGTTAATGCTGTTCCAGCATCGTATGCCGTCAAATATTTCCTCATTAAACGCGTTCGATAAATCATCTTGAAATTGCGAATAATGCCTTGGTCGCATGGTTGCAGCATTGAAGTGGTATTTGGCGGCAAGAATGCTATACGAGTATTTGTGAGGCCCTGCATGTCTGGGGGATGAGCGCCGCAATTGTCAAGCAGGAGGATAATTTGTCGATGTTGTCCAGCCATCTTCTTGTCGATGTGCCGAACCCAGGATTCGAAGAGTAGTCCAGTCATCCAGGCCTTCTGATTTGCTTCGTACTGAACAGGAAGGTGCTTGATTCCTCGGAAGCATCTCGGCTGTTTCGCCTTTCCAATGACCAAAGGTTGCATCTTTTCAGAACCATCCATATTGCAGCATAGAAGGATTGTGATCCGTTCCTTACTAGCCTTTCCGCCGGTGCAAGTTTCTCCCTTAAAGTGAAGTGTCTTGTCAGGAAGAAGACGCCAGAAGAGACCGGTTTCATCGGCGTTGAAGATGTCTTTGCAAGCATAGTTACTAATTATATTAGGCATTACATCGGTCAACCAGTTCGTCATTGTCTCACGATTGACATCAGCTGATTCTCCACAAATGTTGCGCAGCTTGATGCCATGCCTTGCCTTCCAACGCTCGATCCATCCACCACTCCCAGTAAAATCCTTTAATCCAAATTCAAGAGCCAGGGTCTTCGCCTTTTCGGAAAGCAATGGACCATTAACTGGAAGCGCTGCACTTCTTGCCTGCTTGAACCACTGCAGCAGAGCCTCATCAACATCAGCATATGTAGATCCACGTGCTCGTTTCCGACTGCTTTCTCCCGCATGCAGAGCTTGTTGGTGGATCTTCTCAGAGTTCTTTATTATGGTGCTGAGCGACGACTGTGGGATATTATGTTTCTGGGCAACATCTGTCTTTTTCTTCTTCTCCACTTCAATCTCTCTTAGGATTTGCAGCTTGACTGACAGAGATAGTGAGTTTCTTGTTTGTTTTCGTTCTCCTGCCATGGTAAACGTTAATAAAATACAGCGTTTATTAAACAATTTATTTTTGTTTAAATAATGTAAAAAAAATACTTATAATATGTTTGCATATTTTAAAATTGTATATTATTAACTTATTTGTTGTGTATCATTAAATTTGTGTCATTCACACGTTGTAATTTGATATATATTATGCATAATATATTAGTCAATTATAATGGTAAATGAGAAACTTCGTTATAAACGGATAAAATAAAAATTTATACATGCAAATCACTTCGTTATAAGCGAAAATTCTTTATATCCGACTTCGCAATATCCAGAGTTCTTTCAATGGTTTAAGCCCTTCTTTTCTTTCGTGCAGACAATTTCATTCGCTATATGCGGAATTTCGCTATAACCGACTTTGTTATAAGCGGAGTACACTGTATTTACAAATCTTTGTTTATGGCAAGATATTATTCCTTCAACTTCAAATTACCGAGTGGACCAATTAATACTGATTTTCTTCAACTTATCGAGTATTTTTCAGGGGACCGAGACAATTTTCAAATCATCGAGAGTAGAGACAAGTATAGATTCAGTAGGGATTGGATGTGTGATAGAATCGTTTTAACAAATGTTCGTTAGGCAAACATTTACTCGGGTAAAAAACCGGGCGAAACCAGGAACATATATATATTTGTCTGTCGGCTATGCAAGCCCTCAATATATAACTGATCTCGCTGAAATTTGAACATAACAGAGCGTTAAATCTGGAAGAGCTTTTTGTCGCACTTTTAACCAAGAAGCCAGGTCATCTCTATATATAAAATATCGTTTCTCGGCCTTTTGGCTAAGATCATTCTATATACAGTTACGAGCGTATTCTTCATCTCTTAATCAGTCATCTCTGTCACCGTTTGCTTTTTTTTTTTTTTGGAATGGTGCCCTCCTATTGGTTGGCTACGGTCACGCCACCTTTGCTTCCCCTCCCCTCTAAATTGCTTTTACTCCTCACTCATGTACATATATAACCTTTTAGGGGAATCCCCTTGTAAGACAATAGTGTCTTAATAAAGGTTTTTGTTGTTGTTGTTAAATTGTACAGGGTTTGCAACGCATGTTGCACCAGCACAATCTACTGGTTCAACAGTTTAAAACTGCACTTGAAAATCTCCCCAGTGACGCATACAGAGTTGTTGTAAATGCAGATCGGACACCTCCTGGTCAACATCCTAGACGGTATAATGCTCCTACAGCTAATGAGGTTGCAGTTGTCTTAGTTGGTAATCAGTTTGGCTCACGTGACATTGTTTTACGTCAGCGAGATAATGTACTTCAACATGTAAGATACACACATCGTTTTTATGATGCCCTTCAATATCCTTTAATTTTCTGGAAAGGCCAAGAAGGATATTCTTTTCATATTCCTCAGATCGACCCAAACACTAAACAGCCTTTGTCAAGTAAAGTGTCTTCTATGGATTTTTATGGCTATTTTATTATGGTTCGACGAAATAGTCCAAATGTCATTGTTCAATTTGGCCAGCTCTTTCATCAATTCCTGGTCGATATGTATGCTAAGGTAGAAAGTGAACGCTTGCGCTATATTACGCTGCACCAGAGAAACTTGCGTTCAGAGAGTTATATTCATTTGCGCGATGCCCTGTCAACTGATGCAAATATTGACCCTATAGCTTGAGTCAAAGGATCATTTTACCATCAAGTTTTGTCAATAGTGCCTGGTATTAGACAGAATATACGCAAGATGCTTTTTGTTATGTTCGAAAATTTGGGCGTCCAGATCTTTTTATTACTTTTACAAGTAACCCCTCTTGGGAAGAGATATCTGCAGCGTTGCTACCAGGACAAAAACAGCTGGATAGGCATGATATCACAGCTCGGTTTTATCGGCAAAAATTAGTTAAATTTATTGGGGCTCTAACAAAAGGACAATTGTATGGAGCAACAGTTTCGTGGATGTATTCTGTTGAATGGCAGAAAAGGGGACTTCCTCATGCGCACATATTAGTTTGGCTAGCAAATAAGCTCCGTCCCACTCAGATAGACACTGTTATATGTGCTGATTTCCAGATCCTATTCAAGACCCACTATTGTATAACATTGTGGTTAAGAATATGATCCATGGGCCTTGCGGTGAGTACAACCCTGTGTTCCCCTGCAAGAAGAATAGTGGATGTTCTAAAAAATATCCTAAACAGTTTTTGATGGAAACCCAAACTAATGAGAATGGTTATCCTTTATATAGGCGACGCGCGCCTGAAGCAGGTGGCTTTACTGCAAAGGTTAAAATACGTAGAAACGAAGAGGTCACAATTGACAATCGCTGGGTCGTGCCTTATTCGCCATTGCTATCGAAGATGTTTTGTGCCCATATCAATGTTGAGAATTGTAGTTCTGTTGAGGAGATAAAATATATTTGCAAATATCATAATAAGGGCAGTGAGATCAAGCTATTATTAATTTACGCAGAGAAGGTAGAGGTCCTGACCTTCAAAATGAGGTGCGAATGTATGAGTGTGCCAGATACATAAGCAGCAATGAAGCTGTTTGGCGTCTTCTCAGCTTCCCTTTACACCAACGCCATCCAGCTGTTAACCATTTAGCTGTGCATCTTGAGAATGGAGAACGGATATATTTCAATCAAAACACACTTGCCAATCAAATGCGTAATCCACCAAGGACAACCCTGACTGCATTTTTTTCATTATGCCAAACTGATTCCTTTGCTAGGACCCTGCTCTATCCAGATGTTCCCCAATACTACACTTGGAATTCTTCTGCCCATGAATGGAGAAGGCGAGTTCAAGGCAAGCCGGTTGAAGGATGGCCAGGAGTGAAGAGATCAGACACTATTGGACGGGTTTACGCTGTGCATGTCAGTAACTTTGAATGCTTTTGTTTACGTATGTTACTACATAACATCAAGGGACCGCCTTCGCATATTTGAAGATTGTTAATGGCACTCAATACGAAACATTTAGAGATACATGCGCAGCTCTTGGATTATTGGAGAATGATAACCATTGGGTTCTCACAATGGATGAGGTTATTCTTTGTCAGGCTCCTACAAGAGTAAGGTAATTGTTTGCCACATATTAATATCTACGTGCACAATTTCAAACCCTCAGCAGTTATGGATTACATATCGAGATGAGATGGCAGGTGATATACTTCATCGTTATCAGCTTCTGGATTCCTCCATCAGGTATAATGATCTGATATATAATGAAACATTGTGTGACATTGATGATCGTGTCGTATCTATATGTGGGAAGAGCTGCAGGAATTAGGCTTAGAAGCACCCAGGAGAAATGTGGTTACCAATTCTGACATTTTGAGATAACTTGCGTATGATACGGCAGAACTTGAAGACAATGTTGCATCCATGATTCCCGAACTCTTGTCAGAACAAAGAAGAGTTGTTGATGCTGTTTTAGCAAGAATTAATTTGTCACAACCCATAATTATTTTTTTTAGATTCGCCAGGTGGAACAGGTAAAACATTTATTTTGAATCTTCTATTAGCAATGGTTAGGAAGGAACAAAATATTGCCATTGCTATTGCTTCCTCAGGAATAGCTGCGACATTGCTTGCGGGCGAATGGACTGCACATTCAGTGCTGAAATTACCTCTGACTTTTGCAGAGGGCCAGACTGCTGTTTGCAATATACGAAAAAAATAGTGATAAAGCTTCACTCTTACGTAGCTGTAAGTTGCTGGTTTGGGATTAGTGCACCATGGCCCATAAAATTGCCTTGGAAGCCCTTGATAGGACAATACAGGATATCCGTGATGATCCACAACCCATGGGTGGTTTAGTAGTGCTTTTGGCCGGTGATTTCCGACAGACTCTTCCAGTTGTCACTAGAGGTACAGCTGCTGATGAGATGAATGCCTGTCTAAAGTCTTCTTATCTTTGGAGCCATATTGTGAAAATGCATCTCACAGTCAACATGAGAGTTCAACTCCATAATGATACCACTGTTGCGCAATTTGCAGACGAACTCTTAAAGATAGCTAAGGGCAACTAGAAACTGATTCCGAGGGTAACATCCAGTTTTCAAATACGTTTTGCCAAGTGGTAGAATCTTCAGAAAGTCTGTATGAAAAGGTTTTTCCTAATATATGTGTAAACTATTTATCTGAAGAATGGTTATGTGCCCACACTATTTTAGCCTCCAAAAATAGCACTGTGATAGAAATAGATAATAAAATACTAAATTCAATCCCGAGTGAAAGCAAAGTCTATAGATCAATTGATACAATGGTTGATCCTGATGAATCTGTGTCGTATCCCCCCGAATTTTTGAATTCACTGAAATTGTCTGGTACCTTCACACAAAATTGTACTAAAAGTTGGTGTGCCAGTAATTTTAATACAAAACCTTGATACACCCCGTCTCTGCAATGACACTAGATTATGCATCACTCGAATGGGCACTAATGTTCTCCAGGCTCGAATTTTAACTGGCTCTTTTCGAGGGGAAGAGGTCTTGATTCCTAAAAAACCTTTTATTCCAAATGATCTGCCTTTTAAGTTTAGACGCTTGCAATTCCCAGTTATGGTTGCCTTTGCTATGACAATTAATATAATTCAGGGTCAAACATTGCAAGTAGTTGGTGTGCATCTTGAGTCTCCCTGTTTCTCGCATGGGCAACTCTATGTAGCATGCTCCCGTGTTTCCAGCCCAAGACATTTATTTGACTTTAGTTCTACTTTTAGCAAGACACGCAATATTGTTTATCAGGGGGCTTTGATCTAGATTTTGACAATTTTAAAAGAGATTTCTTTGAATAATGATTTTGGAAGCTTGACTTTTGTAAATATATTTTGTCAATAATTTGTTCATCATTATTGCTCTACTATAGTTTCATCGATAAAGCTTTTTTTACTTTATTTTGTTTTGTTTTTCCCCATTTTATTCATTTACATAACTCTATTCTAGAGAATTGTTATTTATATGGTGTCAACATTTCTGGTTCACTTAAGGTTTTTGTTAGCCTGTAACACACCTTATGATAGCTCATTATCAGGATAACTTTGCTGCTTTGAATTTTACATCATTTGTATTTTTATGACTGCAATATTGAACAGAAAGTCAATTCTGCATACTCATAATATATACGCAATTGTATTATAGTTATTTCTATACAATTTTTCATTCTGTAATTTTTTTATATTAGTTTGCATAATTTATTTAAAAAAATTGTTTTGGGTTATATACATTAAGAATTTGTAAAATATAAAAGTCAAAGTTTTACAAAAAAATATATATATATATATATCTATATAGATAATACCGTAACAGAGTTTTCCATTGTAAAGTCCTGAGCTATCTCCTCCGAAGATTCTGAACTACACATAACAATCTATATACCAAAATTTTCGTTATTTTTTTCTTCGTATGATAGGCCTGTTTTTATTTTCCTAATGTTAACAGTTATTTTTATTTTTTAATTTAATCTATTTTACAATCGTAGATTTTTTGCATTTATCATCATCAATTCATTTGGTTTGAAATGCGTAAAAATGTGTTTTGAAATAATATATATTTCTGATTCATTTGATTATGTAAGTACTTTGTTATAGTTTTTCATTTAAATATATAAATTTTTCGAATTGTAGATTGAATTATTACTTTTATTCTATAATAATTATCTTTTATAAGTGTTTGTTATAGTTTTTCATTTGAATTTAGCACAATTTTTGTATCTGGTTATCTTTTATGGCATCTTTTCATCTCTCTTTGGTATCTTTTTTTTTCTCATTAATAAGACCTAATCCAAATAATTTAATAGTGTGTGACGTTTCAGCAACAGCATCAGAAAGAAGAATAAATGAACTAAAGAATAAAATCTCATTTTTTCTTTTGTCTGATGATGGTGGCATTTGGATTAGGTCTTATTTTTTTTATTAATTTGTTATAGTTTTTCATTTGAATTTAGCTCCATTTTTGTGTCTTATTTCTTCTTTATATTAAAACTTAGAATTAAGCTTTGCTTTTTTATATACATGTTTATTACACATTTAGCAATACTTTTTCTTTATATTTGCTCTTATTTACTCATTTTTTTACTCTTTCACAATCAGATTTTGAAAATGGCTAAATGGCTTCACTTCTCCCTATTTGCTTTTGTAGCTTTTCTTATAAAAAAATATTAGAACTTAGAATTAAGCTTTGCTTTTTTATATACATGTTTGTTACACATTTAGCAATATATACACAGAAATATTTTTGGAATATTTAACTTTTTTGGTGAATTTTTGTCAGGGAAGCTATGGACTGCCGTAATCATGCGGCTGCAAAAGTGCCGTACTTATGCAGTATTTTGATGCTTTTCCTGTGAAAAGGATAATGAAATTTAAAATTAAGCTCTGCTTTTTTATATACATGTTATTTACACATTTAGCAATATATACACAGAAATATTTTTGGAATATTTAACTTTTTTGGTGAATTTTTGTCAGGGAAGCTATGGACTGCCGTAATCATGCATTATGTTGATGTTCTTCTCATAAAAAAAATATTTGGGTTTGGAATTGGGCTTTGCTTTTTGTATACATGTTTTTTACATATTTAGCAATTTACACACAGAAAAATTTTGGAATATTTAACTTTCTTGGTGAATTTTTGTCAGGGAAGCTATGGACTGCCGTAATCATCCGGCTGCAAAAGTGCCGTACTTATGCAGTATTTTGATGCTTTTCCTGTGAAAAGGATAATGAAATTTAA
>CP092866.1:87606435-87631953 GCA_030710605.1 Cordylochernes scorpioides | reverse complement strand
CTGTCTGTCAGGGACCCTCGACACTGTTCTAAAGTAACCTTCCCTTTTCTAGGAAATCTTATTTTTAAAATTGTTAGAAGTTAGAAAAGCTGTCAGAAAAGAATCATTAGAAATTTTAAAGATTGTGAAAATATGTATTAAAATTTTGTTTTCATTGATATAAGTTACATTTTTATTAAAATTATAAATTAATTGAATAATAAAACATTTATTATGCTTCAAATTCATTTATATTTGTTTTCCAGTTCCCTCCCACAGTAACTGGAGATCAAATTGAATGAATTTAATGCTTTATAATCGTTATCATATAATTAATATATTTAAAGTCATAGGAAATATATTCAGTAATTCTATCATTTGTTTTAGTATAAGAGTAGAATATAAGTTGTTGGTTAGATTAATTGGAGAAGTTTGAAGTTTCAAATTTATAATTATATTTATTATTGCTTAGGTATTTGTGTATTGACAGCCTATTGTAAAACTTTACTGTTTTGTATTTAAAACCATTGTTTAAATACTCTTTATTAAGATTTTTAATGTCTTTAATAAAGTTTGTTTTAATGTTGTTGATTCTATAAAATCTTAAAAATTGACCAAAATATATGCCTTTGCAGCAATTTGATGATATGTTGGAATTGACATTACAGAATTTAATAATTTTAAATTATAACAATTTCTTTTGTCATATGTTCCAATTGACTTGTTTGCAAGGTTTATATTTAAGTCTAAAAAGTTAACCTCCTTGTTATTAGTTATCTTTTCATTATTTTTAAGTTTCAAATATTTAGGGTATATTTTGTAAATGACATTATTGAATTGTGGGTTATTCAAGATAATGATGTCATCTACATAGCGGAACATATGCCAATTTACATCATTCTGTAGGAAGAACTCTCTTTCATACCAAAAAAGTAATAAGTTTGCTAGTAGTGGACTGGATGAAGTTCCCATTGGAACACCTTTAGATTGAATGTATATTTTGTTTTTAAAATTAATATAATTAAAGTTTAAGAAGGTTTCAAGTAATGTTTTTGCTGTTTTGTTATCTAATTTAAATGTTTTGTATTTGTTGTGAATAATTTGAATATGGAATGTTTTATCATTAATGAATTCATTTATTAAGCTGTGTATTTTATTATTAAGGTCTTCTAAACGTATGTTAGAGTAAAGATCTTCAAAATCAAATGTATGAACTGTATTGATCTTTTGTAGGTTATTTGTTAGGAAGTTAATGATTTTTTTATTAGAATCTATGAATTTATAATTATGTTTGTTAGTTATTTTATTTATTATGAATTGAAGTGTTGAAGCTAGTCTTAAATCTATGTTTTTTATGACTGAGTTTATTCCTGATGTGATTGTTCTAAATGAGATTGGTGTTTTATGTAATTTAGGAATAATATAAAATTTCGGTATGTTTGTGTTTTTGTTGTAATTAATGATTTTTAGTGTGTTTTCTACATTTTTAATATCTTTTTTGATTTTAGTTTCAGTTGTTTTTATGAAAGTGTATTTACTGTTGTTATTAATTTCATTTTTTAGAAGGTCATGATATAAGTTTTTACATATAATAGATAAATTATTTGAACATTTATCTATTGGACATATGATAAAATCTTTTTGTAAGTTTTCAAAATTGTCTTTTAAGGAATTAATTTCCGATTCATTAGGGATTGTGTATTTTAGTGTGTTGTTATAATAGTTTTTTATTTCTTTACTTAATTTATATTTCCATTCTAGGAAAGTAAATTCAGGAATTTTGTGTTTTATACTAGTTTTATTAATGAATATATCGATGTCTTTTAATATAGATTTAATTGTATTATTGAAATTGTGTTTGATCTGAGGTATATATTTATATCCTCTGTTTAAAATGTTTTGGAGTTTTGGTTCCAAAAAAGTATAATCGCTAGTTAAAATATGTCCTGTGAATTTATATTTATCTAGAACATTGTGGCAATTACATTTAGATTTTTTAAAATTTGTTAGATTATTAATAAACGGGTTATAATTGCATAATATACTGCCAATATTCTTGTTATATTTCCAGGTAGTTTTAAAATTTAAACCTTTTATAGGAAATAAACTGTTAATAGATTGGTCATTAAATATATCATTAAATTTGAAATGATCAAATAATTTGTTATTAAATTTAATAATAATGTTAATTTGGTTATTATTTTGTTTAATTTTTCTGTATTTGAAGATGTCGTTTGTGATATCTGTTAATCTATTAGAAAGATTGTGAATTTTAATGTGTTCTACAAGTTTTATAAGTTTGCTATTATTTAATTTGAATAATGTTTTAATAAAATTTTCAATGAAATTTTTTGTGTACATTTTGTTTGTGTCTAATAAGTTATTAAAGTTTATGAAGCCTAATTTGTTGGTAGTTTTACCTCTGGTTTTGACTGAGTTATTATTGGAGTTATGTTTTTTGTATTTATTACTAATTTCATAGATTGATATTTCAGATGGTTGTGGTGTGTATGTGTGGTTAAGTTCGTCGTTAAGTCCATAAGGGTATAAAGTGTTGTGTTGATAAATGTAATTGTTTTCTAGTAATAATCGTTGTTTTTTGTCTTGACAAATGTCAAGTATTTCTATCATGTAATTGTTAAAGGTATGTATTTTATTGTGTTGTTTCATGTATGTGTTACCAATTGATTTTTTCGAGTGGTTTCTATGTAAATTTATTCTTATGTTTAAAGGATTGCAAGTTTGTCCTATATATGAAAGTTGACAAGTTTGGCAAGTTAATTTATAAATAGTGTTTTCTATCTTACAACTAGGTGTTTGAAATGTGTCATGGTTCTTGAAAGTTGGGCAAGTTTGACATTTCTTATTTAGACAATTTTTAGCGAGTTTAGAGAACATAGAAGGGGTGCTAACCCAAAAATGTTTGTAGTTTTTTTTAAAGTTTTTTAGTTTGTTATTCTTTAAAACGTTTTTTTTTTATTAAAAATTATTTGCTATAGATGTTAGTTGAAATAATTAATAATTTGTTTGATAATTAATATAGATTGTTGTATGTATATCTGTAGTAATTGTAAGAATAACTAATAAAAAACATCTTTAAACTGACTAAAACACTGAGAAAAAAAAAATTCTGTGAGTATTATGTGATTATAATTACTTTTATATTTTAATCTTTCCTTTAAGATATAAATTATACCTTTTGGATATGTAAATAACAGAGTTTGTCTATTAAAAATTGAAATCTTAAATATAACTTAAATTAAGTTATTATCATAGAGCAAGCTCGTATGAATTTATATGAAATGTAAATAATAAAGTTTATCAAATAAAATTATTTAGTATAGTACTGGGAAGGTTTCTAGCAAATAAAATTTTTGAAATAACTTTTCGCCTAGAAATAATCAAGATAAATATTCTAATTTATCTGTTATAATTCAACAATCTGCTCTAAATATTATCATGATGATACGATGATTTTGTAATGTAGAAAATTAGGAAAGACAAAATTCAGGATGACACGGCAATTTATTTGAGACAAGAATAATGATACAATTCAAAGGCAAGATACTATTCCTTTAACTTCCAATTACCGAGGGAACCAATTAATATTGATTTTATTCAACCTATCGAGTATTTTTCAAGGGACAGGGAAAAAATGTTCACTTTATCGAGAGATTCGTTAAACAAACCTTTACTCGGGTAAAACCCGGGCGAAGCCGGGTACATCCATACAAGAATAATGATACAATTCCAAGGCAAGATACTATTCCTTTAACTTCCAATTACCGAGGGAACCAATTAATTTCGATTTTATTCAACTTATCGAGTATTATTCAAGGGACCGGGAAAAAATGTTCACTTTATCGAGAGATTCGTTAAACAAACCTTTACTCGGGTAAAACCCGGGCGAAGCCGGGTACATCCATACAAGAATAATGATACAATTCCAAGGCAAGATACTATTCCTTTTACTTCTAATTACCGAGGGAACAAATTAATATTGATTTTATTCAACTTATCGAGTATTTTTCAAGGGACCGGGAAAAAAATGTTCACTTTATCGAGAGATTCGTTAGACAAACTTTTACTCGGGTAAAACCCGGGCGAAGCCGGGTACGTCCGCTAGTATTATATAAATATATAATGTAACGAATATCATTATCATTATTATCATAATATTCTGTGTGTGTGTTTCGGAATATTATCAACAATAATATTCGTTAGGCAAACTTTCATTTGGATAAAACCCGGGCGAAGCCGGGTACACATCCGCTAGTATATATATATACAAGGTATGTCCCATAAGTTCCCGGACTGGGTCCATAAAAAAAAAAAGGTAATATTTTTTTTCAATTTTTTTATTAAAACTTTTCAAAGTAATCCCCCCTTGCTTCAACGCACCAGCGCCATCGTTTCTCCCAATTGTCGAAACAGTTTTTATAAGCCTCTTTTGGAATGCTCTTCAATGCTAACGGCGATTTTTCTATTATGTCATCCCTGGTGTCAAAATGTCTTCCTTTTAGAACTGCTTTAAGTTTGGGGAACAGGAAAAAGTCATTTGGTGCGATGTCTGGGAAATAGGGTGGTTGAAGTAGGATTTGTGTCCCGTTTTTCGCCGAAAAGCTAGTCATCAAGTGCGCTGTGTGAGTGCGAGCATTGTCATGGTGTAGGATCCAGCCACCATTAGTCCATTTTTCTGGCCTTTTTTTCGAATCGCTTCCCTTAGACGGCGAAGAATGCCCAAATACATTTCCTTAATAACTGTTTGGCCTGCAGGAAGATACTCGTGATGAACAATGCCCTTGTTATCCGAAAAAGCGACCAGCAACACCTTGTTTCTGGATTTTTTTGGGTCTAGGCTCACCCTAACCTCTCCACTCGGCAGATTGAGGTTTGGTTTCAGGGTCATAGCCATAGACCCATGTCTCGTCGCCTGTGATTATCTTGTCTTTCCATTCTGGATCCGTTCTTGTCATTTCCATCATGTCCTCACAGGTTGCAAGCCGACACAGTTTTTGCTCATTGGTGAGGAATCTTGGGATGAATTTTGCAGGAGTCTTTTTGAGCTTCAAATCTTCGGTTACGATCCTTCCAATCGTTGTTTTAGAGATGCCTGTGTCTTGCTCTAGCTCCAGCAAAGTGGTTCGAGGATTTTCCTTTATCAAATCGGTGATTTTTTGCACATTTTCATCAGTCCTTTGAAATTTTGGGCGTCCTTGACGAGGATCATCTTCAATGGAAATTCTGCCAGCTTTAAATATAGAATGCCATTCAAAAACAGTTGTTCTCTTTGGGGCGTCATTGGGGAATGCTTTATTAAGCATTTCAAAAGTTTCGGTTGCTGATATTTGAAGTTTCAAACACAAAATTCTATGCAAATCCTCTGCTTCAATTTTTGTTCCATCGTAAAATCGCCGCAGCGCTAGGTGTGACCTTTAAATAAATTAGAATAACCTTGGCGCGCGCGCAAGTACCGCCTCGATATTGGTACCACCGTGTAGCCAGATATTTTTTCTATAATATACAGTCAAATTCATTTACATTTTTCATTTATTTAATTTTTTATGGGGCTAGTCCGGAAACTTATGGGACATACCTTGTATATATATCAAAAATAAAAATGGCATAACCTGACCAGGAGCACATGTGCTTTACAGAAGGCAGAGCGTCATCTGGTGGAACAGAAATAAACTAAACATTGATTTAGCTTTTTTACTGATATTTAGCCAACCCAATTTCTTGATAAATCAAGAAAAGCCATCCACGAAAGCGTTTCGCGCTTTTGGCGCTCGTCAGCATGGAGTAGGCTCATATTTTCATGTGTTAAGCGTATTTACGCTAATTTGGCTTTAAATACCCATTTCTTGGTTTTTCAAGAAGCCTCTGGGACCAAATAATATTTTTGGTCGCGTGGTACAGCCTTCTCCACGCTGACGAGCGCCAAAAGCGCGTAACGCGTTCGTGAATGGCTTTTCTTGATTTATCAAGAAATTGTGTTGGCCAAATATCAGGGAGCAGGCTAAATCAATGTTTAGTTGATTTCTGTTCTACCAGAAGGCTCTGCCTTCTGTAAAACACATGTGCTCCTGGTCAGGATATGCCATTTTTATTTTTGATTTCAACACCTGACCTTTTTATCTTTTTTTTCTTTCATTTTTTTCATATATTTATATATATATATGAAAAACAATAGAAAAAATAAAAGATAAGTGAGTCAGGTGTTGATATTAAAAATAAAGAAGGCATTTCCTGAAAAGCACATGTGCTCGTGGTCAGGAAATGCCTTCTTTATTTTTAATATATATATATATATAATAATCAAGAATAAACAAAATAGGTAGAGAGGGGGGGGGGGGGAATTTATATGATTATTATCGAGGTGAATATTCTGGATGTATCAATAAATATTTGATATTAGCTCCAATAGCCAAATTTTCAACAGCTTTTCTACAGCTCATAATCAATAGAAAGTTTTCCATTGTCAATTTCCAAAATACCGAAATTAATAAATGATATACTTAACCATAAAATACACAATAACTACGTACTAGTTTCGTTTGATGTAGAATCACTTTATCCCAGTCTCCCCCATGAATTAATTATAGAATACACTAGAACCTTTTTAATTAAAAATAACATATATACCTCAAGCATTGAAAAAATAATTGATTTATTATCGTTATGTTTACAAATAAACTTATTTAAATTTAATTCAAAAACATATAAACAGGTTTTTATATACCATTCCCGAGGAGGGGGGGGGGGGGGGGGAGGGAGAGATGTGAGAATTTGAACTTTGAACGTCTGCGGCATTCTTCACCCTTTGACCTTGATGGCAACCACTTGCCAGGGTTGTTGGATTTATCTCTCGATTTTAGACGTTTTTGAACTTCTCAATCTTGCTTTAACTCAGCTCTTAATCTATTACATAGTTTTATTTATTTATCCTCATTTTGTACAAAGTACATTACATATGGTGATGCAATGACACATGTCAATCATGTGTATAAATATTTATAGATGTGTTTCTATATACAACATGACAATCTTGTTATAAGTATTATACAATATAGGGTTGTTGGTTTAAATTACCATAGATGAGCCCCAGGAGTGAAAGGGTTTATCCGGGTTTAAACGGGTAAAGCCTCTCTAGCACAGGTAAGTAATTAAAATTTCTTTTAATTAATTTAAACTGTGATGTTAAAAAGGGCTATAACAAGATGTTTTGTTTGGATATATCTGAAAATTATAAAAAATAAAACTTATGTTTAATTTAAAAGTTATGATATTTATTATAAAAGAAACATTTAGATAAAACTTTTGTTTGATAAAAAATAATGATGATAAAAATAAAATGATGTTCTAAGAGATCGTTGGCGGGCGTTGGAAAGGGTTAGGAGTTGAAGAATATGCAATTGTAGGTATTACACATGCAATCAAATACTTAGATCCAGGTGCAAAGCGAGAATATTGACTTGGTCGTCTTCCTAGGCAATGTTTCACTTGTGATCCTGTATAAGGTTACAGTGCTTTGTAGGGTTCTTGGGTTGAAAAGTTGTTGAAGAAAAGGTTGTTCATTAATATGATTGAAAGGGGTGAAATGGAGAACCATGCTATAAGTAGAATTGTTGTATCGACAGTAGGTGATCTGACTTGACTTAAAATCAAAGGTTGATTGTGGTCCGCTAGAGCTGAAAAAATTGTGAGTTGTGAACGCTTTGTGCTTGCGTTGGTGATTTTGCTCTGCGGATGATTGGAATAAACTTTTGAAACGTGTTCAGGCCAGAAGTTGGGATTTTTAAATCTGGGGAACTGTGTTCAAAGAGTTTGGTGAAATTACGAAATAAAAAAATTGTCAAGCAGTACTATCGTCTTTCTACATTGATGTGAAACATTGGCTTAAATAGAAGTGAAAAGTACGCTGAAGTGGTTAGAGAAATAATTGTTGTAAACGATTTTTGTATGCCCTATAGTTGATGATAAACATGGTCATATTATCAAATTATAAAACTATTTTAGAGGCGTATTATTCTTTTTAAAATAAAACAATTTCTACTGTCCTTACTGCGATGAAAAATTAAAGGGAGGGCCTGGCTCATCAGTGGTGAACCCTCCCAGCGGTTTCGCCAGTTTAATCTACCATACCGCTGTTATATTGCATTTTTGGAACTTCCTTTTATAGGTGACCGTTGTAAGAATCTTGGAATGGGTATTTTAGAAGAACTATGGACATAAGCTTTTAGGACAGCAGAATTAAATATAATTATAAATATATAATATGCTTCGAGCAATCGCTCTTCCGCAAATATCAAATTGTGTCTTTTATTAGAACTATAATGTTACGATGTACTAGAGCGCCATCTGTTATCAAATTATAAAACTATTTTAGAGGCGTATTATTCTTTTTAAAATAAAACAATTTCTACTGTCCTTACTGCGATGAAAAATTAAAGGGAGGGCCTGGCTCATCATATTTGCGGAAGAGCGATTGCTCGAAGCATATTATATATTTATAATTATATTTAATTCTGCTGTCCTAAAAGCTTATGTCCATAGTTCTTCTAAAATACCCATTCCAAGATTCTTACAACGGTCACCTATAAAAGGAAGTTCCAAAAATGCAATATAACAGCGGTATGGTAGATTAAACTGGCGAAACCGCTGGGAGGGTTCACCACTGATGAGCCAGGCCCTCCCTTTAATTTTTCATCGCAGTAAGGACAGTAGAAATTGTTTTATTTTAAAAAGAATAATACGCCTCTAAAATAGTTTTATAATTTGATAACAGATGGCGCTCTAGTACATCGTAACATTATAGTTCTAATAAAAGACACAATTTGATATTTGCGGAAGAGCGATTGCTCGAAGCATATTATATATTTATAATTATATTTAATTCTGCTGTCCTAAAAGCTTATGTCCATAGTTCTTCTAAAATACCCATTCCAAGATTCTTACAACGGTCACCTATAAAAGGAAGTTCCAAAAATGCAATATAACAGCGGTATGGTAGATTAAACTGGCGAAACCGCTGGGAGGGTTCACCACTGATGAGCCAGGCCCTCCCTTTAATTTTTCATCGCAGTAAGGACAGTAGAAATTGTTTTATTTTAAAAAGAATAATACGCCTCTAAAATAGTTTTATAATTTGATAACAGATGGCGCTCTAGTACATGGTCATATTATATAAAGTATAAAAACAAATATAATAGGAATAAAAATATAGAAATGTGATTGTGGTGAATAAAGTTTAAGTGAACAAAATCAACATGTAATATATAAAAGTAATAATAATGAAAAATTAAAGTGATTTTTTAAAACAAATAAATGTATTGTAATACTAAATAATATTATGAAAAATAAAAGTAAAATTGATTTTTTTAAAATAATGTTGGATTAGAAACTTGTGATTATATAATTGAAAGGTTAAAAATAAAAATAAAATATATTTAATACAAAAACAGAATATAATTAAATATTATTACAATGAGTAGATGAAGGTTTAGTATTTCTTTTAAAAAGAAGTTACAAATGTGGTGTGTAGGTTTTATAAATCGAAAATTGAGAAGCGCAATTTATTGCATGGATTGGTTACTAAAATGTTGTGACAATTGACAATTAAAACATACTTTATTGACACTCGTCAATAGTTACATTCAATCAAGAATTAATGGGATTTACAGATTGGGGGGAGGGGGGAGCATTTCGCTGAGTATGCGCAGGCCCTCACGCACAAAGGGATCCGAGCTCCGAGCGCGCTCAGATGCAGCGCTGACGATCCCGGCAAGAGTGGTTCTCTTCTGAGTGGAGAGGCGCCTGAGGAGAGGTTCCCTATCGTCGGGGAAAATAATTGCCTCTACGATGTCACCCTCTGTGACTCCTATATCGGATAAAGGCTCCGAGTAGCGCTCATCGCTTAATTCATAAATTATGTCATTTGCCTGGTCGTAGCAGGCATCAATGAATTCGGTAGACAGTAGAGGTGGAGGTGTCGCGATGTCCGGCGACGTCTTTTCCCCGTGGAGAGCGGGTGGTGTTGGCTTAGCAGGCCAAGGCGCAGGCAGTGTGGGTGTTGGAGGCACTGCTGGTGTTGTCCTGAGCTCGGCCTTGACTTGTCCGAGGACTTTGTACAGGTTGCTGGCTGCTCCGGGTCTCAGGTCCAGGATTTGCCCGATCAGGCCGACGAGGGCGTCGCACTGCGGAGGCGACAGGAGGGGTCCCTTCCTCTGCGCCTTGGTCCTCGAGGAGAGGAGGTCCAGGACCTCCTCTTGCCCAAGACCAAGGGCGTCCGTCTTAGCGAAGGACACGCTGGGGTGCCCCTCGATGAACGCATCGAGGTCGATTCTCGTTGCGTTTTTTGCCGATGAAGTGAAGGACGCAAGGGTCTCCTCCACGATGGACATCTCCACGTCCGGTGTTGGGGCCGCAGGCTCGCGACTCCCAGGTGTTTGCAGGGACGGAGCAGGGGTCACTGGTGGAGGGGCAGGAGGCGTCTCCTCCATAGGAAAGGCTGGGGCCGCTGGTGGAGATGGCCGAGGTGCGGATGAGTGGAGCGCAGCTCGGGCCACGAGAGGAGCGCTGCAAACCTCCATGGCTGGATTGGAGGGTGTCGGCGCAGGAGGCTGGGCTGCTGACCGCTGAGGCGGTGCAGGGGTGGTCGGTGGTGGGACGCCAGCAGGAGTGGTCGGTGGGGCCGTTCTGGTGTTGTTGGCCAGCCCTGTAAGCAGGGGGCAGATGGCCCTCCGATGCCCTTGTCCGTGGCACCTGGAACACCTGATGCCCGAGGACAGGTACGCAGGCCAGGCTTCGCCTTTGATGTTGATGTCGAGGCGGGTTGGAAGCCTCTCGATGGTGATCCCCTCATGTAGGGTGATGAAGACGTCTCGCCGGCCATCGACGTAGACGTAGGGGCCCGCCTTCATCTGCTTAGGGGCGATGGACGTGACCCGCCCATATGGAGAGAGGGCGTTGATGACAGCGGAGTCTCCTATAAAGAAGGGGAGGTTACCCACTGTAATCCTTTCCGCTCTTTTGCGGAAAGGGAATGCCCTGAGGAGTGTTCCCTCAACCTCGAGGCCCTCACTTATGAGGCGCTCGGCCAGGCCTCTGTTGGTCAGTCCCAGGAGCTGGTGGCCGTTCACCTTGGTGATCTGGATGACTCCGGCAGTTCCTCCGAGCATCCTGTCCAGTGCCCTAAGGTAGTGGAAGGGCTCCAGTTCGGGGCTGTGTTCGATGTACACACAGTGTTCCTCGGAGGAGGACGCCTGCCGCGCCCTGGCTTCCGCGATGTGTGCTCTGGTGACCCTGATCTCTTGGGCCCGCGGCACCGAACCCGCCGATGGTTGAGGTCGGCGAATGGTCCTAGAGCCTCCGGGATTGGAGGATGGTGCAGCCGCCGTAGGCGAATTTGCCGAGCCACGGCGCCTCTTCCTACCCTGGACGAGGGTAAATCCTTCCTCAGCTGCAGGATTCACCTCTTCTGTGATGTCAGCCCAGTTTCTCCGGACTTGAGCAGCGGCGTCAGAAGTTGGAATAGCCGCAAGGTCGACCGGCGCGGCAGAATTTGCATCCTGGCTGCCGGCGGAGGGATTTACATAGTTTTGATTTTTAGTCAAAACTATTGGATTTTTGTTCTGCAAAACGTCTTTTGCTGTTATTTCCGCACTGGCTTGTGCTTCAGAGCCGAGCCTTACAGGCTTGTCTTCGGCTTTTGACGGGCTTTCAGCCCATACCATATTTGTCGCCATCCGCGACACCTTTCGCCCGCCAGAGGCGAAAAACTCAGGAGCTCGCGCGACGCGTGGCCGCACGGCCGAGTGCAACTAAAATGTTGTGTATTGTGATCTCAATTTAACATTTAAAATGTTTGATATGTAGAAAAATTAGAGATTTACACAGAATTAAAATATCAAAATGTTCAATTTAAGGTAGGTCTTGTTCAAATTCAAATATCTAAATGTTTAAAAGTTAGGTTAAGATATCGGCTGCCAATGCAGCCGTCGCTGTCGTCGCTGAGGCCAACTAGCGGTATTTTTATGACTCTCTGTCTGGGAATTTGTGAAATTCTCGAGGAAATATAAATGGCTGATGTGAAACACATGTTACACATGGCGGTCATTCCGATATTTGGCTGACAGCTTTGTGAGCGGGGAGTAAGGCCGTTGTATATTTTTGAAGGGGGAAATATGGGGGTTGTCTACAGCGCACGAGCGTTAAATTCTCTCTCTTCTAGTCTGGATCTGGTGGGTTCAAAGAAATATTGCGTGGAAGAGAGTAAGTAAGTAAGTAACACAGATCCAAATGGGTTGTTGTAGAGTATGTAGGTAGAATAGGTTTTTGAATTTAACGGGAAATCTTCTGGTCGCTACTTGAGGTTTGTTTTTTAAAACGATCGATATTAAATAAATCTGGATTTAAATGTAGGAATGGCTGGGAAGTTTGAGGCGGTATAATTCGGATTAGTTGCGTCTCGAAGATATCTGGAGTCAAATGTTTGAATTCACTGAGATATACATCTTGAGACATTCGCTGTGGGTTTTGAATAAATCGGGTTTGTGTAGGTGTAACGTACAGAACATTCTCTGTGTAATATTTTAATTTATTGACATGTATGGTGTCACTGTCTCTATTGAGAGGTTGATTGGGGCGATCTATTCGAACGACATTGGGTGAGATTATTTAAATTATTGTATATGGTCCAGTAAAATATGGTGCTAATTTACCTGTGTCGGGATGTCTATGCATTTTGACCAAAACAAGATCATTCACTTCGAAATGTGGTGTTCTGTGCTGCTTATCAAATGTTTCTTTATCTTTTTATGCTTATTTTGGGTACGAGAACGTGCTATCTCTCTAGCTCTAGTTATTTCGGGGTATGGGTTAAGATGAGTTCTTAGATCTGGGGGGACAACATTGAACATTAAGTAGGTGGGTGGAAAACTTGTCACAGAATGGGGTGTATTATTATACGTCTGAGTGACTGTAATGGTAGCATTTAAGCGTTCTATTAAACCGTTTGCTTGTGGTGAGTAGGAGTTGTATACCATGTGTTATTAGAAATTTATGGAATTTTTCTGAGGTAAAAGCGGACATTCTGTCAGATAACAGATGCTTTGGAAATCCTTGTTGTAGTACAGTTTTGAGGGTTTGAATGTACGTTAGGGTACTGGTTTACTGATTAAACTCTCTTTGAGAGTGGTGTAAGCTTGTTGGCCGTTTTATGGTGTATTTGACAGAGTAGTTTTATCGGTGTTCGTAAGTGTTGTGTTTCGACGTTGTTGCGGACTTAGTAAACATTATTATTCAATGTCAGGTTTAGATGTGATTTGAAGTGCGACTTTCGACGTGGACACGCTTTGGGATGAGTTGTGTCACAGGCATGAAGGCGTCTTTGTGGCCTGTTAAGTGAGAAAAATTGTTGTGATGCGCTGTGTGACACAAGTGAGTGAATTGAATGGAAAGGTGTCACGTGAAGTCGTTGATTTTGGTACAGCATCTGACTTGTTTCCATGAATAACAAATATACTAGTCATGAGGGGTGGTTGTACAAAACACATCGAGATATTTTGGCTGTTAGTGGATGGCACGTTTAGTGGCGACGATATGGAGCTTGTATGGCTCGAGGATGATTTGTTGATAAGTCGCGCGCTGATAGATGGTGGCCAATCGGAGACAGTGATGGGGGAGTGTGTTGAAGTTTGTTGAGAGAGATGTGTGGATGATTAATAATTATGCATGTAAGAGGAAAGGACGAGGGAATGACACTACGTTGGATTTTAACTTGTTTTGGGGAAGGACAGTTACTTTTCTTGTTGTGATTTTAGAGATATTGTATCTTTCGATTTTTCCAATTTATAAAAAATGCGTTTCACATATGCTTATTAAAATTTGAATATATCGTTGATTATGGTAGTGCGACATTTATCCTTGTAAAAGGGCAATGGCATGATAGTGACTTATAAATTGAATGGGGCGTTTACATAAAATAGTGAACATGACAATGATTATAAAATAAAAGGATTTAAAAGCGCGAATATTTCCTTTATACATAAAACGAATTTCTACTACTGTCCTTACTGTGATGAAAAAATATATTGGGAGGGCTTGGCTCATCAGTGGTCAACCCTCCCAGCGGTTTGGCCAATTTAATCCACCAGACCGATTCTCAGAGCTCTAATACTGTATTGGACGATTCTGCTTATATACGAAGCACTGAAGGATAGAATCTCAGAAATGGGTTTCAAGTAAACTATGGACATAAGCTTATAGGACAGTAGAATTACATTCAAATATTTGCTTCGAGCAATGCTCTTCAGCAAACTATAAAGACAAGGCCAGTTAGGAATAAATTAACACAAAGCAATAACGCGCCATCTATACATATAAAATAAAAGGATTTAAAAGCGCAAATGTTTTTTTATACATAAAACGAACTTCTACTGTCCTTACTGCAATGAAAAAATATATTGGGAGGGCTTGGCTCATCAGTGGTGAACCCTCCCAGCGGTTTCGCCAATTTAATCCACCAGACCGCTTCTCAGAGCTCTAATACTGTATTGGATCATTCTGCTTTTATATGCTACACTGAAGGATGGAATCTTAGAAATGGTTTTCAAGTAAACTATGGACATAAGCTTATAGGACAGTAGAATTACATTCAAATATTTGCTTCGAGCAATGCTCTTCAGCAAACTATAAAGACAAGGCCAGTTAGGAATAAATTAACACAAAGCAATAACACGCCATCTATACATATAAAATAAAAGGATTTAAAAGCGCGAATGTTTCTTTTATACATAAAACGAACTTCTACTGTCCTTACTGCGATGAAAAAATATTATTTTATATGTATAAATGGCGCGTTATTGCTTTTTGTTAATGACAATGATTTTTGCAAAGTTTTGAGTATTTGATTAAGAAATTGGTGTTTTGTTATAAAAATAATATATTAAGAAAACACACATATAAGTTTAGATTTATGATTCGAGTAATTAAAAAATGATGATTTTTTTAAATGTAAAATTGAGAGTAATAAATTTAAATTTATAAGTTGCTTAAAATAAAGTAAAAATTGATAAATGAGGGTGTAAAATATTTAAAATTTGAATTGAAATGATATAAAAATAGTAAAAATTGATTTAAAATGATTACAGTAAAAATAAACATTAAATTTATGGAGAATCAAGTTGTGAGCATGAGGAGAAAATTATGTAGGTTTATAAAACTTACAGTTTTAAGGATTGTTCAGTCAGGAGACTTGATCTTTAGTTGTCGTCCTGATGACGCGGAAGACGTTCCATGTAGAGCTTGTAGAAGCTTGTAACTTCTGTTTGGCGACGACGGCATGTCAACTGAAAGATGGTTGCGTTGTAAGGCCGAAAGGGGGAACTTATCACTGATTTATTTTGCGGGATCTTCGGCGGTGTCGTTGGGGTGTTGACAGCTTGCTCCTGAAATATAGTCTCTTGTTGGGGGAGAGATTGCTCGGTCGTTTTGTGGGAATGGCGGGTGGGTTCCTCCATCTTTGCTCTTTGTCGCTTCTATCTGGGCAGGCTTCTTACCTTCTTCGTTTTGGTCATCCTTCGTTGTGGTCATCCTGTCGACTCTAACCGTGATAATGAGGTCAGTCGACTTATCTGTGATGAGGTATCCTGTCGACTCTCGCTATAGCTGTGGTAACCGATGGTCAAACCTGTAGTAACCGAGAGGGACAGTCAGGGTGTGGAGAGTTTTCCAGTACCTCTCTGCACCTTGGAGGACCTTTAACAGTTATCACAGAGTACAGGCAGTCGTGGTCGAGGCAGAGTGGAAAGCTTGGGAATGTCCACACACAAAAAACGAGGAGACACAGTTGTAGTAGGCAAGTTCCATGAACAGATAAAAGTCGAGCTAAGAGCAAGATGGAGTTAGAAGAAGTTCTTACTGTTTTACCTAGCGTTGAGGTGGTCCTGGCTACAACCAACAAGGGCCCACGCCGACGGTGAAGTGACTGTCTGAGTTGGGCTAAAACCGAGGTTTTTATATACCATTCCCCATAGAGATGTGAGAATTTGAACTTTGCACCCTTTGACCTTGATGGCAACGACTTGCCAGGGTTGTTGGATTTCTCTTTCGATTTTAGACGTTTTTGAACTTCTCAATCTTGCTTTAACTTAGCTCTTAATTTATTACATAGTTTTATTTAATTATCCTCATTTTGTACAAAGTACATTACATATGGTGATGCAATGACACATGTCAATCATGTGTATAATTATTTATAGATGTGTTTCTATATACAACATGACAATCTTGTTATAAGTATTATACAATATAGGGCTGTTGGTTTAAATTACCATATATATATATATATATATATATATATATATATATATATATATATATATATATATATATAATACACCTCGTCTAACTGCCCAAATATCGCCAACTACCATCTTTCAAAATAGATGATAAACAGAAATTATTTAACTTGAGTTCACAATTCGATAAAACAATCACTTGAATCAATATTAAAATAAGAATATTAGGCCTCCAGGGAAAAGTTTATTTTTCAAATATTTTTATTCACAAATCTCTCATGCTTTCGGGCAAGAAAGCCCTTCTAAGAAAGGCATTCCGGAAGTTTATAATATACTATTCCCTGAACCCACCCCATAACCTCCAAGTTAGGATATCGCCTCTGAATAGCAAACTCGATAAGCATGCGCAATAGAAGCCCGCGTTGATTCGGCATTCAAATAACTGTAAATGTTTTTAAAAATATTTTCTCCCATAGAAGGGATTTCTTCCCCGAAACTTGAGAGATTTGTAAATAAAAATATTTTATAAAAAACTTTCCCCTGGATGCTTAATGTTATTATTATAATAATTAAATATTTAGTTATTAAAGTTTCAAGACATATATCACAATAAAATAACACATTTCGATAAACATTCTATAGAACAATCAACGCGGTGTAGTGTCTATATTTTCAATACTTGAATATATATATGTTATGAATATTTTGTTGTTGTTAGATAAGGCTTGATAAGACAAAGGATCGATAAGATAAAGGGTTGAGGTGCAGTCGTGATAAAAAAAAAGATAGACATAAAACTTCCTTTGTAACACAATTAGGATGTTATGAATGGAACAGACTTCCATATGGTCTAAAAAAGCACCTTCACAATTTGAAAGGATTATGAAATCAGTTTTCACTAAACATAACATACACTATGCCTTAAACTATTTTGATGATATTATTATACACTCCAAAACTTATGAAGAACACATTAAACATTTAGAAGACATATTAGGTATATTCGAACAAGAGGATATAAAGCTCAACCTCAATAAATGCAAATTTTTACAAAAAGAAATACAATTCTTAGGATATACTATTAACTCAGGAAAATATACACCAAATAACACAAATATTGAAGCAATTTTAAAATTAAATAGACCATATAATATTAAAACCTTACAGAGATTTTAGGCACCATAAATATTTATAATAAATTTATTCCCCATTATGCGCAAATTAGGGCACCTTTGAATGAACGTTTGTTAAAAAATGCTCCTTGGCTATGGGTGCGAAACATGAACAAGCCTTCCAAACACTTACAAATTCACTCATATCACAACCTGTACTATATATTTATGACCCATCAAAACCTTGCCATTTATTCACAGACGCGTCAAATCTAGGAGTAGCAGGAGTTCTTAAACAACCGGATGAACAAGGCATCTTACACCCCATAGGTTACTTTTCAAGAAAACTTCACCCATATGAACAGAATTATACTGCCTCAGAAATTGAAACATTAGCTATCATTAATTCAGTACAAAGATTTCATACATACCTACACAACATACATTTTACCTTGCACACAGATCACTTACCTTTAAAATGGATCAAAAATGTGAAAAACCCACAAGGTAGGTTATTTAGATGGTCCTTAATCCTATCTCAATATAGCTTTGACATTAAACATATTAAAGAATTAAATAATATAGAAGCAGACATGCTGTCAAGAGCATCTGTCTCATTTTACCTAACATATAATGAGTTAAAAGAACACCAATCCACAGAACAAATTAGTAGTGCTAAAATTAAAATTCAAAATGGCCTTCATATAATAACTAAAAAGGGTTTTAACAGAGCTTATGTACCACAGACACTAAGACAGAAATTATTAAGCAAAGTACATACAAAGCATGGACATATTGGAACAACTCAAATGACTAAAATAATTTCTCCACACTATTATTGGCCACATATGACTAGGGATATTGCTAATTACACCAAACATTGTGAAACTTGCCAGTTCAACAAGTCTAGCGATAACAGAATTGTTTATGGACCACTACAACAGATGCCAATAGCTACACACCCAAATCACATTTTTTCTTTAGATACATTGGGCGGGTTACATAATTATGGGACAACAAGACACAGTATCCATATGATAGTAAATCACCATAGTAGATTCCTTTGAGCTTTTCCAACAAAATCTGTATCAACTGATTCTTATATAACTTGTTTGAGAAATTTATTCCAAATTAATAAACCTGAAATATTAATAACTGACAGAAATGCAGCTTTTCTTAGCAATACATTTAAACACTTTTTAGATAGAAATAATGTTAAGCATCTACTCACCAGTGCCCATCATCCAGAAACAAATGCAAAAGTAGAAAGACTAAATTCCACTATCATTAATAGGTTAATATGTGAATATAATGCTAATTTAAAGATTCCTTGGACAAAATATATTCCTAAAATTACTGAAAGCTATAATGAAACAGTACATACCACAACAGGCTTTACACCTAAATTCTTATAGTATGGAAAACAACCACAGTATATAGAACATGACACAGAAACACATACACCAATAGAAAAGGCAAGAAAATTACCCATTGAAAGAATCCTAAAATCCCATGAACACAGCAAACAACTTTATGATATTAAACACCCAGAACCCATTTTTAAAGAAGGAGATCAGGTTTTAGTAAAAAACCTTTATTTATCCAAACACTGGTAAATTAACTCAAAGATATATAGGCCCATTTACTATTTTAAAACAACTTTATCCAGTCACATATGAAATTAATACACCCAATTTACCCCAAAGATAACAAACATAAATTATACACTCTAATAAGCTTAAATTATTTTACCCAGAAGCAGAATTTTTACTTCACTATAGCACTGACATAGAAAATTACTTAATAATAAACCAAAATTCTAACACAAAGTTAATAGATATTGATGATAAACCATGTTTTTTACAGGAAGGTCATATTTTGGACATGGACAATGAAGAACAAATATCAGCACCAATTCTTAAGCCTTCACAAATAACTTAATGTCACTCCACACTCCTCTATTAGCATTTTATTACTCAACCATGTAAAAATAACATTTCTACTGCTTTTGATATTTTGAAGTGTAACTAGCATGTCATAATTACTCAATTTTAAATACCTTTCTTGCTTCATATCCATAGTTCCTATAAATCGCCCATTAATACTTCTTATATATACTTTTATTATAATTTCATAATTATATAAATTATTTGTAAACAAACTTTCTTTTGTTTATTTTGAAAAAAATGTACGTATCGATTTTTATTGTTTCATTTTTAATTATTTCTATAGATTTATTGATTTCGTTTAATTAATTATTTTAATTACCAATTTTATTTTAAAATTTTAATTTTTTTAAATCTTTTTCACAGGGGGGGGGATATTATATAATCTAAAACCTCAAATATTTCTATATTTAAAAAAATATATATTTTATTTTATTCATTGATAATTTTATTTTTTGTTGCCATCGTTTTTAAAAAGACTTTCAGTTTTGTTGTATAGTTTTGTTGTAAATATGCGTAGTTAACCAATCAATCCTTTTAAATCCTTTAAATCCCTTTAAATAGGATTAACTTATAATTTCTAAATAATGTGAAACTAACTAATGTGTAATTTTCCTCAGGTAATTGAAAATAAAAGCTACTTGACGGTAAATAATTATCTTTTTTTTTTATCACGACTGCACCTCAACCCTTTATCTTATAGATCCTTTGTCTTATCAAGCCTTATCTAAAAACAACAACCAAATTAATAATTCAATTTTCAAATTGCTTCAATATTTGTGTTATTTGGTGTATATTTTCCTGAGTTAATAGTGTATCCTAAGAATTGTATTTCTTTTTGTAAAAATTTGCAAATTTTGAGGTTGAGCTTTATATCCTCTTGTTCGAATATACCTAATATGTCTTCTAAATGTTTAATGTGTTCTTCATAAGTTTTGGAGTGTATAATAATATCATCAAAATAATTTAAGGCATAGTGTATGTTATGTTTAGTGAAAACTGATTTCATAATCCTTTCAAATTGTGAAGGTGCATTTTTTAGACCATATGGAAGTCTGTTCCATTCATAACATCCTAATTGTGTTACAAAGGAAGTTTTATGTCTATCTTTTTCATCTATGGGTATATGCTAGTATGCATTTTTAACATCTAGAATAGTGTATATTTTTGACTGTGATAACCTATCTATATTTTGTTCTATAAGTGGAATTGGGGTATGTTCTGGAACTGTTTTTTGATTAAGTTTCCTATAATCTATACAGAGTCTTGTGGGGTGTTTTGGGGCATCAGATTTTTTATTCACTAATAATGCAGGAGAACTATAGGGACTAGATGAGGGTCTAATAATATCATATTTTAATAATTCAGTTATTTGTTTTTGTATTTCAGCATTATTGTAAAAAGATGTCCTATATGGCTTTTGTGATATGGGAATATTATCTAAAAGAGATATGCAAATTGGGTTAGTCTTTATGTGTCCTATATCAAAATTGTGCTTAGAGAAAACATTCTTATTTTTATGCAATATATCTGAAATTGTTTGATTTGAGAAATTTGGATTAATATCTACTTTACTAAAGTCTAAATATGAATTATAATTTGTTATAGAGTACGGTTGTCGCATACTGTGAAATGAGTTAAATCAGTAATGGGATTTGAATTAGGATCTATAATTTTAACATATGTAGTTGGTATATCAAAATAATTGAAATTACACAATGGGTTAATATTTAAAAGATATGAATTTTTAACATAGTATGGGTCTGGAATACATAAGGTGGTAGCATATGACTTCTGATTATCAGTTTTTGGATTAAAAGAATACAAGAATTTATAATTTTGGAAAAGAAGGTTTTTTGAGAAATCTATTTGTAACTTAAATAAATAAAATGTTGGTAAACCTAAAATAAGATATTCTATTGGCGTTTCACAAAAAAACAAACATTTCTTGATACTTTGTAATTTTACCTAAGCTAAGCCTAACTAATATTTTGTATCATGGGTAAGTAAATCCTTCTACCTGACCTATTCTTTCGTTTGGGGAATTATCTAATATTTTATAATAAATATGGTTTAAATATTTTAAAGGGATAATAGATATGGATGATGCAGTGTCAAGTACACAAGGTAAAGATATTTGATTAATAAATACAGAGAATAGCAATAATGTTCTACCTGGATTGATGCGCTTCGGATGAGTATTATTCTTTAGTGGGCAGTCTCTATGGAAATGGATCTGGTTGGGTAGCTGGTGTGATGCACATATCTTGCAGGGGTATGGAGGCTGGTTTATTGATTTGTGGGGTTCTTGCTGGTGGTGAGCTGCTGCTGCTGTCCTGGGAAAAGGCTGGTATTGATGAGCTAGGGAGGAGTCGGAGTTAAATTTTTTTACTGGAGTGCTTGTACTGGTAGAGGGTTGTTGGGGTTCTTCTTCTTTATTTGTTGATTATTTTAATTGGGTTGTGACTTTATACAAGTCTGAAGGTTCTTGTACTCTTGCCGCTATTAGATATTTTTTGAAGTGACTTGGCATTCCATCTGTTAGTGCTTCTAATAAAAGTGTTTTTTCTAGGTTTAGTTTTTTGGCTAAAGCAGATATTTCCTTGAAATATTGTTCCAGATCATCTTTATCATTATATTTTAAATTTAGAAACCTACTGACTAAATTTGAATCTTTAATTGTGAAATATGATGTTAATTTTTGTTCAATTTCCCACTAATTATCTATATCTTGTAATTCTTCTATGTAATAACTGAATGATTCTCCCTCGAGATAATTTGATATATTATTTAGTTTAAAATCTTCATCAAGATGTTTCTGTAAACATTTTTTGTTAAAGAACAATTTTTGTTAATATATATTGCCTCCTAAAACCTTTCTCCAGAATAAAACTTCCAAACAAAAAATTAATATATATTTATTTTCATTTAATGATGATTTAAACTAAAAATAATTCTTTGTTCATATAATAAACTAAACAAGAAATTAAAATAATAAATAAAAATTCACTACATTTCTAATTTGATTACTTAAAAGTATTGATGACTGTGATTTTTTTTATCTTTTGGTAATCATTTTAGTTGATTAGTTTCAAACGCTAGTTAATACTAACTACTTTATGGTTTATTTTAGTTTTTCTTAACCCATTAATGTATAAGTTTTTTATGTGAAGACTTGATGTAAGGAGCCATAAAAATGTCGTCTTTCGTTTGTTTCCTACGCTGTCCAAGATCTATATTTGAAATGGAGCCAGACCCACCCCACTCTGGGCCAGATTTTATTACAATACTTTTTATTATTGACCAACCTTCCCATTTGTATAGAGCAATATTAAGATTCATATTGAAATATTAATGCGATTTATTTCAGAAATAATAGTTTTATTTGACATCGTTTAATAACTATATTCATTAAGAGTTGATGCCCCACTTTGGTTCGTATGATTTTTGCTAATAATTCAATATACTTCTTTTCAGATGCAGTTTCAGCTGTAGCGAACAACGAATAATTTTACGGTTTGACTATTCTAGAATGGAAGCTCTAACACATTGTTTGAAGTTGTTAACATTATATATAAAAGTTTTATATAGAAATATTTATATTTATCTATTAAGAAAAAGGCATCTCCGTATCGTGTAACTAAAAGTTGCTGATGGCTTGCACCATCTGTCGGAATACTTTTAGTTGCACGATCAGGAGACGCCTTTTATTAATTTATTCACTTGATCCCAGTGCAAATTCACTTTTGTACTATTTTTGACATTCAATTCTATGTTAATTTTTATCAATATTGTTGGACCAATAATTCTTGTTGTACCAGAGTAAATTTATTCAAGTAACGTTTATTTTTTCTAAAATTTAAAATAATACTCTCTGAACTTATTTTATTACTTTGATGTTGATATGTATGTATCTAATCAATGAATACGTTACAAAAGGATTATAAAAACGCGCTACTCTTATATAGGATATACGAGGGGTGTCCCATAAGTCCGTGGCCCGACCATGAGAAAGAAATCTTAGAAACTAATAAATTTTACCATATATACCATAAAGCTTTGTTTAAAGATATACTCGGGTATAACCCGGGCGAAGCCGGGTACATCCATACAAGAATAATGATACAATTCCAAGGCAAGATACTATTCCTTTAACTTCCAATTACCGAGGGAACCAATTAATATTGATTTTATTCAACTTATCGAGTATTTTTCAAGGGACCGGGAAAAATGTTCACTTTATCGAGAGATTCGTTAGACAAACCTTTACTCGGGTAAAACCCGGGCGAAGCCGGGTACGTCCGCTAGTATACCATAAAGCTTTGTATAAAGATATGTATATTTTTAAGTTTCTACAACTAACCGTTTTTTTTTTTTGTTATAGGTTCTGAAAGAGGACAAGAAACAGGAATCATCTAAAATGTAGACAAACGAGATTCGTGCTGTAATAACATATCTTTGTAAGAAAAGAATGTCGCCGAAGGAAATTTATGAAGATATGGTGGATACATTAAGGAAAGATGCTCCTTCCTATAGCACAGTAAAAAAAAAAGGGTAGCTGCGTTTAAATTAGGGAGATTCAGCACCGAAGACGAACATGGACCAGGAAGACCTGTTGAGTCAGTTACTCAAGAAAACATTGACAAGATACATGATTTGGTTATGTTGGACAGAAGAATGACAGTTCGTCAGATAGAAGAGACCTTGGGTATTTCAAAAACAACAGTGGATCGGATCATGAGAGAACACTTGGGCCTCAGGAAGCTTTCTGCCCGTTGGGTTCCCAAACTTTTGACACCCGATAAAAAGGCTGTAAGGAGAAAGTTATCTCCGGACGATCTTGCGTTATTTGAAGCCAATCCAGAGGAATTTGTTAATATATTTGTTACCATGGATGAGACTTGGGCCCATCACTTTACACCAGAGTCCAAGCAACAATCCATGCAATGGAGACACTCCGGTTCCCCTTCCCCCCAAGAAAGCCAAGACAGTTCCATCAGCAGGGAAGGTTATGGTGTCTGTCTTTTGGGATTCCGAGGGTGTACTTCTTCTAGACTTTCTGAATAAGGGTCAAACCATTACTGGCGATTATTATGCAAATCTTGTGAAGCAACTACGATGAGCTATTAAAGAAAAAAGAAGAGGAAAGCTGTCCAGGAAGATTGTTTACTTACAAGGCAATGCTCCGAGTCATCGGTCGCTGCAAGCCATGGCTACTATTTATGATTCTGGCTTTGAACATTTACCACATGCACCCTATTCACCAGATCTAGCTCCGTCTGGATTCAACCTATTTCTTCATTTGAAAAAATCACTTTCTGGAATTCATTTTAGGTCAGATGAAGAGGTAATTGATGCTGTGACCTCATTTTTTGAGTCACTTGAAACATCGTTTTTTTTTGGAGGGTATAAAAGCATTAGAACATCGCTGGAAAAAGAGAATAGACCTTAAAGGGGATTATGTTGATGGATAAATCATAATCATTTTATTAGTCATTTTCTTTATATGTCGGGCCACCGACATATGGGACACCCCTCGTATAGGATTTATGGCATTTAGAATTTGTTGATACGTTATTTGTGTGCTTACATTTGTTGTACTTTCGCATGGCAGAGATAAAGAACATGCTTTAGGAAAAATAAATCAAATTCTAATAAAAGTTCATCTTTAACAATAATTAATTATATAGAGGGGCTAAATAAATGAATCCGCCCAATAAAGGTTCATCTATACTATCCGTATATTAACATTTTTTAATTCATGCCTTTACCAACCTAACTACACAAAATATGAATGCTTTTAATTTTGAAATTAATATTTTAGGAATAATATACATTTAAAACTATCTATAGTTAGTCAATTGGTTTTTCTGTGTGTGTGTGGGATATATAATATAATATATTATATATTACCAGAAAAAATCCATTGACTAACTATAGATAGTTTCAAAATATATCTTATATATGAAAATTTTCCGGGAGAATATTCATCTATAAAGATAAAGGTCGCTTCTCACGTCAAAACTAGACGCCATATATTGACCGTCACCGCAAACTAGCGGCCTCGAGTCGGTGACAAAGCAACAACACCAGCTTTGGAAAACTGAAAAGCGTCTACCTAGAGACCATGGTTTCGGGCTAATGTCCCTCATCAGCCTAGGGCGGACTTTTTTTCCATGA
>CP092866.1:87585651-87606335 GCA_030710605.1 Cordylochernes scorpioides | reverse complement strand
GAGCGCGATCAGAATATGCCTATTTTGTTTGTTAATATCAACGGCTGAACTTTTTTTATTTATTTAAAAAAAATTCTTATATATATATTTTTTTATGAATGAATATCCTGCCGGCAAAATATTTCCATCTATATTTCTGCCATAGATTAGACCTAGCCACTTTGCCAGCTAAACACCTCTTTAGCAGATTGTGAAGATTGGATTGGAAGAATTGGATCCTTTTGTGGATCTCATGGAAAAAAAGTCCGCCCTAGGCTGATGAGGGACATTAGCCCGAAACCATGGTCTCTAGGTAGACGCTTTTCAGTTTTCCAAAGCTGGTGTTGTTGCTTTGTCACCGACCCGAGGCCGCTAGTTTGCGGTGTCGGTCAATATATGGCGTCTAGTTTTGACGTGAGAAGCGACCTTTATCTTTATAGATGAATATCCTCCCGGAAAATTTTCATATATAAGATATATTTTGAAACTATCTATAGTTAGTCAATGGATTTTTTCTGGTAATATATAATATATTATATTATATATCCCACACACACACAGAAAAACCAATTGACTAACTATAAATAGTTTTAAATGTATATTATTCCTAAAATATTCATTTCAAATTTAAAAGCATTCAGATTTTGTGTAGTTAGGTTGGTAAAGGCATGAATTAAAAAATGTTAATATACGGATAGTATAGATGAACCTTTATTGGGCGGATTTATTTATTTAGCCCCTCTATATAATTAATTATTGTTAAAGATGAACTTTTATTAGAATTTGATTTATTTTTCCTAAAGCATGTTCTTTATCTCTGCCATGCGAAAGTACAACAAATGTAAGCACACAAATAACGAATCAACAAATTCTAAATGCCATAAATCCTATACGAGGGGTGTCCCATATGTCGGTGGCCCGACATATAAAGAAAATGACCTATAAAATAATTATGATTTATCCATCAACATAATCCCCTTTAAGGTCTATTCTCTTTTTCCAGCGATGTTCTAATGCTTTTATACCCTCCAAAAAAAAACGATGTTTCAAGTGACTCAAAAAATGAGGTTACAGCATCAATGACCTCTTCATCTGACCTAAAATGAATTCCAGAAAGTGATTTTTTCAAATGAAGAAATAGGTTGAATCCAGACGGAGCTAGATCTGGTGAATAGGGTGCATGTGGTAAATGTTCAAAGCCAGAATCATAAATAGTACCCATGGCTTGCAGCGACCGATGACTCGGAGCATTGCCTTGATAGTAAACAATCTTCCTGGACAGCTTTCCTCTTCTTTTTTCTTTAATAGCTCATCGTAGTTGCTTCACAAGATTCGCATAATAATCGCCAGTAATGGTTTGACCCTTATTCAGAAAGTCTAGAAGAAGTACACCCTCGGAATCTCAAAAGACAGACACCATAACCTTCCCTGCTGATGGAACTGTCTTGGCTTTCTTGGGGGGAAGGGTAACCGGAGTGTCTCCATTGCATGGATTGTTGCTTGGACTCTGGTGTAAAGTGATGGGCCCAAGTCTCATCCATAGTAACAAATCTATTAACAAATTCCTCTGGATTGGCTTCAAATAACGCAAGATCGTCCGAAGATAACTTTCTCCTTACAGCCTTTTTATCGGGTGTCAAAAGTTTGGGAACCCAACGGGCAGAAAGCTTCCTGAGGCCCAAGTGTTCTCTCATGATCCGATCCATTGTTGTTTTTGAAATACCCAAGGTCTCTTCTATCTGACGAAATGTCATTCTTCTGTCCAACATAACCAAATCATGTATCTTGTCGATGTTTTCTTGAGTAACTGACTCAACAGGTCTTCCTGGTCCATGTTCGTCTTCGGCGCTGAATCTCCCTAATTTAAACGCAGCTACCCATTTTTTTTTTTTTACTGTGCTATAGGAAGGAGCATCTTTCCTTAATGTATCCACCATATCTTCATAAATTTCCTTCGGCGACATTCTTTTCTTACAAAGATATGTTATTACAGCACGAATCTCGTTTGTCTACATTTTAGATGATTCCTGTTTCTTGACCTCTTTCAGAACCTATAACAAAAAAAAAACGGTTAAGTGTAGAAACTTAAAAATGTACATATCTTTATACAAAGCTTTATGGTATACTAGCGGACGTACCCGGCTTCGCCCGGGTTTTACCCGAGTAAAGGTTTGTCTAACGAATCTCTCGATAAAGTGAACATTTTTTCCCGGTCCCTTGAAAAATACTCGATAAGTTGAATAAAATCAATATTAATTGGTTCCTTCGGTAATTGGAAGTTGAAGGAATAGTATCTTGCCTTGGAATTGTATCATTATTCTTGTATGGATGTACCCGGCTTCGCCCGGGTTATACCCGAGTATATCTTTATACAAAGCTTTATGGTATATATGGTAAAATTTATTAGTTTCTAAGATTTCTTTCTCATGGTCGGGCCACGGACTTATGGGACACCCCTCGTATATCCTATATAAGAGTAGCGCGTTTTTATAATCCTTTTGTAACGTATTCATTGATTAGATACATACATATCAACATCAAAGTAATAAAATAAGTTCAGAGAGTATTATTTTAAATTTTAGAAAAAATAAACGTTACTTGAATAAATTTACTCTGGTACAACAAGAATTATTGGTCCAACAATTATGATAAAAGTTAACATAGAATTGAATGACAAAAATAGTACAAAAGTGAATTTGTACTGGGATCAAGTGGATAAATTAATAAAAGGCGTCTCCTGATCGTGCAACTAAAAGTATTCCGACAGATGGTGCAAGCCATCAGCAACTTTTAGTTACACGATACGGAGATGCCTTTTTCTTAATAGATAAATATAAATATTTCTATATAAAACTTTTATATATAATGTTAACAACTTCAAACAATGTGTTAAAGCTTCCATTCTAGAATAGTCAAACCGTAAAATTATTCGTTGTTCGCTACAGCTGAAACTGCATCTGAAAAGAAGTATATTGAATTATTGGCAAAAATCATACGAACCAAAGTGGGGCATCAACTCTTAATGAATATAGTTATTAAACGATGTCAAATAAAACTATTATTTCTGAAATAAATTGCATTAATATTTCAATATGAATCTTAATATTGCTCTATACAAATGGGAAGGTTGGTCAATAATAAAAAGTATTGTAATAAAATCTGGCCCAGAGTGGGGTGGGTCTGGCTCCATTTCAAATATGGATCTTGGACAGCGTAAGAAACAAACGAAAGACGACATTTTTATGGCTCCTTACATCGAGTCTTCACATAAAAAAACTTATACATTAATGGGTTAAGAAAAACTAAAATAAACCATAAAGTAGTTAGTATTAACTAGCGTTTGAAACTAATCAACTAAAATGATTACCAAAAGATAAAAAAAAATCACAGTCATCAATACTTTTAAGTAATCAAATTAGAAATGTAGCAAATTTTTATTTATTATTTTAATTTCTTGTTTAGTTTATTATATGAACAAAGAATTATTTTTAGTTTAAATCATCATTAAATGAAAATAAATATATATTAATTTTTCGTTTGGAAGTTTTATTCTGGAGAAAGGTTTTAGGAGGCAATATATATTAACAAAAATTGTTCTTTAACAAAAAATGTTTACAGAAACATCTTGATGAAGATTTTAAACTAAATAATATATCAAATTATCTCGAGGGAGAATCATTCAGTTATTACATAGAAGAATTACAAGATATAGATAATTGGGGGGAATTTGAACAAAAATTAACAGCATATTTCACAATTAAAGATTCAAATTTAGTCAGTAGGTTTCTAAATTTAAAATATAATGATAAAGATGATCTGGAACAATATTTTAAGGAAAAATCTGCCTTAGCCAAAAAACTAAACCTAGAAAAAACACTTTTATTAGAAGCACTAACAGATGGAATGCCAAGTCACTTAAAAAAATATCTAATAGCGGCAAGAGTACAAGAACCTTCAGACTGTTATAAAGTCACAACCCAATTAAAATAATCAACAAATAAAGAAGAAGAACCCCAACAACCCTCTACCAGTACAAGCACTCCAGTAAAAAAATTTAACTCCAACTCCTCCCTAGCTCATCAATACCAGCCTTTTCCCAGGACAGCAGCAGCAGCTCACCACCAGCAAGAACCCCACAAATCAATAAACCAGCCTCCATACCCCTGCAAGATATGTGCATCACACCAGCTACCCAACCAGATCCATTTCCATAGAGACTGCCCACTAAAGAATAATACTCATCCGAAGCGCATCAATGCTATTCTCTGTATTTATTAATCAAATATCTTTACCTTGTATACTTGACACTGCATCATCCATATCTATTATCCCTTTAAAATATTTAAACCATATTTATTATAAAATATTAGATAATTCCCCAAAAGAAAGAATAGGTCAGGTAGAAGGATTTACTTACCCATTATACAAAATATTAGTTAGGCTTAGCTTAGGTAAAATTACAAAGTATCAAGAAATGTTTGTTTTTGTGATACGCCAATATAATATCTTATTTTAGGTTTACCAACATTTTATTTATTTAAGTTACAAATAGATTTCTCAAAAAACCTTCTTTTCCAAAATTATAAATTATTGTATTCTTTTAATCCAAAAACTGATAATCAGAAGTCATATGCTACCACCTTATGTATTCCAGACCCATACTATGTTAAAAATTCATATCTTTTAAATATTAACCCATTGTGTAATTTCAATTCTTTTGATATACCAACTACATATGTTAAAATTATAGATCCTAATTCAAATCCCATTACTGATTCTAACTAATTTCACAGTATGCGACAACCGTACTCTATAACAAATTATAATTCATATTTAGACTTTAGTAAAGTAGATATTAATCCAAATTTCTCAAATCAAACAATTTCAGATATATTGAGTATTTTTTAAGGGACCGGGGAAATATGTTCACTAGATAAAACGATTATTTTGTAATGTAGAAAATTAGGAAATATAAAATTCAGGATGACACGGCACACAGGGACCGGGAAAAAAATTATCACTTTATCGAGAGATTCAAATTTACGAGTTTCAAATTATCAAAATATATCTTTTTTTTTAAATATGTTTATAGAGAATTGTTTTAACAAATGTTCGTTATACAAACCTTTTCTCGGTTAAAACCCGGGCGAAGCCGGGTACATCCGCTAGTTATATATAAAAGATATATGGACGATATTTTTTGCATATGTACAGACAGCCAACTTTCCCATATCCTAGCCTCCTTGAACAAGTTACCATACAAATATTAATTTTACAGTAGAAAAAGAGAATAATGGTATCCTTCCCTTTTTAGATATTAAAATCATAAGGATAGAAGATAAATTAAATAGAGGTGTATATTATAAGCCATCCTTTATCCCAAACTAAATTAAATATTCTTCATTCTGTCCTCTTAGCCATAAGATCAACACTATAAAAACATTATCTATAAGAGTATTCACACATTGCTCTTTACCTCAATTAAAAACAGAAGAAACACAAAATATTATTAAAAAACTATTATCATCAGGTTACCCAAAATCCTTCATCCTACGACATTGTTATCAGACTGCAGAAAACACCAAATCAATAACTCAAAAAGCAGAAATTTATAAAGCATTATGCATCATCCCATATTCCCTTCAATCAGTATCCATAGCTAGAACACTTAGAAAATATGGTATCAAAACTATGTACAATAATTTGCCAAATTTAGGCAATATGATTAGAAACCCATTAACAAAGAATCAATCCAATATTCCATTAAATGAAAAGGAGCCATATACTCCATATCATGTAATATAACTGTAGTTCTAAATATGTAGGGGAGACTGGGAGAAAAGTCCATAATAGAATAGCCGAACTTAATAGGAATATTATCAATAGAGTGACCCAAGATCTTTAATAGTTCAACACATAAAAGAAACAGGCCATACATTTAACTTATCTCAACCCATAGTGCATTATGACAATATCCATGGTAAATACCAAAGACTCTTAATAGAATCTATGATAACAGAACGACAAAAAAGCATAAACAGATGAAACAATATTAACAAACGCTACCCCATAGATTTAAATAGTCTTCTATATACACCACTAGCCGAATGACCCGGGCAACGCCCGTGTTTTACCCGATTGAATGTTTTGATTCAAATACTATTTGTTACAATTATAAATTGGCGCCTTAAATAAATGCATATGTTAGTTAATAACTATAGCCTATGTGCTTTATCTGTCTATATACTGTTGGCTTCCGTAGGCGTCTCTTACAGGGAAAAAGAAAGAGAGGATTCCATTTGGTTATTAACTAATATATACATTTATTTAAGGAGCGACCCGCTCCAACACAATAATTACATAAACGAAAAGGCGAGTGGGGGGGAAGCATGATGGGGGGGGGGGCAAAGGTGGCGTGACCGTAGCCAACCAATAGGAGGGCGCCATTCCAAAAAAAAAAAAGCAAACGGTGACAGAGATTAAAACTGATGACTGATTGTTGATTAGGAGATGAGGAATGACGCTCGTAACTGTATATAGAATAATAGTTCACGAACTTATTAGGTTTAATCTGAGATCACGATATATCATTCGACCAGTGCGTGGCCTCCACCTATGCACGTATAATTACAAAAATTGATTAGAACAAACAAAGAAGGTAATATATATTTTTTTTCTCCACCTTTCAATATCATTAATAATTAAATATTTAAACATTCTATTATGTAATCTAATATGTGAATATTCTATCTATTATTATTATTTTTTGTTAAATTAAAACTTTATAAAATTAAATGTGTAAAAAATATTTTCTATAGAAATAGTATATATACCATCAATTTATTATCGTGATACTACTGTGGAAGGACTGACAGGTCCGAAAGCTAGATAATAAAATTTGAACAGGAAACTTAGCTCTGGAAGCTTTATTTACTTTAAAATATTTGATATATTCAACAGCAAGATTCAAAAACTGTATAAAGCTTATAAATAGGTAGGCTTCTACATGTTTATATATTTATGTACATTGCTAATCAATACTATAAATTTTATATATATATATATATATGGTAATTTAAACCAACAACCCTATATTGTATACTACTTATAACAAGATTGTCATGTATATAGAAACACATCAATAAATAATTATACGCATCATTGACATGTTTCATTGCATCACCATATGTAATGTACTTTGTACAAACTGAGGATGAATAAATAAAACTATGTAATAGATTAAGAGCTGAGCTAAGAAAGAGATCGAGATAGAAATCCAACAACCCTAAAGAGGAATTTGGCAAGTCGTTGCCATCAAAGTCAAAGGGTGCAGAATAGCGCAGACGCCCCACGCACTTTGCACCCGTTCAAAGTTCGATTTCCCGCATTTTCCCTCCTCGGCAAAGGTATATAAAACCTCGGTTTTAGCCTAACTCAGACAGTCACTTCACCGTCGGCGTGAGACCTTGTTGATTGTACCCAGGTCCACCTCATCGACCATGTAAAACAGTAGGAACTCTTCTGACTCCATTTTGCTTAGCTCGACTTTTATCTGTTCACGGAGCTTTCCTACTACAACTGTGTCTCTTCGTTTTTTGGGTGTGGACATTCCCAAGCTTTCCACTCTGCCTCGACCACGACTGCCTGTACTCTGTGAGAACTGTTAAAGGTCCTCCAAGGTACAGAGAGGTACTGGAAAACTCTCCACGCCCTGACTGTCCCTCTCGGTTACTACTGGTTTGACCCTCGGTTACCACAGGTATAGCGAGAGTCGACAGGATATCTCATCACAGATAAGTCGACAGGACCTTATCACATATATATGAATTAAAGCTTTTTTATCAAAAGTAAAATGAAACATTTTATTTTCAGAATCCAATATTTCGCTAGGCTGTACGCCTATCATCGTCAGGGTATCTCCTTATTTTTAAATATATATCAATAAAAGGCATATCCTGACCGCTCACATGAGCATTTTAGATGGCATAGAGCCATCTAGTGAAAGAAAAATCAACTAAACGTTGATTTAACTTTATATATATTATATATATTGCCCTCTACATGATCTAGCAAGAAATCTTGAGCATAAGCATAATTGACTACCCTAGTTTTACCCTAGTGAGCAAAAGTTCTTGAATATGATATTGATTGACTCTCGCCATCTAAAAAAAAACACAACAGATTTTCCAATGTCGGATATATTTGACGTAGACGATAAAATTAAAAGAGTAAATACAGTCCGATAAAAAAGACAAATATTCCCAGAAAAAAATTCCATTTTTAACGTTTTATTCAGAGGAAATCTCGGAGCAGATTGCTTCCAGTAAATTCTCTATTCCGAAAGAATTCCGCTAGAGGACCTTCTATAAAGGAAAATTTATTTTCCGGCTGAAGGGATAAATTCATTGGAGCATACCTCCTGCAGGACCTGTTAAATTTGCATAAGTCGGGAGGAATGTTCTCGAGATGAAGTGCTGACGATGTGTAGCCCCAATTACACACAAGTATCTTAATTATTCTATTAATTAACTCGTAAAACTCTTTCTCTATTTCTACATTAATTAATTACATTTTGATATAAAGTCACACAGATTATATTACCCATTTTTTGTTTTCTGGTTGAACGAATTTGCAAGAATTTGTTTTTTTTTTCACACAAAAAATTAAATAATGTATGAATATTATAAAATGAATGCATTATTTTTTCTTATCCCTAATACATGAAGTATACGTCATGATAATAATGGTGGGTAATAAATAGATAGCGACTTTTTTTACTGTAAATACACTACATGTTTGCACGTGGGGAAAGCAGTTTGACTTTTGCACTTTTAAGTGTGTGAGAGCCCCGTTTAGTTACTTGCATTCACTGGTGGAGCTGGACTTTTGCAAGAAACGGAAGTCATCGAAGAACCTTTTCTAAATAATAGGTGTCCAATGCGGAACTCGATCTAAGGTCGTGGCTGTCGAAAAACCACCAACCTCCATCGAACACCTTACAAAAATTTGCGAGTTTATATTGCCATTAAATTTTAAAATGCCTAGCACATAATTAAAAGCATATTAAATTCTCCATTCCATATATTTCAGCTCTTTGTATATTTAAAATAATGTTCATATTTAGAATGTTATTTGCATATTGTTTCGAGAAAATATTCTTAGAAAATTATATATAACACCAAGATTCGAGAGGATGGTATTCATTTCCCAAAAGTGGCACATATTCCTTTCAAATGCATTGAAGCAAAGTATTGGGTTTATAAACTCAGTACCAAACGTAAAGGTGCACATAAATATAATTTATCCCTCTATTTACTTTTCAAATAAAACAACCTCCTAGTGTCCACAGTTCAATGAGAAAGCTATCAGAAACACCTAGCAATGGCGAATCTTCCCAGTAGTTTCACCAGTTTGAACTACCAGACCACTCTACCGAATATACAAAAGGTACACAACAAGGACATGAAATATCATACAATAATAAGATAAATAAGAAGAACGTGGAAACAACAAGGTATCCACAAGGTAAACAACAAAGACGTGGAAACCACCGGGTAGCCACAAGGTGAACAACAAAGACATGGAAACCACCGGGTAGCCACAATGTGAACAACAAAGACGTGGAAACCACCGGGTAGCCACAAGGTGAACAAAAAAGACGTGGAAACCACCGGGTATCCACAAGGTGAACAACAAAGACATGGAAACCACCGTGTAGCCACAAGGTGAACAACAAAGACGTGGAAACCACCGGGTAGCCACAAGGTGAACAACAAAGACGTGGAAACCACCGGGTAGCCACAAGGTGAACAACAAAGACGTGGAAACCACCGGGTAGCCACAAGGTGAACAACAAAGACGTGGAAACCACCGGGTAGCCACAATGTAAACAACAAAGACGTGGAAACCACCGTGTAGCCACAAGGTGAACAACAAAGACGTGGAAACCACCGGGTAGCCACAATGTAAACAACAAAGACGTGGAAACCACCGCGTAGCCACAAGGTGAACAACAAAGGCGTGGAAACCACCGGGTAGCCACAAGGTGAACAACAAAGACGTGGAAACCACCGGGTAGCCACAAGGTGAACAACAAAGACGTGGAAACCACCGGGTAGCCTCAAGGTGAACAACAAAGACGTGGAAACCACCGTGTAGCCACAAGGTGAACAACAAAGACGTGGAAACCACCATGTAGCCACAATGTAAACAACAAAGACGTGGAAACCTCCGTTTAGCCACAATGTAAACAACAAAGACGTGGAAACCACCGGGTAGCCACAAGGTGAACAACAAAGACGTGGAAACCTCCGGGTAGCCACAAGGTGAACAACAAAGACGTGGAAACCTCCGGGTAGCCACAAGGTGAACAACAAAGACGTGGAAACCACCGGGTAGCCACAAGGTGAACAACAAAGACGTGGAAACCACCGGGTAGCCACAAGGTGAACAACAAAGACGTGGAAACCTCCGGGTAGCCACAAGGTGAACAACAAAGACGTGGAAACCACCATGTAGCCACAAGGTGAACAACAAAGACGTGGAAACCACCGGGTAGCCACAAGGTGAACAACAAAGACGTGGAAACCACCGGGTAGCCACAAGGTGAACAACAAAGACGTGGAAACCTCCAGGTAGCCACAAGGTGAACAACAAAGATGTGGAAACCTCCGTTTAGCCACAATGTAGACAACAAGGACGTGTAAACCCCCGTTTATAGCCACAGGTGAAACAACGAGGACTTGGAAACCACCGTGTAGCCACAATGTAAACAACAAGGATGTGGAAACCACCGTATACACTAAATGTAAACAACCAGAACGTGAAAACCAACTTGTAGACTTGATGAAAACCACAAGAATAAGGAACCCACCGTGTATCCAAGGGTAAACAAGAACGTGGAAACCACCGTGTAGACTCAACGTAAGCAATAAAGACGTGGAAACCACCGTGTATCCACAGGGTAAACAGCAAGGACGTGGAAACCACTGTGTAGCTACAATGTAAACAACAAGGACGTGGTAACCACCGTGTCGCCACAATGTAAACAAGAACGTTGAAACACCGTCTAGTCTCAATGTAAACAATAAAGCCGTGGAAACACCACCGTGTAGCCACAGGGTAAACACCGAAGGCATGGAAACCACCGTGTAGCCACAGGGTAAACAACGAGGACGTGGAAACCACCGTGTAGCGACAGGGTAAACAACAAGGACGTGGAAACCACCGTGTAGCCACCCAGGTGTGGAACCACACGCGACGACCAGCCCTTCGTGTCCAATTACTCTCAACTAATGTGCCGTTTGGAAGGTACACTTTTAATTACACCCAACCTTGACTTGTGTACTCTGTCCCTAATATCTTGCCCTAATTTCCCAACTCTGCAATTGTTTTTCTCTTATTCCACTTCGCCAACTCTTTCAACACAGTCACCATTGCTGCTAACATAGTGGACCCAATGTGAAGATACACTAAAATCTATACATAAACCTTATTTTATACAAATATATAATGATTCCAAAATCATTTACTACACGCAATATATATGGATTATCTTTTCATTTTAGTCCACTGAGAAATTGTTGGAATTAATTTAATTTGAGGATGTTTTTTTTCGTAAAGTATTTTAAATGTGAGAAAGTTGACGATAATTTGAGGGTAAATAGTTAATCCATATTCTATCATCAAAATGTATTATAAATATCAATGAGAAAAGCATTTAAAATAATGTATCAATCTCACATATCGCGCGTTATTAGTATATTATATTTTCATAGATCACCAGCATTTATAATTTTTTACGCCTATAATTTGGAAAGCTTATCAACATTACGTATAATAAGAATAAGCAAAATTGTAAATCAAAAATATATCCAGACTTTTATACTTTTAACTAAAAAAACAATCATTCAAAAGTAAAAGTTCAGAGTTATACCGAAGAGTTATAAAATCATTGATAACGTCCCACAAATGTTGGCATTAAATTCTCCCATTTTTCTAACTCCAACAGTCCTCTTATCGACCAAATATTGTTTAACTACATTAGGATTACCGGCAAAAATGCGATTTAATTAAAAGTTTGCAGAAAAATTAACCAGATTTAATTAGTCCTTTCCTATTTTCAGAAGGTGTTGTTCTCTATTGGCATTTTTGACGGATTTTTTACTTCCAGTTTGTTGATTAGAGAGATTTCTTATTGGGTAATATTTGACTTTCCTGTTAAACGGAACACCTTCTTTCCTGTTAGAACACAAATTCGAAAATATTGATGAAATAGTAGTAAATGGAACTAGATTTTATGGGTAAATTATCGAATGTGGTTTTAATTCAATTTTATGGTCTTTCGAGGAAGTCCAAACATCACCATGTCTTCTACGATACAGAGCTACGGCATGTTGAATGCGATTTCACCCTGTTCTATGAAACTCTTTCCCACCTTCGTATAATCTAATTTCAGATCATTTTTTCGTATTATTAAAACAACCCTTCCTTGTGTGTCTATATATATTCTATATATATATATATATATATGGTATGAAAGGTGGGAAAATAAACACACCACAAGTTGGAAGAGGAACCCAGACAACCAGAGAGAGAGAGAGACGGGACCGGCACAGCCGGGCGGCCGTTCGTGTCACACACAATCCCAACTGTCCTAAAAGTCCCAAGGTGCTAACTGACGGGCCCCAGTTGTTGCCCCTTGGAATGTCGCTGGTGTATCAAGTGACCGGACTTTACCCTCCCGTCTCTCTCTGGGTTGTCTGTAGGTTGGCTTTATTATTCCTGGAAGAGTATATATTATGATATATAAAAAATATATATACCTCTTTTCTCTCTCTTCGAACTGCTCACTCTGTAGAAAAGAATTCTGACGGTCCATCGGTGGCGGAGTCTTTCCCGCGTCTTTTCCGTCCATAAATATATATATATAATGGTTTTCAATCTTTTCAGGCTTCCCATCCCACCAGTATGTATTATTTTTACGATTTCTACGTTTTTTTTTTACATTTAGTGACAGATAAGCTGCCTCTTCAAATATACGGGTGAGTGTCTTTACAATGTTGTCAATATCTTTGATATTAGAGATAGCAGCCGGATGCCGGTCGAGGGGGTGTGATCTATTCTAGAGCCAGAGGGAGACTGGTGGTAATCCGACTATGTTTTTCGGACCGACGGTGTAATCGGAGACCTTTCTCCTATCTGGCGCCGGCTGTAATCAATCTAATTTTATTATTTCGATTTTTGTCACATGATGGGCAAACTGACGAGTTGAATTGTGTCTACAATTTTGGTTGTTATACTATGACTATATTACATATGGGGATATAAATATATATATATTGAAATATATTACAACACATCAGTTATATTTATATATATTCTCTCTTTTCCTAATTCTTTAATATAACTATATTCCTCCAAATTGAAACGTTAATAGAAGTTCTAACTGTAATCTTGGAGTACATATCCTTTAAAATTTTATTTCCTTTTGAATAATTAAGTACACGCTATTCATTAATTTGTTTTCAAAATCCTCCGTTTGTTTCTGTTTGATAAATAAAAACATTTATTTCAACCAAATGAGTAATTAATTTTCCTCTTTAGTTCTTTTGTTGTTATTAGCGCTTCTCTTCACCATTTCAAACACCTACACAACATATAAAATAAATATATCAAACTTAATTACACTCATTGACAAAACTTAAGTAAGTAGAAATGTCTTTAATGTGTCGCCGGTCGTCTTTTTTTTTTTTAAGAGACAGAGGAAATTTTGTTCACATTTGTTTATCACGTGTATTCTATATACAGTTACGAGCGTCATTCCTCATCTCCTAATCAATCAACTCTGTCACCGTTTGCTTTTTTTTGGAATGGCGCCCTCCTATTGGTTGGCTACGATCACGCCACCTTTACCCCCCCCCCCCCCCCCACTCTGTTTCGTTTTGTGTTGGGGCGGGTCGCTCCTTAAATAAATGCATATATTAGTTAATAACTAAATGGAATCCTCTCTTTATTTTTCCCAGTATGAGACGCCTACGGAAGCCAACAGTACATAGACAGATAAAGCACATAGGCTATAGTTATTAACTAAGATATGCATTTATTTAAGGCGCCAATTTATAATTGTAACAAATAGTATTTGAATAAAAACATTCAATCGGGTAAAACACGGGCGTTGCCCGGGTCATTCGGCTAGTATTCAATAAAAGTCACTGTGCATCAAATATCTTTCCGAGTTATTATCTGAATCCCGATATAAATGCTAAAAGATACAAGTTCCGTAAGTTTTGTCCCCGTGAGTGTATTATGCCTGATATTTTCTATGCTAAGCTTTTAATAGTTAGAAAATATATGATGAAAAAGGCTTTTTGTAAATACACGAGTATCAATTATATATTAACTTCGCTTTGTCAGCGGTTTGTCCTCCTTAGCGGGACTCTGTTATCTGAATTTCTTGTACCTACCACACTTTGACACAAACATTACTATATAATCAAACTCTGGTGGTATTTGTAGTGACAATCCCCCGATATGTAAAATAAACGACAGGTGATTGTTTCCTTTTTATTCATATAATGCATGCTTTCGGTCTGAAACCTTTCTACAGGTTGAGAGAACTAAGATAAACTACAAGAAACTAAAAAATCAGAAGGTTAATATTTCTGAACATCTTTGGTATTCGTATACCATAAGAAGAAACATATCTCCTCCTTTAAAGCACATAAATTTCATAAACTACAAGAAACTAAAAAATTAAAAGGTTAATATTTCTGAACATCTTTGGTATTCGTATACCATAAGAAGAAACATATCTCCTCCTTTAAAGCAAATAAAACATTGTGAATTTCTCGGTTGTCACTGTGCAAACAAGTTAACTAGTTAAGTAGTTGAATATTCCACAACGCCAGCTTTTGTCGAATATTCCACAACACCAGCTTTTGTCGAATATACCAAAACTGATGTTATGGAAGATTTACCGACTTGACTCTGCATAATTTGCACATATAAGATCGAGAGAAAGGCTTGTTATAATATATTTTTTTCAAAAAGAGAGGTGTGTGTTCCAATATTGGTGAAGATTATATGATCAATATAAACAATGCGATTATTTATATATGAAAACATATCACTTGGATTAATGGGAAAGGGATTAAAATGGCGTGTTTATCGGCCAAGTATACTTTATGAAAATCCGGACCAACTATCGGTGAGGCATTACTCGGAGTTATTTAGAAATCCTTATTTATTGGACAGAGAGAGAGGTTATTTTTGGAGGAGTTTGGAAGGTTGTTGCTAGGACTTCCAACACCCGCCATATTTGTCATCCAGCTGGGAAATTTGCCCTCATTTGAACCGCTAGTTGTCTTATAAATAATAAATTTCTTCAATCACTAAATATATGATGAAAATGTATTTAGAGGTTTTATTTTTTATTCTCCGTGGCAAACACCACATAGACGCCATTTCTATGGTTAAATAACATAATAGGGGTCGGTGGAAGGGTTATCTAAACCGTTGGTTTTCGACCGCTACGACCCGGAATCGAATCCCGCATTGGGCACTTTTTCTGATTTAAATAAAATGTTCCAATGACCCCTGATTCTTGCAAAAGTCCAATTCCACCAGCGAGTGCAAGTAACCAAACGGGGCTCTGGCACATTTGTAAGTTCAAAGTCGAACAGCTTTTCACATTTGTAGACATGTGGTGCGCTTACAGTAAAAACAGTCGCTAACTTCTACCCACCATGATTCTCTTGGCCTGTACCTTGGTACTAGGGATAAGCAAAAAAAGTAACATAATGGGGGTCGGAGTGGTGTGTATTTCCGACAGTCACGACCCGGGATCGAATCTCGAATTAGCCTCTTTTTTTAAGAATAAAAATTGACCAAAGGTCTCTGATTTTTTTTTTGCAAAAGTCCAATCCCTCATCAGTAAGTGTAAGTAACCAAACGTATCTCTGGAACATTTGCAATTGCATAAGTCGAACTGCTTTCTAGATGTGTAGACATGTGATGTTTCTTAGAGTAAAAGGCAGTCACTAACTACTATTCACCATAGCCTGTACCATGTGTACTAGGGATGATAATAAATAGGTAACATATTAATGTTTTTAGAAACCAATCAAACAATTGAATAATTACAAGAGTTTGGTATATTGAACTAGCGAAACAGTTGAGAGGGTTCAACATTGATGAGCCATGCCCTTTCTATAAAATTTTAATTTTTCCGTTAAGAAGTTGCAAACATTTTTTTTTTTCAATTAAACAAAACAATTACCATTAATACAAGTAATAATTGTAATAATTCATATTTTAAAAAAGCTATATGTCTAAATAAGACTTTGTGTATAAATAGAATCTGTATTTAGATCATATCTTTTCCATTGCTTCTTAGACTTTGAAGCGAATCCAATGTATAAGACTATATGTGTCTCCAAATAGAAGTTAAGAAAAAATCTCTCCTGTTCGTACAATTGAACTGATAAATTAAGAAAAGGTATTTGGCCAATAGTCAGAAAAAAAAAAAAATGAACAATTAGTTGACATTTATTCCGAAAGATGGCGCACGCCAACAGCAACTTCCAGTTGTACGATTAGGCCGGCCTTTTTAATAAAGTAAACATATGATCCCAGTGAGAGAAATTTTTCTTTTTTACTACTTTCATAATAGTTATATTTTACGCATCATTAAAAATCCTTGTGTATAAGAAACACCTATTGAAAAGGCGACAGAGCCCCCATGTAAAAACGTTCTAAAATTGAACTAGACTAGTTTAAATTATAAAATTCACGAGTTTCTTCTTATTGCAGACTGTCAAGATTACGATCAAAAGATCTCTCTCATCTACTGGCCTAAAATAAAAAGTATCTATGAATCTTGATTTTTTTTTTTTTGCTGAACGATGAACTTTTCTTTGCTGCAATAAAGAACTGCACTAGAAGCTCCCATGAGAGACCATTGCCTTAAACATGGATAAACGCAGTTTCTCCTGAAAGTGGTCTCTCAACAGAAACTTTCATTTGGTTGAAAGACTTCATGAATTGGACGGACATGATAAGAGATTACCTCCAGGAGAGACTGAATTTAGCCATGTTTTCAGGCTATTGTCTCTCGTTTAAGACTTTACTGTAATGGCTTTATAATCTGTGATAATATTTGGTTTCGTCACAAACCTCGCAACATTAAGGTTTCATTTTGGAATCCCGTAACAATTTAATTTCCAATCTTTGGATACCTTGATTTTGAGGGGAATGCAAGCTTTGTTCTGATCTTGAGGAATATTGGTGAATGAAAATTAATCTGCTGTATTATATATATATATCTTAATTAAACAGATCTGGCCGTAGTAGGTTTTTTATTCGTGCAAGAATGTATGCATCTACGTATAAAATTATTTCATTGGCGTGAATAAAAGTGTGATCAATAAATTTTGAAATCTCTCTACATATGTTGTAGAGATTTTGTTTTTAAATTATATCAGAGAGAAGGGCAGTACATTTACACTCAATGATAAAACTTAAGGAAGTTGTACCTTTGTTTTTAGCATGTATATCGGGGATTCAGAAAATAACTCCGAAAGATATTTGATATACAGTGACCTTTATTGAAGACACGCGAGATAAACAAGTGTGAAAAAAATTGCCTTTGTCTCCTTCAAAAAAAAACTAAAAAACAGACGACCAGCGACATCAAATAACTTTCACTTCTTTAAGTTTTGTTCATGAGTATATTTTTTCAAAAATAATTATTTACTGCAGTACCGGATATATAAACAGAACAGTCAAACACGTACAATATTATACACTAGTAGAAAAGCCCGTCCAAGGACGGGATCGGCTAGAGCAGGTGGATTCCTAATTTTATTTCTCACATTCCTTTTTGATACTTAATAATATGTAATCGGAAGCGTTCGAGGTAAAATAACGTTCATGGTCCGTCAGGGATCGATCCCCTTCCGAGTGTTGCAACATTTTACCTTTCGGGTCATTTTATTGATATTTTTTTTAATTAACATTTTTACTTTAAAAGAGGTGAACTTACAATGAATAAATTTCTTTGTAAACAACATTTTTGGTTGAAGCAAGCTGAACTATTTTCAAGAAGCCTTCCTTGCTTGCTTCCGTGGATTATTTTTATTTTAACACACTTAGAGCTTTTCACCCTAGAAAAAGCAACATATAACTGACCATGGCTGAAAACTGGTTCAGGTAAATAGATGCCAACCATTTCAAGGGTTTGGCCTTGTGATTTATTTATTGTCATAGCGAAGGCTAATTTTACAGGGAACTGTCCTCTTCTGAGAATGAAAGGAATCTCAGAATGTATTGGGGCCAAGTAAACTCTCGGAATAAATACAGATTGATCTACTGCAGTGCCAGTCCGAACTTTTGCAATAATTAAATTAGGTAACAATTTAGTTACTACTAATCTCGTCCCGTTACAAAGACCTCGCTTTGTGTTTAAGTTTCGAAGAAGCATTATGATTGCTCCAACTTTTAGCTTCAGCTTATGAAGTGGCATTCCCGAAGGGTTAAGGCTGTTGAGAAATTCCGGTGGATAGCTCTCATTATCTTCAGGTGTCGCATCATCTATTGAGTCTGAGCTGAAATATGTTATGGAGTCACCTTCAAGGATATCTAAAACTCGGTTGTCGATATCATCAACATCCACATTTCTGGGACAAAGTATAGCCTTATCGGTATACTGTTCAAAGTCAGAAGGAAGCAATTTATCTACATGTACATTCTACCAATAGTACTACCTGCTCCTCTCTGTCTTGGGGTCCACTTTCGTAGTCTTTTGTCAAAAACATAATGCTGTGGAATATCTCCATAAAGAATATTTCGCGCGTTTTCATCTACTTTCAAGTAGTTCAGAGGTTTGAATCGGTTCAAGTTCGACTTTTCCTTTGGAACAGCATTTATGAAAAGCTTTACTGTATGTCGTTTGTTCCAATTCGAAATACTTTGCTCTACATTTTGGGCAAACTTGATCAAGTTGGCCACAAAAGTGCAGGGGAATTTGATCTTCCTCGAAACATGTCCTGTTGGCAAAGGTAGATTATCTCCCTGTCGAATTCTTTGCATCCTCAGCCTACTGTTTTCCCTTTGAAGGGCTCTTTGATTTTCGCTCATATTCATTCGGTATTGCCGTTGTTGTTCATTATGCCGTTCTCTTACGGGTGAATTTAAACGTCTTTGTCGCTGCTGTTCAATACGACGTTGCTTTGCTTCGATGGCCTCAACAATAGAAAGGGCTCTTTTAGGAGAAATTGTTTATAAAAATAAAATAATCAAGCTAAATTAAAAAAATATAAGTATTTTAAAAATATTATTCCTCAAATATTCACCGAATAAATTGCCGAAAGAAAAAAATGACTAATAAGGTCAGAATAGAATAAAATAAAGGATGAAAACAAAAACCAAACAGACCTACAGCCGGCCACGTCACTTAACTACGTAACTTGAACACGTGACACAGAATGGACCAATCCTATTCGGCTTCAACGAACAGACGCTTTATTATATGTGATACGTACATATGCGTACAATATAATAGCGGTATGGTAGATCAAACTGGCTAAATCGGGCACAGTGGGGAATTGCCTATTTAAAAAAAATAAAGAAACTAAACACTCGCAAATAGCTTATAATTTTAAATACAGGCAGTAAATGTTTTCATTTGTGTGGAGAAGAAAGAAAATGAATTATCTAATGAACACACAAGTAGAGAGAGCTGGCTATGTAATTAAATGGAACACATATTCACATATCCAACAAACTAATGGGAGAGACGCCTACAAATTTGACCATTAGTTTCCATCATGTCTGCGAATTTGCTGCGAAAGGACTGGAGTTTTTAAAACACAAAATTTACTTCCTCCATTTTCTTTCTCTTGATGAAGTCCTAACAGTCGCTTATTTATCATTATTAATGTTCATTTTACCTTTTTTTTATAAATATCCATAAATTATCTATTTTTATATGGGTAGATAATGCGTTGTTTTTGTATCATTTCTGGAGGAGCAGTATTTAGGAAAATATTTTATGTCTTTTTAATACATGTGTATTCTTTTCTTCGTTTTTATTAAAGTCGGTATAATGTTGTTGATGCATGTTTGTAATATTTTGGTAAATAATGCGTTTTTTTTATGTAACTAGGCATTTTGTGAATTTTCTTTGGATTCTTAAATGATATAGGTAGTTTGAAACAGCTGTGTTCTCATGGTAATTGCTTAGTTATTAATAGAGGTGAGTGTTTTGCTAATGAACGTATATTAGACGCTAAAGTATATTAACGCCAAACGATTTCAATTAGTAAAGTGGTACGCTCAGTATTAAATATGCCGTTACCGTTACACCTTTTGAATCTCAAACACTTCTTGATAAATTAGAGAAATGATGTCCTGATCTTTCAACTAAAAGTTTATAATGGCTTGCGTCATCTGACGGGAAAATAGCAACTAGTCGTTGATTGATAATTGTTTTATATATATATATATATATATATTAGTCCTGTTATTGAATTGTATATAAAATGAATTGTATATAAGTTGCAAAAATGTATTTAGGCGCAAGTATCCAAAGCTGGGATATCGCGTCCGATATGTCAAATAAAATAAAATAATTGGTCAAATACATTTTATTGATTAATAAAAAAAAGCTAACCACGTACGCGTTTCGGGCTATTGGCTCTCATAAG
>CP092866.1:87557093-87585551 GCA_030710605.1 Cordylochernes scorpioides | reverse complement strand
AATTTAAGAGATCTAAATAATAAAATAACCAATTTATTTAATGAATTAATTAATGACAAAACTTTCTACATTAAAATTATTCATAACAAATATAAAACATTTAAATTAGATCTTAAAACAGCAAAAACTCTACTGGAAACATTTTTAAATTTTAACTATATAGAATTTAAAAATAAAATATATATTCAATCAGAAGGCGTTCCCATGGGTACTTCTTCTAGTCCGTTACTAGCAAATTTAATATTGTTCTGGTACGAAAGAGAATACTTTCTACAAAATAATATTAATTGGCAAATATTCCGATATGTAGATGACATAATAATATTTAATAATCCACTGTTTAAAAAATTAATACCTGAAATATATCCTAAATACTTGAAACTTAAGAACAATGAAAAAATTTATAGAAACAAAAAAGTTAACTTTTTAGACTTGAATATAGACCTTACAAATAGTGCTGTTAGAGTTTATAATAAAAAGAGTAATTATAATTTCAATATTATAAAATACTGTAATATGAATTCTAATATATCATTAAATTGCTGTAAAGGTATATATTATGGTCAGTTTCTAAGATTTTATAGAATAAATAATATATTAGATAATTTCATAGAAGATGTTAAAAATTTAAACATGGAATTTATTAAAAACAAATTTAGTATCAAACAAGTAAAATATTTCAACAGTATATCAATTATAAAATATTTAAAAAAAAATAAATGGAAATATCCATTTATGAAATCAACTTTCTATAATTTCTCTTAATATTAACTAAAACAAATTTATAATCTTTAACAGTTAATTAAACTTTTATTAAATAACTGATTAAAAGATTTTTTCATTAGATTTTTAAAGTTTTAAAGTATATATTTCATTTTTGTTTAATCTCCAATTTCTGGGGAGGAAAATGGAAGTTAAATAAAGATGAATTTGCACAATTAATAGCTTTATTAAACTCTTATAATTTGCCTTTTTAAAGGAATATTAAAAGATGATTAAGTGTTAAATCAGTTATTTTGATATAACTATCTGTAAAGATTATAAAACTTAGCTTTCTTCCTTTAACTATTTTTCCTATCTTCTTTAATTTTCTTGTTGTTCAAAAAAATTCTGAAGAAATGGTCTAAATTTGAAATGTGGGGGGACATTCCCCTCCCGCGACATGTGCAAGCCAGAAATAGATATACACAATGGAGGACGCAGCGGTCAAGGTAGGTTTACAGTTTGAATTTGTTAACACTGGTATCTGTTATATGTTCATTTAAATATTTCACTGAAACAACTTAATATTAACACATAAAATACGGTTTTAAAAGAGATCTATGACATAATAAAGGAGGGGTTGAAATGTCGCTGAAATTTTATCTGATGATCCCCGTTTCAGCAGATCTCTTTTTCCAATTTATTTCAATTTAAAGTTTTTTGTGTATGTCTGGTCTACCATTAGGGTTTCAAAACATAATATCCAAACTTATAATAAATGTTAATTCATACTATAGATATATTACTAAATACAACTATTTATAATCATATTATAAAATAAAAAAACCTTTAAAAATCTTTATAAAAAAAAAAAAAAAAAAGGATAAAACATAAAATCATAAAAAAATATATATATATATACTAACAATTTTATCTACCTTCTTTATAAAACTCTTTTTTATTTCCCTTATTATTAGTTTGATTAAAAGTGCATGGTTCTGTCTTTCTCTCTTTTTTCTAACTATTATATATATTATCTCTTCGATTATTCTATATATAGGATTAGAGTATGTCTGAATGACGTGTAAAAGCCGATGTAATAGACGTTACTTTGTTAATTTTTTTTATTGTTATTAATTATAAATATATAATTAACTTGAGGATGTAAAAGAAGTAATGGATTTTTTTTTTTTTTTCTCTCTCTATCTACAAATTAATAACATTTTACAAATTTTATAATTTGTATTTAAATGATCATAATAATGAAGATAATTTTAATACAAAACTGGACTATAAAATTAAATAACTATTTATTATTATAATTAATTTAGATTTAGCTTGCTAATCTAATCAAATCTAACTGATATAAGTTATCATTATTATTAGTTTGCTCCTTAAATTTTTTAAAATTAGAATCACTGTTATAATTTTGTTATATAGTTTCTACACTATATTAATTCATATGAGCTTGCTCTATGATATATTTTTTTATATATAACATAATATACAAATTAAATTATATTAGATATTCTAATATAAATAAATCTTCATACAAATTTTAATTATCTTTCATTGTTTGATTATTAAAAATTAAATTATAAAAGTAATTCTAGAAAAAAAAATAATTTCAGAACTTTTGTTTTTTTCAGTGTTTTTGTTAGTTTAAAGATGTTTTTTTTTATTAGTTATTCTTAAAAATATAACAGATAACAAACAGTAATATCTATATATTTATAGATTAATTATTCAATTTATTACAAATTTTATCACCACAAAAACAATTAAGTAAAATATATTTAAAAAATTCATAAGAATAACAAACTAAAAAAACTAAAAAAAACTACAAACATATTAGTGTTAGCACCTCTTTTATGTTAATTTAAACTCGCTAAGAATTGCCTAAGAAAAAATTGTCAAACTTGTCCCTCTCTTAAGAACCATGACACTTTTCAAACAACTAGTTGTAAATTAGTGAATACTATTTATAAATTAACATGCCAAATTTGTCAACTATCATATATAGGACAAACTTGTAACCCATTAAATATACGAATAAACCTACATAGAAACCACACTAAAAAATCAATTGGTAATATATATATGAAAGAACACAATCAATTACATACTTTTAACAACTTTAAGATAGAAATACTAGACATATGTCAAAACAAAAAACAACGACTATTATTAGAAAACAACTACATTTATAAACACAACACATTATTCCCTTATGGACTTAACGACGAATTAAACTACACATACAAACCACAAACAGAAGAAATTTCAACTTATGAAATCAGTTGCAAATATAAAAATGAATTTAAAACTAAACCTAATAAAACTAGAGGTAAAACTACAAATAAATTAGGTTACATTGAATTTGAAGAATTACTGGACCCAAAACAAATGTACACTAACAACTTCGTCGATAAATTTATTAAAACATTATTTAAACTAAATAATAATAAATTTATCAAACTCATAGAATATATTAAAATTCATAATCTGACTAACAGATTAATAGATATCACACACGACATCTTTAAATACAGAAAAATTAAACAAAATACTAATAACATTAATATTATCATTAAATTTAATAACAATTTATTTAATCATATTAAATTTAATGATATTTTTAATAACCAAATCATCAATAATCTTTTCCCTATAAAAAATTTAAATTTTAAAACAATCTGGAGATACAATAAAAATATAGGTAATTTAGTTTGCAATTATAACCAATTTATTAATAATTTGGCAAATTTTAAAAAAATTAAATGTAATTGCAACAACTATATTGATAAATATAAGTACTCAGGTCATATATTAACTAGCAACTTTTCTTTTTTAAATCCAGAATATCAAGAAATTTTAAATAAAGGGTATAAATATATACCTCAAATTAAACACAATTATAATAATACAATTAAATCTATATTAAAAGATATAGATATTTTCATAAATAAAACTAGTATAAAATACAGTATTCCAGAATTTACTTTTCTGGAATGGAAACATAATATTAAAAAGGAAATTTTAAATTATTATAATAATACACTTAAATACACAAAACCCAATTCAGACATTCCTTCTTTCAAAGAAAATATAATTAATTTACAGAAGGACTATATTATCACTCCTATAGATAAATGTCCCAATAATTTATCTTTAATTTGTAAAAATCTATACCACGATATACTAAAAAAGGAAATTGATAATAATCATAAATACACTTTTGCTAGAACTACAGGCACAAAAATCAAAAAAGACATCAAAAATGTTGAAAATTCACTAAAAATTTATAATAACCACAAAAATCCAAACATACCAAAGTTCTATATAATTCCTAAACTACACAAAAAACCTATTTCTTTCAGAACAATCACATCTGGTATAAATTCAGTCATAAAAAATATTGATATACAATTAGCCTCAACACTACAATTTATTATAAATAAATTAACTAATAAATATAATTATAAATTTATCGACTCAAATAAAAAAATCATTAATTATTTAATGAACAATTGGACAAATATTGAAACAGTACACACATTTGACTTTGAGGACCTATATTCTAAAATAAATTTAAGAGATCTAAATAATAAAATAACCAATTTATTTAATGAATTAATTAATGACAAAACTTTCTACATTAAAATTATTCATAACAAATATAAAACATTTAAATTAGATCTTAAAACAGCAAAAACTCTACTGGAAACATTTTTAAATTTTAACTATATAGAATTTAAAAATAAAATATATATTCAATTAGAAGGCGTTCCCATGGGTACTTCTTCTAGTCCGTTACTAGCAAATTTAATATTGTTCTGGTACGAAAGAGAATACTTTCTACAAAATAATATTAATTGGCAAATATTCCGATATGTAGATGACATAATAATATTTAATAATCCACTGTTTAAAAAATTAATACCTGAAATATATCCTAAATACTTGAAACTTAAGAACAATGAAAAAATTTATAGAAACAAAAAAGTTAACTTTTTAGACTTGAATATAGACCTTACAAATAGTGCTGTTAGAGTTTATAATAAAAAGAGTAATTATAATTTCAATATTATAAAATACTGTAATATGAATTCTAATATATCATTAAATTGCTGTAAAGGTATATATTATGGTCAGTTTCTAAGATTTTATAGAATAAATAATATATTAGATAATTTCATAGAAGATGTTAAAAATTTAAACATGGAATTTATTAAAAACAAATTTAGTATCAAACAAGTAAAATATTTCAACAGTATATCAATTATAAAATATTTAAAAAAAAATAAATGGAAATATCCATTTATGAAATCAACTTTCTATAATTTCTCTTAATATTAACTAAAACAAATTTATAATCTTTAACAGTTAATTAAACTTTTATTAAATAACTGATTAAAAGATTTTTTCATTAGATTTTTAAAGTTTTAAAGTATATATTTCATTTTTGTTTAATCTCCAATTTCTGGGGAGGAAAATGGAAGTTAAATAAAGATGAATTTGCACAATTAATAGCTTTATTAAACTCTTATAATTTGCCTTTTTAAAGGAATATTAAAAGATGATTAAGTGTTAAATCAGTTATTTTGATATAACTATCTGTAAAGATTATAAAACTTAGCTTTCTTCCTTTAACTATTTTTCCTATCTTCTTTAATTTTCTTGTTGTTCAAAAAAATTCTGAAGAAATGGTCTAAATTTGAAATGTGGGGGGACATTCCCCTCCCGCGACATGTGCAAGCCAGAAATAGATATACACAATGGAGGACGCAGCGGTCAAGGTAGGTTTACAGTTTGAATTTGTTAACACTGGTATCTGTTATATGTTCATTTAAATATTTCACTGAAACAACTTAATATTAACACATAAAATACGGTTTAAAAGAGATCTATGACATAATAAAGGAGGGGTTGAAATGTCGCTGAAATTTTATCTGATGATCCCCGTTTCAGCAGATCTCTTTTTCCAATTTATTTCAATTTAAAGTTTTTTGTGTATGTCTGGTCTACCATTAGGGTTTCAAAACATAATATCCAAACTTATAATAAATGTTAATTCATACTATAGATATATTACTAAATACAACTATTTATAATCATATTATAAAATAAAAAAACCTTTAAAAATCTTTATAAAAAAAAAAAAAAAAAGGATAAAACATAAAATCATAAAAAAAAAATATATATATATACTAACAATTTTATCTACCTTCTTTATAAAACTCTTTTTTATTTCCCTTATTATTAGTTTGATTAAAAGTGCATGGTTCTGTCTTTCTCTCTTTTTTCTAACTATTATATATATTATCTCTTCGATTATTCTATATATAGGATTAGAGTATGTCTGAATGACGTGTAAAAGCCGATGTAATAGACGTTACTTTGTTAATTTTTTTTATTGTTATTAATTATAAATATATAATTAACTTGAGGATGTAAAAGAAGTAATGGATTTTTTTTTTTTTTTTTTCTCTCTCTATCTACAAATTAATAACATTTTACAAATTTTATAATTTGTATTTAAATGATCATAATAATGAAGATAATTTTAATACAAAACTGGACTATAAAATTAAATAACTATTTATTATTATATATATATATATATATATATATATATATATATATATATAGTGTAGAAACTATATAACAAAATTATAACAGTGATTCTAATTTTAAAACTTAAGGAGCAAACTGATAATAATGATAACTTATATCAATTAGATTTGATTAGATTAGCAAGCTAAATCTAAATTAATTATAATAATAAATAGTTATTTAATTTTATAGTCTAGTTTTGTATTAAGATTATCTTCACTATTATGATCATTTAAATACAAATTATAAAATTTGTAAAATGTTATTAATTTGTAGATAGAGAGAGAAGAAAAAAAAATCCTTTACTTCTAATACATCATCAAGTTAATTATATATTTATAATTAATAACAATAAAAATTAACAACGTAACGTCTATTACATCGGCTTTTACACGTCATTTAGACATACACTAATCCTATATATAGAATAATCGAAGTGAGAATATATATAATAGTTAGAAAAAAGAGAGAAAGACAGAACCATGCACTTTTAATCAAACTAATAATAAAGAAAAAAAAAGTTTTGTAAAGAAGGTAGATAAGATTGTTAGTATATATATATATATTTTTATAATTTTATATTTTATCCTTTTTTTTTTTTAAGATTTTTAAAGGTTTTTTTTATTTTATAATATGATTATAAATAGTTGTATTTAGTAATATATCTATAGTATGAATTAACATTTGTTATAGGTTTGGATATTATGTTTTGAAACTCTAATGGTAGACCAGACATACACAAAAAACTTTAAATTGAAATAAATTGGAAAAAGAGATCTGCTGGACCGGGGATCTTCAGATAAAAGCCCAACGACATTTCACCCCTTCTTTATTATGTCATATATCTCTTTTAAACCGGATTTTATGTGTTAATATTAAGTTGTTTCAGTGAAATATTTAAATGAACATATATAACAGATACAAGTGTTAACAAATTCAAACTGTAAACCTACCTCGATCGCGGCGTCCTCCATTGTGAATATCTATTTCTGGCTGACACATGTTGCGGGGGGGGGACATTTCAAATTTAGACCATTTATTCAGAATTTTTTGAAAAACAAGAAAATTAAAGAAGAAAGGAAAAATAGTTAAGGGAAGAAAGCTGAATTTCATAATCTTTACAGTTAGTTATATCTAAATAACTGATTCAACACTTATTCATCTTTTAATATTCCTTTAATAAGGCAAATTATAAGAGTTTAATAAAGCTATTAATTGTGCAAATTCACCTTTATTTAACTTCCATTTTCCTCCCCAGAAATTGGAGATTAAACAAGATGAACTATATACTATAACACTTTAAAAATCTTGTGAAAAAATCTTTTAATCAGTTATTTAATCAAAGTTTAATTAACTGTTAAAGATTATAAATTTGTATTAGTTATTATTAAGAGAAATTATAGAAAGTTGATTTCATAAATGGATATTTCCATTTATTTTTTTTTTAATATTTTATAATTGATATACTGTTGAAATATTTTACTTGTTTGATACTAAATTTGTTTTTATTAATTCCATGTTTAAATTTTTAACATCTTCTATGAAATTATCTAATATATTATTTATTCAATAAAATCTTAGAAACTGACCATAATATATACCCTTACAGCAATTTAATGATATATTAGAATTCATATTACAGTATTTTATAATATTGAAATTATAATTACTCTTTTTATTATAAACTCTAACAGCACTATTTGTAAGGTCTATATTCAAGTCTAAAAAGTTAACTTTTTTGTTTCTATAAATTTTTTCATTGTTCTTAAGTTTCAAGTATTTAGGATATATTTCAGGTATTAATTTTTTAAACTGTGGATTATTAAATATTATTATGTCATCTACATATCGGAATATTTGCCAATTAATATTATTTTGTAGAAAGTATTCTCTTTCGTACCAGAACAATATTAAATTGGCTAATAACGGACTAGAAGAAGTTCCCATGGGAACGCCTTCTGATTGAATATATATTTTATTTTTAAATTCTATATAGTTAAAATTTAAAAATGTTTCCAGTAGAGTTTTTGCTGTTTTAAGATCTAATTTAAATGTTTTATATCTGTTATGAATAATTTTAATGTAGAAAGTTTTGTCATTAATGAATTCATTAAATAAATTGGTTATTTTATTATTTAGATCTCTTAAATTTATTTTAGAATATAGGTCCTCAAAGTCAAATGTGTGTACTGTTTCAATGTTTGTCCAATTGTTCATTAAATAATTAATGATTTTTTTATTTGAGTCGATAAATTTATAATTATATTTATTAGTTAATTTATTTATAATAAATTGTAGTGTTGAAGCTAATTGTATATCAATATTTTTTTATGACTGAATTTATACCAGATGTGATTGTTCTGAAAGAAATAGGTTTTTTGTGTAGTTTAGGAATTATATAGAACTTTGGTATGTTTGGATTTTTGTGGTTATTATAAATTTTTAGTGAATTTTCAACATTTTTGATGTCTTTTTTGATTTTTGTGCCTGTAGTTCTAGCAAAAGTGTATTTATGATTATTATCAATTTCCTTTTTTAGTATATCGTGGTATAGATTTTTACAAATTAAAGATAAATTATTGGAACATTTATCTATAGGAGTGATAATATAGTCCTTCTGTAAATTAATTATATTTTCTTTAAAAGAAGGAATGTCTGAATTAGGTTTTGTGTATTTAAGTGTATTATTATAATAATTTATAATTTCCTTTTTAATATTATGTTTCCATTCCAGAAAAGTAAATTCTGGAATACTGTATTTTATACTAGTTTTATTTATGAAAATATCTATATCTTTTAATATAGATTTAATTGTATTATTATAATTGTGTTTAATTTGAGGTATATATTTATACCCTTTATTTAAAATTTCTTGATATTCTGGATTTAAAAAAGAAAAATTGCTAGTTAATATATGACCTGAGAACTTATATTTATCAATATAGTTGTTGCAATTACATTTAATTTTTTTAAAATTTGCCAAATTATTAATAAATTGGTTATAATTGCAAACTAAATTACCTATATTTTTCTTGTATCTCCAGATTGTTTTGAAATTTAAATTTTTTATAGGGAAAAGATGATTGATGATTTGGTTATTAAAAATATCATTAAATTTAATATGATTAAATAAATTGTTATTAAATTTAATGATAATATTAATGTTATTAGTAGCTTGTTTAATTTTTCTGTATTTAAAGATGTCGTGTGTGATATCTATAAACCTCTTTTATGTTAATTTAAACTCGCTAAGAATTGCCTAAGAAAAAATTGTCAAACTTGTCCCTCTCTTAAGAACCATGACACTTTTCAAACAACTAGTTGTAAATTAGTGAATACTATTTATAAATTAACATGCCAAATTTGTCAACTATCATATATAGGACAAACTTGTAATCCATTAAATATACGAATAAACCTACATAAAAACCACGCTAAAAAATCAATTGGTAATATATATATGAAAGAACACAATCAATTACATACTTTTAACAACTTTAAGATAGAAATACTAGACATATGTCAAAACAAAAAACAACGACTATTATTAGAAAACAACTACATTTATAAACACAACACATTATTCCCTTATGGACTTAACGACGAATTAAACTACACATACAAACCAAAAACAGAAGAAATTTCAACCTATGAAATCAGTTGCAAATACAAAAAAAATGAATTTAAAACTAAACCTAATAAAACTAGAGGTAAAACTACCAATAAATTAGGTTACATTGAATTTGAAGAATTACTGGACCCAAAACAAATGTACACTAACAACTTCGTCGATAAATTTATTAAAACATTATTTAAACTAAATAATAATAAATTTATCAAACTCATAGAATATATTAAAATTCATAATCTGACTAACAGATTAATAGATATCACACACGACATCTTTAAATACAGAAAAATTAAACAATCTACTAATAACATTAATATTATCATTAAATTTAATAACAATTTATTTAATCATATTAAATTTAATGATATTTTTAATAACCAAATCATCAATAATCTTTTCCCTATAAAAAATATCAATTTCAAAACAATCTGGAGATACAACAAAAATATAGGTAATTTAGTTTGCAATTATAACCAATTTATTAATAATTTGGCAAATTTTAAAAAAATTAATGTAATTGCAACAACTATATTGATAAATATAAGTTCTCATGTCATATATTAACTAGCAATTTTTCTTTTTTAAATCCAGAATATCAAGAAATTTTAAATAAAGGGTATAAATATATACCTCAAATTAAACACAATTATAATAATACAATTAAATCTATATTAAAAGATATAGATATTTTCATAAATAAAACTAGTATAAAATACAGTATTCCAGAATTTACTTTTCTGGAATGGAAACATAATATTAAAAAGGAAATTATAAATTATTATAATAATACACTTAAATACACAAAACCTAATTCAGACATTCCTTCTTTTAAAGAAAATATAATTAATTTACAGAAGGACTATATTATCACTCCTATAGATAAATGTTCCAATAATTTATCTTTAATTTGTAAAAATCTATACCACGATATACTAAAAAAGGAAATTGATAATAATCATAAATACACTTTTGCTAGAACTACAGGCACAAAAATCAAAAAAGACATCAAAAATGTTGAAAATTCACTAAAAATTTATAATAACCACAAAAATCCAAACATACCAAAGTTCTATATAATTCCTAAACTACACAAAAAACCTATTTCTTTCAGAACAATCACATCTGGTATAAATTCAGTCATAAAAAAATATTGATATACAATTAGCTTCAACACTACAATTTATTATAAATAAATTAACTAATAAATATAATTATAAATTTATCGACTCAAATAAAAAAATCATTAATTATTTAATGAACAATTGGACAAACATTGAAACAGTACACACATTTGACTTTGAGGACCTATATTCTAAAATAAATTTAAGAGATCTAAATAATAAAATAACCAATTTATTTAATGAATTCATTAATGACAAAACTTTCTACATTAAAATTATTCATAACAGATATAAAACATTTAAATTAGATCTTAAAACAGCAAAAACTCTACTGGAAACATTTTTAAATTTTAACTATATAGAATTTAAAAATAAAATATATATTCAATCAGAAGGCGTTCCCATGGGAACTTCTTCTAGTCCGTTATTAGCCAATTTAATATTGTTCTGGTACGAAAGAGAATACTTTCTACAAAATAATATTAATTGGCAAATATTCCGATATGTAGATGACATAATAATATTTAATAATCCACAGTTTAAAAAATTAATACCTGAAATATATCCTAAATACTTGAAACTTAAGAACAATGAAAAAATTTATAGAAACAAAAAAGTTAACTTTTTAGACTTGAATATAGACCTTACAAATAGTGCTGTTAGAGTTTATAATAAAAAGAGTAATTATAATTTCAATATTATAAAATACTGTAATATGAATTCTAATATATCATTAAATTGCTGTAAGGGTATATATTATGGTCAGTTTCTAAGATTTTATAGAATAAATAATATATTAGATAATTTCATAGAAGATGTTAAAAATTTAAACATGGAATTAATAAAAACAAATTTAGTATCAAACAAGTAAAATATTTCAACAGTATATCAATTATAAAATATTAAAAAAAAATAAATGGAAATATCCATTTATGAAATCAACTTTCTATAATTTCTCTTAATAATAACTAATACAAATTTATAATCTTTAACAGTTAATTAAACTTTGATTAAATAACTGATTAAAAGATTTTTTCACAAGATTTTTAAAGTGCTATAGTATATAGTTCATCTTGTTTAATCTCCAATTTCTGGGGAGGAAAATGGAAGTTAAATAAAGGTGAATTTGCACAATTAATAGCTTTATTAAACTCTTATAATTTGCCTTATTAAAGGAATATTAAAAGATGAATAAGTGTTGAATCAGTTATTTAGATATAACTAACTGTAAAGATTATGAAATTCAGCTTTCTTCCCTTAACTATTTTTCCTTTCTTCTTTAATTTTCTTGTTTTTCAAAAAATTCTGAATAAATGGTCTAAATTTGAAATGTCCCCCCCCCCCCCCGCAACATGTGTCAGCCAGAAATAGATATTCACAATGGAGGACGCCGCGATCGAGGTAGGTTTACAGTTTGAATTTGTTAACACTTGTATCTGTTATATATGTTCATTTAAATATTTCACTGAAACAACTTAATATTAACACATAAAATCCGGTTTAAAAGAGATCTATGACATAATAAAGAAGGGGTGAAATGTCGTTGGGCTTTTATCTGAAGATCCCCGGTCCAGCAGATCTCTTTTTCCAATTTATTTCAATTTAAAGTTTTTTGTGTATGTCTGGTCTACCATTAGAATTTCAAAACATAATATCCAAACTTATAACAAATGTTAATTCATACTATAGATATATTACTAAATACAACTATTTATAATCATATTATAAAATAAAAAAAACCTTTAAAAATCTTAAAAAAAAAAAAAAGGATAAAATATAAAATTATAAAAATATATATATATATACTAACAATCTTATCTACCTTCTTTACAAAACTTTTTTTTTTCTTTATTATTAGTTTGATTAAAAGTGCATGGTTCTGTCTTTCTCTCTTTTTTCTAACTATTATATATATTCTCACTTCGATTATTCTATATATAGGATTAGTGTATGTCTAAATGACGTGTAAAAGCCGATGTAATAGACGTTACGTTGTTAATTTTTATTGTTATTAATTATAAATATATAATTAACTTGATGATGTATTAGAAGTAAAGGATTTTTTTTTCTTCTCTCTCTATCTACAAATTAATAACATTCTACAAATTTTATAATTTGTATTTAAATGATCAAAATAGTGAAGATAATCTTAATACAAAACTAGACTATAAAATTAAATAACTATTTATTATATATATATATATATATATATATATATATGGTATGAAAGGTGGGAAAATAAACACACCACAAGTTGGAAGAGGAACCCAGACAACCAGAGAGAGAGAGAGACGGGACCGGCACAGCCGGGCGGCCGTTCGTGTCACACACAATCCCCAAATGTCTTAAAAGTCCCAAGGTGTTAACTGACGGGCCCCAGTTGTTGCCCCTTGGAATGTCGCTGGTGTATCAAGTGACCGGACTTTACCCTCCCGTCTCTCTCTGGGTTGTCTGTAGGTTGGCTTTATTATTCCTGGAAGAGTATATATTATGATATATAAAATATATATATACCTCTTTTCTCTCTCTTCGAACTGCTCACTCTGTAGAAAAGAATTCTGACGGTCCATCGGTGGCGGAGTCTTTCCCGCGTCTTTTCCGTCCATAAATATATATATATAATGGTTTTCAATCTTTTCAGGCTTCCCATCCCACCAGTATGTATTATTTTTACGATTTCTACGTTTTTTTACATTTAGTGACAGATAAGCTGCCTTTTTAAATATACGGGTGAGTGTCTTTACAATGTTGTCAATATCTTTGATATTGGACACGCGATTTATCTTGGTGATAATATTATCAACGTCTTGTATTGAATTTTTTTCGATAAATGTTTTCATATCAGCATCTTTATATATGAATATATATGTATATATAAGATAAATCGTGTGTGCAATATCAAAGATAATAACAACATTGTAAAGACACTCACCCGTATAATTAAAGAGGCAGCTTATCTGACACTAAATGTCAAGAAAAACAGTAGAAACCATAAAACTAATACATACTGGTGGGATCGGAAGCTGGAAATTATAAAAAACGATTTTCACTTTATCAGAAATTTATATTATCGACATGGAGGGGCCTTTGAAAAGACCTATAAATCAATGAGAAATAAATATTTAAAAGAAATTGAAAAGGCTAAAAGAATAAGTTGGAGAATATTTATAAAATAAAGTCATTCAACAAATTCTTTTGGTAATGCTTACAATATTTTCAAATCATTAAGATCAAAAAATAGAAATTTAGGATCACCATTAATAGATAATCTACTAGATCATTTTAAAATTGATAAAATGTTTAATCAATGATCTATTTAAGGACGATATTGGAGATTTGTATAGCAATGATCACATTTTGATTAGAAATTACACGTCTGAATATGAAAATAAAAGCAGCGTTTATATTGAATCGAAAAAAATTAGAATAAATGATTTTGAAGACAAACATTAAAAAAGCACCGGGTCCGGATTACATTAGCAACAAATAGATTAAACAAGCTAGAAATAATAATCCCTATTCTACATAAATTATTCAATGAATGTATAGAAATGGAATATTATCCGGATGAATGTAAAAAATTACACTTTAAAAAAAATCCAAAACAAGGCAAAACTAATTACGAAAAAAATAGAAGTTATAGACCTATATCATTGACATCTAATCTCTCTAAAATATTTAAGAATATAATAAAAAAAAATAAATTAAGTAACTAATTATTAGAGAATTATTTAATGAGCTCAAGGCAACACGGTTTTATGAAATCTAGATCAACAAATACTTGAATGGAAAAAATAGGGAAACTATATTGAAGTATAAACAAAATGAACTGACTTCCCTGATAACCGTAGATATAACTGGTGCATTCGACAATGCACGGTGGCCTGCGATGATTAAAAGATTGGATAATGATAAAATTCCCTCTGATGATACAAATTATAAAATCTTATTTAAGCAATAAAAGGCGGTGAAATTTACATATGAATCAGCAACTATTTGTATAACTACATATATCATAAATTAACTAAAGGACAGGGTGGACCTATATCCCCACTTTTGGAATATTTTGATTAATTATTTGTTGATCAATTTTGAATTTCTGAATACATAATATCATATGTTATGCAGATGATATCAAAATAATTTGCTGGAAAAAGACTGTATAAGGATTAAAAACCATAGGTGAATACACCTTAAGACATGTGGTTGAATGGTGTAATAGAAATAAATTAACGATCAGTACAGAGAAAATTAATGTTATACCTGCATAACAAGCAAAACAATTCCCATTAAGATAATTAATAATATAATAATGCCGGTTAATCAAGTAAAAACTCTAGGAACGAAATCATAAAAGAAAAATAAAGTTAGCTTTACATTTCATGTTAATGATATCCTATGTAAAGCAGTACGAATGAAACATTTATTATGTTCACTAAGCGGCAATATGTGGGGTTTGAATACTCAAAAAAGGTTAACTTTATACAAAATAATCATGAGGCCAGTACTTACATTTGGTCCAGAAATCTGGTTTAAATTTTTAAACAATCGTTGTAAACAAAAATTGAATTCTATGCAGTATCTGATGTTTTATGGGCAGTTAGAGCATAAAAAACACTTCATCAAACTGTGCACATAGTCTATCAAAAATCCCACTCCTAACAGATTATATAGAATCCAGAAAAATCAATCATGATCTAGCTCAACTATAAACAGAATATTTAATAACTTATGAACCTCATGCTCAAAGTATAGGCAAGTCGTTTTTAGAGTCAAAAATGAATGAGGTTTTTGTCAATACAAATGAATTAATGAAACAAATCTTTGGTTCTTTTTTTATGTTTGGAATTCCAAGTGTTTTTCGTTTATAATATCCAATTTATTACTGATCATGGAAATTTTGGGAAATATTTTGCAACTATCGGCGCGGTGAAGGAACCGGGATACTTCTGTGAAAGCTAAATTCAAGACTCGAAACGTCTACTTCTGGAATGTCTAATTTTTCGGGATTATAGGGAATGAAAATTTGGTGGCATCGGACAGATATATTAATTTGTAGATGCGAAAGGAACATATAAAAAATTTAATCAATTTTGTAGATATATATACAACTATCTTTTGAACTGGAAAATAGAGGGAAGGAAATTTTGAGGGAATTGCTTTTGTATGTTTGTCTTTTTCCTCCTTACCCAATTTTCTTTGGATAATTATATAAAATAATTGAATTGTAAAAGCTTGCATATTGCCAATTTTTTATGATGTAAAGATATGTATTGACGCAAATATCCCTGAGTTTGGGATATCGCGTTATAAGTTGTTAATAAAGATGGAAATTTTTCCGGGAGAAAATTGAACTATAAGATGGGGCTGTCACCGACCCGAGGCCGCTAATTTGCGGCGACGGACAATAGATGACGTCTAGTTTTGACGTTTATTTTGACGGGATATGCGCCCTATGTTATATATATTTATTTATATATGTGATATATATATGGTGTTGAAAAATGTGTTGCTATCGACTGTCTGTCATGATGTAGTGTATCCTATCGAATTACTGTAGTGTGGCATTTTGGGTTAGATGCAGTCGTGGTGGCCACAATGATCAGAGTGGTTACAGGCGTTAATGGGATAGCACAAAAGGACGAGGCATGTTGGATGTCACACAGAGATAGCAGCCGGATGCCGGTCGAGGGGGTGTGATCTATTCTAGAGCCAGAGGGAGACTGGTGGTAATCCGACTATGTTTTTCGGACCGACGGTGTAATCGGAGACCTTTCTCCTATCTGGCGCCGGCTGTAATCAATCTAATTTTATTATTTTGATTTTTGTCACATGATGGGCAAACTGACGAGTTGAATTGTGTCTACAATTTTGGTTGTTATACTATGACTATATTACATATGGGGATATAAATATATATATATTGAAATATATTACAACATCAGTTATATTTATATATATTCTCTCTTTTCCTAATTCTTTAATATAACTATATTCCTCCAAATTAAAACGTTAATAGAAGTTCTAACTGTAATCTTGGAGTACATATCCTTTAAAATTTTTATTTCCTTTTGAATAATTAAGTCCACGCTATTCATTAATTTGTTTTCAAAATCCTCCGTTTGTGTCTGTTTGATAAATAAAAACATTTATTTCAACCAAATGAGTAATTAATTTTCCTCTTTAGTTCTTTTGTTGTTATTAGCGCTTCTCTTCACCATTTCAAACACCTACACAACATATAAAATAAATATATCGAACTTAATTACACTCATTGACAAAACTTAAGTAAGTAGAAATGTCTTTAATGTGTCGCCGGTCGTCTTTTTTTTTTTTAAGAGACAGAGGAAATTTTGTTCACATTTGTTTATCACGTGTATTCTATATACAGTTACGAGCGTCATTCCTCATCTCCTAATCTCCTAATCAATCAACTCTGTCACCGTTTGCTTTTTTTTGGAATGGCGCCCTCCTATTGGTTGGCTACGATCACGCCACCTTTAGCCCCCCCCCACTCTGTTTCGTTTTGTGTTGGAGCGGGTCGCTCCTTAAATAAATGCATATATTAGTTAATAACTAAATGGAATCCTCTCTTTATTTTTCCCAGTATGAGACACCTACGGAAGCCAACAGTACATAGACAGATAAAGCACATAGGCTATAGTTATTAACTAAGATATGCATTTATTTAAGGCGCCAATTTATAATTGTAACAAATAGTATTTGAATAAAAACATTCAATCGGGTAAAACACGGGCGTTGCCCGGGTCATTCGGCTAGTATTCAATAAAAGTCACTGTGCATCAAATATCTTTCCGAGTTATTATCTGAATCCCGATATAAATGCTAAAAGATACAAGTTCCGTAAGTTTTGTCCCCGTGAGTGTATTATGCCTGATATTTTCTATGCTAAGCTTTTAATGGTTAGAAAATATATGATGAAAAAGGCTTTTTGTAAATACACGAGTATCAATTATATATTAACTTCGCTTTGTCAGCGGTTTGTCCTCCTTAGCGGGACTCTGTTATCTGAATTTCTTGTACCTACCACACTTTGACACAAACATTACTATATAATCAAACTCTGGTGGTATTTGTAGTGACAATCCCCCGATATGTAAAATAAACGACAGGTGATTGTTTCCTTTTTATTCATATAATGCATGCTTTCGGTCTGAAACCTTTCTATAGGTTGAGAACTAAGATAAACTACAAGAAACTAAAAAATTAGAAGGTTAATATTTCTGAACATCTTTGGTATTCGTATACCATAAGAAGAAACATATCTCCTCCTTTAAAGCACATAAAACATTGTGAATTTCTCGGTTGTCACTGTGCAAACAAGTTAACTCAAGTAGTTGAATATTCCACAACGCCAGCTTTTGTCGAATATTCCACAACACCAGCTTTTGTCGAATATACCAAAACTGATGTTATGGAAGATTTACCGACTTGACTCTGCATAATTTGCACATTGGATCGAGATAAAGGCTTGTTATAATATATTTTTTCAAAAAGAGAGGTGTTCCAATATTGGTGAAGATTATATGATCAATATAAACAATGCGATTATTTATATATGAAAACATATCACTTGGATTAATGGGAAAGGGATTAAAATGGCGTGTTTATCGGCCAAGTATACTTTATGAAAATCCGGACCAACTATCGGTGAGGCATTACTCGGAGTTATTTAGAAATCCTTATTTATTGGACAGAGAGAGAGGTTATTTTTGGAGGAGTTTGGAAGGTTGTTGCTAGGACTTCCAACACCCGCCATATTTGTCATCCAGCTGGGAAATTTGCCCTCATTTGAACCGCTAGTTGTCTTATAAATAATAAATTTCTTCAATCACTAAATATATGAGGAAAAATGTATTTAGAGGTTTTATTTTTTGCTTCTCCGTGGCAAACACCACATAGACGCCATTTCTATGGTTAAATAACATAATAGGGGTCGGTGGAAGGGTTATCTAAACCGTTGGTTTTCGAACGCTACGACCCGGAATCGAATCCCGCATTGGGCACTTTTTTCTAATTAAAATAAAATGTTCCAATGGCCCCTGATTCTTGCAAAAGTCCAATTCCACCAGCGAGTGCAAGTAACCAAACGGGGCTCTGGCACATTTGTAAGTTCAAAGTCGAACAGCTTTTCACATTTGTAGACATGTGGTGCGCTTACAGTAAAAACAGTCGCTAACTTCTACCCACCATGATTCTCTCGGCCTGTACCTTGGTACTAGGGATAAGCAACAAAAGTAACATAATGGGGGTCGGAGTGGTGTGTATCGTCAATTTCCGATAGTCACGACCCGGGATCGAATCTCGAATTAGGCTCTTTTTTTTAAGAATAAAAATTGTCCCAAAGGTCTCTGATTTTTTTTTTTTTTGCAAAAGTCCAATCCCTCATCAGTAAGTGTAAGTAACCAAACGTATCTCTGGAACATTTGCAATTGCATAAGTCGAACTGCTTTCTAGATGTGTAGACATGTGATGTTTCTTAGAGTAAAAGGCAGTCACTAACTACTATTCACCATAGCCCGTACCATGTGTACTAGGGATGATAATAAATAGGTAACATATTAATGTTTTTAGAAACCAATCAAACAATTGAATAATTACAAGAGTTTGGTATATTGAACTAGCGAAACAGTTGAGAGGGTTCAACATTGATGAGCCATGCCCTTTCTATAAAATTTTCATTTTTCCGTTAAGAAGTTGCAAACATTTTTTTTTTCAATTAAACAAAACAATTACCATTAATACAAGTAATAATTGTAATAATTCATATTTTAAAAAGCTATATGTCTAAATAAGACTTTGTGTATAAATAGAATCTGTATTTAGATCATATCTTTTCCATTGCTTCTTAGACTTTGAAGCGAATCCAATGTATAAGACTATATGTGTCCAAATAGAAGTTAAGAAAAAATATCTCTTGTTCGTACAATTGAACTGATAAATTAAGAAAAGGTATTTGGCCAATAGTCAGAAAAAAAAATAAAAAATGAACAATTAGTTGACATTTATTCCGAAAGATGGCGCACGCCAACAGCAACTTCCAGTTGTACGATTAGGCCGGCTTTTTTAATAAAGTAAACATATGATCCCAGTGAGAGAAATTTTCCTTTTTTACTACTTTCATAATGGTTTTATTTTACGCATCATTAAAAATCCTCGTGTATAAGAAACACCTATTGAAAAGGCGACAGAGCCCCCATGTAAAAACGTTCTAAAATTGAACTAGAATAGTTTAAATTATAAAATTCACGAGTTTCTTCTTATTGCAGACTGTCAAGAAAAACTGACTGTCAAAAGATCTCTCTCATCCACTGGCCTAAAATAAAAAGTATCTATGAATCTGAATTTTTTTTTTTTTTTTTTTTGCTGAACGATGACCTTTTCTTTGTTGCAATAAAGAACTGCACTAGAAGCTCCAATGAGAGACCATGGCCTTAAACATGGATAAACGCAGTTTCTCCTGAAAGTGGTCTCTCAACAGAAACTTTCGTTTGGTTGAAAGACTTCATGAATTGGACGGACATGACAAGAGATTACCTCCAGGAGAGACTTGTCATGTTTTCAGGCTATTGTCTCTCGTTTAAGACTTTACTGTAATGGCTTTATAATCTGTGATAATATTTGGTTTCGTCACAAACCTCGCAACATTAAGGTTTCATTTTGGAATCCCGTAACAATTTAATTTCCAATCTTTGGATACCTTGATTTTGAGGGGAATGCAAGCTTTGTTCTGATCTTGAGGAATATTGGTGAATGAAAATTAATCTGCTGTATTATATATATATATCTTAATGAAACAGATCTGGCCGTAGTAGGTTTTTTATTCGTGCAAGAATGTATGCATCTACGTATAAAATTATTTCATTGGCGTGAATAAAAGTGTGATCAATAAATTTTGAAATCTCTCTATATCTCTCCATACACATGTTGTAGAGATTTTGTTTTTAAATTATAGCAGAGAGAAGGGCAGTACATTTACACTCAATGATAAAACTTAAGGAAGTTGTACCTTTTTTTTAGCATGTATATCGGGGATTCAGAAAATAACTCCGAAAGATATTTGATATACAGTGATCTTTATTGAAGACACGCGAGATAACCAAGTGTGAAAAAAATTGCCTTTGTCTCCTTCAAAAAAAAAAAAAACTAAAAAACAGACGACCAGCGACATCAAATAACTTTCACTTCTTTAAGTTTTGTTCATGAGTATATTTTTGCAAAAATAATTATTTACTGCAGTTCCGGATATATAAACAGAACAGTCAAACACGTACAATATTATACACTAGTAGAAAAGCCCGTCCAAGGACGGGATCGGCTAGAGCAGGTGGATTCCTAATTTTATTTCTCACATTCCTTTTTGATACTTAATAATATGTAATCGGAAGCGTTCGAGGTAAAATAACGTTCATGGTCCGTCAGGGATCGATCCCCTTCCGAGCGTTGCAACATTTTACCTTTCGGGTCATTTTATTGATATTTTTTTTAATTAACATTTTTACTTTAAAAGAGGTGAACTTACAATGAATAAATTTCTTTGTAAACAACATTTTTGGTGAAGCAAGCTGAACTATTTTCAAGAAGCCTTCCTTGCTTGCTTCCGTGGATTATTTTTATTTTAACACACTTAGAGCTTTTCACCCTAGAAAAAGCAACATATAACTGACCATGGCTGAAAACTGGTTCAGGTAAATAGATGCCAACCATTTCAAGGGTTTGGCCTTGTGATTTATTTATTGTCATAGCGAAGGCTAATTTTACAGGGAACTGTCCCCTTCTGAGAATGAAAGGAATCTCAGAATGTATTGGGGCCAAGTAAACTCTCGGAATAAATACAGATTGATCTACTGCAGTGCCAGTCTGAACTTTTGCAATAATTAAATTAGGTAACAATTTAGTTACTACTAATCTCGTCCCGTTACAAAGACCTCGCTTTGTGTTTAAGTTTCGAAGAAGCATTATGATTGCTCCAACTTTTAGCTTCAGCTTATGAAGTGGCATTCCCGAAGGGTTAAGGCTGTTGAGAAATTCCGGTGGATAGCTCTCATTATCTTCAGGTGTCGCATCATCTATTGAGTCTGAGCTGAAATATGTTATGGAGTCACCTTCAAGGATATCTAAAACTCGGTTGTCGATATCATCAACATCCACATTTCTGGGACAAAGTATAGCCTTATCGGTATACTGTTCAAAGTCAGAAGGAAGCAATTTATCTACATGTACATTCTACCAATAGTACTACCTGCTCCTCTCTGTCTTGGGGTCCACTTTCGTAGTCTTTTGTCAAAAACATAATGCTGTGGAATATCTCCATAAAGAATATTTCGCGCGTTTTCATCTACTTTCAAGTAGTTCAGAGGTTTGAATCGGTTCAAGTTCGACTTTTCCTTTGAAACAGCATTTATGAAAAGTTTTACTGTATGTCGTTTGTTCCAATTCGAAATACTTTGCTCTACATTTTGGGCAAACTTGATCAAGTTGGCCACAAAAGTGCAGGGGAATTTGATCTTCCTCGAAACATGTCCCTGTTGGCAAAGGTAGATTATCTCCCTGTCGAATTCTTTGCATCCTCAGCCTACTGTTTTCCCTTTGAAGGGCTCTTTGATTTTCGCTCATATTCATTCGGTATTGCCGTTGTTGTTCATTATGCCGTTCTCTTACGGGTGAATTTAAACGTCTTTGTCGCTGCTGTTCAATACGACGTTGCTTTGCTTCGATGGCCTCAACAATAGAAAGGGCTCTTTTAGGAGAAATTGTTTATAAAAATAAAATAATCAAGCTAAATTAAAAATATATAATTATTTTAAAAATATTATTCCTCAAATATTCACCGAATAAATTGCCGAAAGCAAAAAATGACTAATAAGGTCAGAATAGAATAAAATAAAGGATGAAAACAAAAACCAAACAGACCTACAGCCGGCCACGTCACTTAACTACGTAACTTGAACACGTGACACAGAATGGACCAATCCTATTCGGCTTCAACGAACAGATGCTTTATTATATGTGATACGTACATATGCGTACAATATAATAGCGGTATGGTAGATCAAACTGGCTAAATCGGGCACAGTGGGGAATTGCCTATTTAAAAAAAATAAAGAAACTAAACACTCGCAAATAGCTTATAATTTTAAATACAGGCAGTAAATGTTTTCATTTGTGTGGAGAAGAAAGAAAATGAATTATCTAATGAACACACAAGTAGAGAGAGCTGGCTATGTAATTAAATGGAACACATATTCACATATCCAACAAACTAATGGGAGAGACGCCTACAAATTTGACCATTAGTTTCCATCATGTCTGCGAATTTGCTGCGAAAGGACTGGAGTTTTTAAAACACAAAATTTACTTCCTCCATTTTCTTTCTCTTGATGAAGTCCTAACAGTCGCTTATTTATCATTATTAATGTTCATTTTACCTTTTTTTTTTATAAATATCCATAAATTATCTATTTTTATATGGGTAGATAATGCGTTGTTTTTGTATCATTTCTGGAGGAGCAGTATTTAGGAAAATATTTTATGTCTTTTTAATACATGTGTATTCTTTTCTTCGTTTTTATTAAGGTCGGTATAATGTTGTTGATGCATGTTTGTAATTTTTCTAAAAAATGCGTTTTTTTTATGTAACTAGGCATTTTGTGAATTTTCTTTGGATTCTTAAATGATATAGGTAGTTTGAAACAGCTGTGTTCTCATGGTGATTGCTTAGTTATTAATAGAGGTGAGTGTTTTGCTAATGAACGTATATTAGACGCTAAAGTATATTAACGCCAAACGATTCCAATTAGTAAAGTGGTACGCTCAGTATTAAATATGCAGTTACCGTTACACCTTTTGAATCTCAAACACTTATTGATAAATTAGAGAAATGATGTCCTGATCTTTCAACTAAAAGTTTATAATGGCTTGCGTCATCTGACGGGAAAATAGCAACTAGTCGTTGATTGATAATTGTTTTATATATATATTAGTCCTGTTATTGAATTGTATATAAAATGAATTGTATATAAGTTGCAAAAATGTATTTAGGCGCAAGTATCCAAAGCTGGGATATCGCGTCCGATATGTCAAATAAAATAAAATAATTGGTCAAATACATTTTATTGATTAATAAAAAAAAGCTAACCACGTACGCGTTTCGGGCTATTGGCTCTCATCAGCGTGGCACAACACCAATACGATACGGAGATGCCTTTCTTTTGATTTATTCATCTGATCCCAGTATAATTTCACTTTTGTACTATTTTTCACTTCTTGATAAGTTTAATTTAATTTAGCCATAAAAAGATAGGCAGACTTTCGACAAATAGGTTCTTCGATAGGTTTAACAATAAATGTGAGTAATTGTAATATTTACATTTATAGCAGAAAGTTAGGGTTTGTATAATTGATTATTTTATTTTTTGGATATTGTTTAAGTAGGTTGCTTGGCTGGTTTATCAACATTGCATTTCTCCTTAATCTTGTTAAACACATTTCCAAAGGTAAATAAGTAAATAAATTAAAGAAATGTTATTTTTTTAACGTATTTAAGTTCATTTATTTTTCTACAGGGTATGTTTTAAAGGCTTTCTCTTCGGTGGATCCTGACAAATAATATTTCCTTGTGCCAAGATCAAATAGGTGTGGTAATACCAGTGTCCTTAAATATTGAGAAGTTAATATATCTATATATATATATAAATGAATGTATGTGTGTGTGTCTGTCCTTTATGCCTGACCAAACCACTCATTGGAACGCCATGAAACTTTGGGAAGTTATTTGGTATAGTACTGGGAAGGTTTCTGAAAAATAATTTCTTGAATATCTTAAATATCCTTAGAGTTATTTGCAGATTTGTAGATTTAACTCGCAAGCAGCGCAACCATTGCGACAATGATAACAAGTTTTTTTATCTATAAGTTTATTATCTTAAAGATTATTTATCAAAAGTAAGATTTCTACCTATTAATTGCGCACAAGTCAAAGTTAGTTTTATCGTTTATCTACAACATATATATTGGGAGATTAGATAAAATGATGATTTTGTAATGTAGAAAATTAGGAAAGACAAAATTCAGCATGACACGGCAATTTATTTGAGACAAGTATAATGATACAATTCCAATGCAAAGATAATATTCCATTAACTTCCAATTACCGAGGGAACCAATTAATATTGATTTTATTCAACTTATCGAGTATTTTTTAAGGGACTGGGTAAAAATGTTCACTAGATAAAACGATGATTTTGTAATGTAGAAAATTAGGAAAGACAAAATTCAGGATGACACGGCACACAGGGACCGGGAAAAAAATTTTCACTTTATCGAGAGATTCAAATTTACGAGTTTCAAATTATCAAAATATATCTTTTTTTAAATAAGTTTATAGAGAATTGTTTTAACAAATGTTCGTTAGACAAACCTTTACTCGGGTAAAACCCGGGCGAAGCCGGGTATATCCGCTAGTAATCTATAAAATATAAGCGAATATACCATCATGGACAAAACTTAAGGAAGTTGAAAGTCTTTGATATCGCCGGGAGTCTGATTTTTTTTTTTTTTTTTGATACAGAGGCAATTTTGTTCACACTTGGTTATCTCGTGTGTCTCCATTAAAGGTCACTGTTTAATAAATATCTTTTAGAGCTATTTTATAAATATTGATATGCATGATAAAATGTACAACTTCCTTAAGTTTTTTCTATAAGTTTATGCATGTATATTATTTTAGTTAAAATTAATTTTGAGAAACAATATTAGTACGAAGGTGTGTTCAATATGTATCGCGACTTTTTTGTTTTTTCAAAAATTATTTATTTATTCATGAAAACCTATTTTGTCCCCTTCAAAGTAATCCCCATGAGATATTATACACTTGTGCCAACGGTTTTTCCGATCTTCGAAGCACTTCAAAAAATCATTTTTTAAAATCTTTTTCAGCTCCTCCTTCGATGCCGTCTTTATCTCGTCAAGCGTAGCGTAACGTCGTCCTTTCATGGGCCTCTTCAGTTTAGGGAGCAAGAAAAAGTCACAGGGGGCCAGATCTGGGGAATACGGTGGCTGCGGCATCATTAGTGTGTTGTTTTTGGCCAAAAAGTCGCGCACAAGCAACGATGTGTGAGCAGGGGCGTTATCGTGGTGCAAAAGCCAATTTTTGTTCTTCCACAAATCCGGGCGTTTCTGGCGGATTGCTTCGCGCAAATTGCGCATAACTTGCAGGTAATATTCCTTATTGACCGCTTTACCCTGTGGCAAGAACTCATGATGCACCACCCCCCCCCCCCCCTCCCCCTGCAATCGAAGAAAATTGTCAGCAAAACTTTCACATTCGACCGAACTTGGCGCGCTTTTTTCGGTCTTGGTTCGTGCGGCAGCTTCCATTGAGATGATTGAGCTTTGGTTTCCACGTCATAACCATAAACACACGCTTCGTCACCAGTTATGACCCTCTGGAGCAAATTTGGGTCGTCGCAGACAGAGTCCAATATCTCATTAGCAATGTTCAGGCGATGCTGTTTTTGGTCGCAATTGAGCAATTTTTGTTCGAATTTCGCGGGGACCCGTCTCATGCCCAAATTATTGATAAAAATCGACACGAGCCAATCGATATGTTTAGGTCATCAGCAACTTCTCTAACGGTGATTCGACGATTGGCCTAATCATTTTCTCCACTTCATTAATTTTTTCGTCTGTTGTTGAAGTGCTCGGGCGTCTGGCACGCTCTTCGTCGTTCACATCTTCTCGGCTTTCTGAGAACATTTTGTACCACCGATAAACGTTGCTTCGGTCCAAGGTAGCTTCTCCGTATGCCACAGTCAACATTCGGAATGCATCCGCGCATTTAATTTCGTTTTTCACACAAAATTTGATACACAGGTTCTTTGATCCATTTTTTTTAATAGGTAAAAATCGAAGACGATCCAAAACACCTGAAATCAAAGCAGCTGTCAACAATTAAGTGAACACTCAAAATGGCCGAGCTTGTCGGCATAAGTGAGAGACATGAGTACCAACATAAAGCCACAAAAAGATCGAAATTCGAATATACGTAACCCGCGAAAATTCAAAAGTCGCGATACCTTTTGAACACACCTCGTATATAGAGAAATTAATGTGAGAAAGGAATTTACAAACGCATGAAATAGGATTGCAGAAATATAGATAGCGCGTTAAGGTCTAATGTTGTTTCAATTATCAATATACTCATTAGAAATATACTCTGAATATCTTCATTAAGATGAAATAAATGCTAAAATAAACTAAAATCACGCACTGATGCCTTTTATTTGAACCATACGCCCTATACATGATTCTCCATGGTTAAGCAGGACAAAAGAAAAAGGTAAAAAGATATAATTCTTACTATAAGCAAAAAAGTGCCCAACAATTAATTTAGAAACACTCAATATCTATCGTTAGAAATTAATAAAATTTAATAAGACAAACGTACTTCTTTTAAAACAAAGTATTTTGGCTATAATGAATTTATATAACGTAAAATTTTAAGCTAAAATTCTAATATTGGAAAATTGCATAAATTGAAAATAAATATGACAACTAATACTTGGATAACAAAAATAAATTCGAGTATATAGATTGCTATTAATTATATTGGAATCAGTGAAATATGGCAGATGAATTAAAGTATATATTGACTTTTGGCAGCGTTTTGCTTGTAAAAAAATGAATAACAAAGCAATCTGATGATAATTAATAAATAAAGTAAAATTTGAAGCCAGAAAATCTACGATTGGAAAATTGAATAAATTAAAAATAAATATAACTACTAGTATGTGAAAAATAAAAATAAGTATGGCACATGAAGTAAAAAATAACAAATATTTTGGTATATAGATAGCTATGTATAGTTCAGTACCTTTGGAGGAGATTGCTTAATATTTTACAACTAAAAACTCTTGTTAGTGTATTTTCTATTTGCGTGATGATATTGGAATCCAATTGTTCTGAAATGTAAAATATATATTAAAATATTTATTGACTTTTTGCAGTTTTTGCTTGTAAAAAATAAAAATACGAAACAAAATTATACTAACATTTATGATAAAGGTAATTAAATAATTGATTTAGAAACGAAATATCTATAATTAGAAATTAATATAATAATTCAAACGCACATGTTTTGGAAACAAAGCAATTTGGCGATGATAAATAACTAAAGGTAAAATGAAGGCAAAAAATATACGATTGGAAAATTGAATAAATTTAAAATATATATATAACTACTTATATTCGGGGGCTAAAAATAATTGTGAGAAACGAAGAAAAAATACAAATATTTTGGTATATAGATCGCTATGTATAATTCAGTATATTTGGAGAAGATTGCTTAAAACTTTACAACTAAAAACT